>CM062808.1:429649751-429762251 GCA_031772625.1 Pinus tabuliformis | reverse complement strand
AAATAAAATTAGTAAGTGGGCATAAGAAAGAGATAAACGTGCTAAAGGGCAAGCAAGTTTTGACCTAAACATTCCATAGTTGATCATTGTATAACTTTAAGGCACATCATTGAAAAAGTTTGGGAGAAAATGGAAGAAGTATTTTGTTGCTTTGTTGATTTCAGAAAAGCGTTTGACTCGGTTCCTAGGGATAAGCTTTGACACAGAATGAAGGAACTTGCGGTTCCTAAACATTTGAGAGCAGTTGTGCATAGGCTGTATGAAGAGGTGAAAGTCAAAATTAGAACTTCAGTAGGTGTTTCTGAAACTTTTGGAAGCGATGTTGGGGTCAAGCAAGGTTGCCCACTATCTCCTACCCTTTTTGGTTTATATATCGACAAGCTTGAGGAGTGGTTAAATTCGCAAGGGGGTGATGGTATCTATTTGGGCAAGTTTGTTATAAGGCTTATTTTGTATGCAAATGACCTTATTCTGATTGCTAAATCGGATCTTGGTTTGCAAGAGCACTTACTATCCCTTGAGCATTTTTGTAGAAGTGTGGGGATGCAAGTCAATATCAACAAAACGAAAGTAGTGGTTTTCTCTAAGAAAAGAAAACATAACCAGCATAAGTTCTACTTTGAAGGCAACATTCTAGAAGAAGTTGTGGATTACAAATACCCCAGAATTGACTTCAACAAAAATCTAAGCTGGGATGGTTGTAGAAAGAAAATAACTTTGGGGTTGGAAAACATTTTATGCTTTCAAAATAGGTGTAGAGAGGCCGAGTTATGGGACTAGAGAACCACTCAAACTCTTTTTGGGATTCTAGTGATTCTGGTGATTCTCTATAGGACTGGAAAACCACTAAAACTCTTTTTGGGCTTCTAGTGATTCTGGTGATTCTCTATGGTGGTAAACTATGGGCCAACAATACATCCGACATGCAATGGAGAAAAATTGAGAAAATTCAGAAGCGTTTGATTACAAACAAATTCAAGATTAAAATGCAGTTCCTTATGTTAGCTTGTTAAGTGAAACAGGGGTTGCCCCTATTGAAGCAATTGCTATGGTGCGAGTCATAAGGTATTTAAAAAAAAATTGAGAAAATGGAAGAGGGTAAGTGGCCTAAGGTTGTCTTTAATGACAGATTGTGCAACAGGAAAAAACTTGGACGCAACAAAATAACAAATGGTTTAGTAAATGGGGTATTTGCTTGAACGCGTGTCCCATAAACAACAAAGAGATAAAACCTTTTGCTATGGATAAGTTCCACAAGCGTACTTGGGATAAGGAGCTAGGAAGAAAGAAAAAGCACTATATTGAAGTGTTTAATCCCAATCATAGTCATCAACCAAAAGCATACATAGAGGCCAATATCTCTTGGAGAGACAAAATTCTTATTGCTCAGTTAAGGACTAATTCTCATCATCTCCATTGTGAAACAGGGTGCTGGAAAATGCCAAAAGAAATGTGGGAGGAAAGAGTATGCATTTTTCGTTCTTCCGGAAAAGTGGAAACATAAAAACATTTCATTTTAGAATGTGAGGTCTTCAAAGACAATAGGGAAAGTTATGCATATATGTTGGCAGCTAGCTCTTGGGATAATCTATTTAGTGAGGGGTTTGTTGAGAAGCTAAGAGCATTTATTGCGAAGCTTCACAGAAAAAGGGCCGAATACATCAAGCAGATGAAGAAGCAAGCTGTCCCATAGGCTATCTTTAACCTCGTGGACGTTAAAATAATTTCTTTCTTCTTTCTTTCTTCTAACAAAACTACCAAAAGGAAATGGATTGGAAGCTTTACCCATTTGGGGAAAGGGTAGGCCTCAAATTGTTGTCATAGGGATTATAGGGATGTAAATAGTTCGGTGGGTAACTGTTACCATGATTTTTTTGTAATGGAAATAGTTTATTGTGATTTGGAGTGGATAACAGTTACAATAATTTTTTTGTTGTGGGAAATAGTTTATTTAAACAATAAATTTCTTGTTGTTATCCATTCCAAATCAAAATAAATGATTCCTACTTTCACCGTGGGATGGTTTTATCTGCGATTTCAAAGCTATAAAGCACTTCTTGTCCCCTCCTGCTTGGTCTACACCGCCCTATGCATGATTTTCACAAACCTTGATCTTTAGCACAAAATCATTTAGTTTAGCCCTGATCCATGACCAATTTACCTCTAATTTCATTATCGACTATCTGATATGTGTTAGATGGTGTCGAATTTGACCGTGTAATGACCAACAATGAGGCCCAAAGGTTTTATCTATCATTTCAAAGCTATAGCGCACTTCTCATTCCCTCCTACTCGGTCTACACCACACTATGTAGGTTTTCACACAAAGACCTCGACCTTGATCTCCAACACAAAATCATTCACTTTAGCCATGATTCATGACCAATTTACCTCCAATTTAAGATATCTATCTATATATATATATATATATATATATATATATATATATATATGAGTCCTAGAATAGGGATTTAGATGATGATTTTGTGGATCTGAACCAAATCCACTTAGAAGACCTGAACATGGTGCTTCCTTCCTTCTATTAATTAATAAAACAAAACGTATTTAAAATAAGCCCTTCTGGCTAGATTTATAATACATGGCCCTTTTTGCACTGAAGCCATATTTTAGCTTCTCCAAGCCTCTAGATTCTCTTCTCTCTCACCCCAGATAATCCTATTTTAGCTACATATTTATACATAAGGATTTTGAACTAGATTATCGTTGAGATCCACAAAATCCTCATATAAATCCCTATTTTATGTCTCTTATATCTATATATATGCGCCTTTCAACCTTGTCCACAAACAACTCCTCTCTCTCTCTCTCTCTCTATATATATATATATATATATATATATATAGCGCAATTACAAAAGGGTTGCGTGAGAAGGAGAACAAAAGCCGAGTTTATGAAAGAAAGAAGACTTGTGCGAAGCAGTTGTGGCGAGGAGATATTGAAATGCTTTGAATAAGCATTTTGGTACACTGGGAGATCTTATATGAGGTCTAAGAATGTAAGTAAGTTTATGGATAACTTTCCTTCCCATTGTTGTTGTCAAGACATTTATTTTAATTGGCATAATGAAGGATCGGTTTTGAAGGATCAATAATATGTTTACTTGTTGTGGTATTAATTTACCTTAAAGATGGACCTTAATTTTACATGAGTTTTTCTTAGTGTTAAACTCCATGTTATTGAAACTTTGCTTAAAGTTGATCATAAACATTAAAACACTACTTATAATTGGTTCTAGTTTTACTTGAACTTTGAAGAAAGTTGGTCTTAGTATATTTGAAGCTTTCTTCATGATTACTCTCTATCTTTACTTAAACTCAATTTAAGGTTGGTTCAAGATAATATTAAACTTTTGCTCAAGGTTGACCTTAGATAATAGTAAACTTTTGCTCATGATCAACCTTAATCATATATTAAGGTCATTTACCAACGATCTTGATCTTTACCTCAACTTTGCTTAGGGTTGGTTCTAATTTTACTTCATTTACCAGTGATCTTGATCTTTACCTCAACTTTGCTTAGGGTTGGTTCTAATTTTACGTGAACATTGTTTAGGGTTAATACATCTTATCCTTTAAAGAAAGCTTAATTATATAACAGAATTGTTTTGTGTGTCAAAGCTAACTTTACACACAAAATTCTAGAAAACAAAAAAATGTAGGGATTATAAATTGCTACACATAACAAATCTGGATCTGTTTCTTCAAAGCTGGATCTGTTTCTTCAACTTGTCCTTACCACACTGGTTGGTTCAAAAGGCGTAGACAAATGATATCTCATGTGATTTACGCCGAAAAATCTCTCTTAAACTTGATATGGATCACAGAAGCCTCAATTCTACATAACAAATCTTTCAAGTTGTTACAAAAACATGGAAGCCTCATATAATTAAAATTATTTACTCTTGAGTGAGTCAGCATATAAACACTCCCATTATTACAATTGAAAATGTTATTGTAATTTATTATTAATTTAAATTGTATCAACCTTAAACCTATCAAATTAAAAAGTTAAGACGAGAATAAATTCATTTAAAAATACAATGAAAATTGACAAATTCATTTGTTATGAAGTTTATTATATTATTTTCTCATAAAAATAAAGTTTCACCTTAATTTATTTATATTTTTTAAATTTTAATGATTTTAAGTTAAAATCTTTATTCTCAAACTAGCAATTAATAAAGTGAAATTATCCTTTTTAACCAAATTTTTATTAATAAAAAATATAACAATAATTATGAACCACATTGGAAAACGTAGACCAAATAATATTGATGTAATTAATCCTAAAAACATACTTACTAAATTATGAATCACAAAAACCTAAAATCTAACAATAATTATGATATTTTTTTAAACTTTCTTTTTAAAATTTTAAAAATATATAAATCTAAAAAAAAATTAAATTCTCACTTTAAAATTAAAAATATAATATATATATAACAGAATGACATATACATTTTACTACATTTCCCTGTTTTGTAAATAAAAAGTCACATGACATATACATTTTCCTACATTTCCCTGTTATTTCCCTGTTTTGTAAATAAAAAGTCATGGGCTTGTGGAGGATAAAGGGGATACAAGCAAGTTGAGTTATTACTCGTAACAAAATTATGGAAACTTTACCTTTCCAGGGAAAAGATGAACTTGTAAATTATTATTAATTTAAATTATATCAAGTTAAACCTATCAAATTAAAAAAGTTAAAATGAGAATAAATTTATTTAAAAATTCAATGAAAAGTGACAAATTCATTTTAAAATTTAATAAAGAAGTAACAAATTCATTGGTTATGAAGTTTATTATTTTCATTTTAATTTATTTATATTTTTGAAATTTTAATGATTTTAAGTTAAAATTTTTATTATTAAAGTAACAATCAATAGATAAAGATAAGATAACATAAGTTAATTATATTTATGTCCAGCTAATGATTACAAAGTAGGTCAAAGGGGCTGTTGAGTACACTGATGTATATACAAAGCGGGAGAACTAAACAGTCTCCTATAAAAGATACAATGCATGAAGTAAATCAACATCTGGCTCTAGTGGAGAAGATCCAATACCTAATAGGTTTGAGGATCAGACCCATCTCTCCTAACATCTGAGGCTGAATGAATAACGCTGAAGAAACTCAACAATATCTGTTGGCCCGATGAAGAGCCGATGGCAAGTGCAAACTGTCCACTAAATCGTGTCTTGGGGTGGTTCACACGCTGCTAAATGCTGGAGGACCTAGTCTGTCTCCCAGGAACGGATCTGAGACGGAACTGGTGTTGATATCTCGTGTAGCAGGTTGAGGTCCCACGGATCCTCACTGATTTGGAGTCTGGATATGTACTAGTATCAATCGATCTCTTGGTGCCCTTGTCTGAAGGTAGTACCCTGAAAATTGTTGTGATCCTCTGTGTGGGGTCTGGTCTGATGGGAGGCTAAAGAATATACACTCGGAACCTAAGAGCCTCCTGCACATATAGGGCCAAACATCTCTGATTGGGTACTTGAAAAAGTTGGCGAGGGTCCGAGAATCTCTGAACAAGCAATGAAACCTTCCTCTAATCTCGTAGTAGACATGGCATCCAAGGATGAAGTGCACCTCGCTCTCCACTTTCTGTAAATGACATACCTGGCAGAGTATGTCTAGTCTATCCACCTGATGGTTTGTCTCTACCTGAAGTCTATGAGAACCTACTCTGAACTGGCCTAGAGGAATGCGAAGAGCATGCATCCAGTGGTGAAACGTATACTGGGGTCGAACAATGAGCCCGCCTCTCAACTCCAAGAAGTGCTCAGCATAGAAGGCCATCTTTGGGCGCAACCCTCCTGGAGGATTGACCCAGGGGACTCGGATGAAATACCTGTAGATGTCCTCCCTGATGATCTTGTTTAGCTCTTGTTTAGTAGGTAAAAGGTGACTAGGAGCGTCTAAGGAATATCGAAAAGGAGGGAGAGGATCCAACTAAATTCCCACTGACTCTAAGAGGTTTGAAACTCCTGTAAACCAACATCTGGCTCGCCCTAAGGGGGCAAAAGGGACAATAGTCTCAGAAGAGAAATATGCCAAGTAAGGATAACAGTCCCTACTCTTTATTGAGTTTGCCAAGCCCTGGACACGATGTAAGAATGAAACCAATCTGAAGATCATCTCAAGCTGAAAGGGCTGAGCTCCAAACTCTGCAAGGATGATGTGCTACAACACTGTCAGTTTGCACCTAATGATGCGGCGGAGAAGAAGAATTTGGACTCTCTCAGTTGAAGCCCAGTCCGACTCAAGTAAAGACAGTCCCCAAATCTCTGAGCCATATAGAATAGTGGGACGAAGCAAGGTGTCCATGAGGCTCATCTTGGACGAGATGTCCTGGAAGTGATGTCGAAAGCACTGCCTCTTGAGAAAGGCTAAGGATCCATATCCTTTGTTGATCCGAGGTTAGAGCGCTGATCTCAAACTGAAGCAAGGGCCTGAAAATTGCACCCCCAAGTAAGTATACGTGGTGGGGATCTCAATCTCCTCCCCTGAATAGAAAATGAAGGTCTGAAGTTTTCTTCACCCCATTGAAAATCATAACCTTGGTTTTACCCAGGTTGACCGTCAACTATCCATGGTCACAGAATAGAGCTAAGGCAGCCAACTGCCTCTGTAATCCTTCTGGGGATGAGGAGAAAAAGACCAGGTAGTCAACAAAGAGTAGAATAATATCAAAACCTGGTGAAGAAAGCAGCGATCAGTATCCTGGATATGCTCGTATAGAAATGTTAATAGAGTGAAATTAACATTTTTTACCAAATTTTTATTAATAAAAAAATATAACAATAATTATGATATATTTTTTAAAAATATATAAACCTAAAAATTTTTTTCACTGTAGAATAAAAATATACTTAAATTATTATTTAAAAATAAAAATATACTTAAATTATTATTTAAAAATAAAAATATACTTAAATTATTATTTGAATATATATATACACATATATATATATTATATAACAAAACTACCAAAAAAAAAATGGGAACACAAAAACGCAAACCAGTTAGTTTATTACTCAACAAAATTACCAAAACAAAAGAATCGGAAACTTTACCTTTCAGGGAAAGGATGAGCCTCGGATCACCATAATAAGGACATGAACCTCAGATCAGATCGCTGTCATAGAGACTACAGGGGATATAAATATGGTTCCGTAAGTAACTGTTACCATGAATTTTTGTAATGGAAATGGTTTCTTCTGATTTGATTTGGAGTGAATAACAGTAATTTTTTTTTTACTGTAACAGTGAATTTCTTGTTGTTATCCACTCCAAATCAAAATAAACAATTCCTACTTTCACTGTGCGATGATTTTATTGTCATTTCAAAGCTATAACGCACTTCTCGTCCCCTCCTGCTCGGTCTACACCGCCCTATGCAGGATTTTCAGAGACCTCGATCTCAAGCACAAAATCATTCAGTTTAGCCCGATCCATGACCAATTTACCTCCAATTTCATTATCGGCCATCCGATATGTGTCAGATGGCGTCGAATTTGGCCGTGTAACGACCAACAACGAGGCCCAGAGGGCGGAATCTTAGCAATTGAGATAAATTTAGTTAATTGTTGCAATGATATTAATTGCAGCGGAGCTGATCGTGGCTTTGAATTCGATTTGATAAGTTTTTTCGCCTGTGGCGAGGTATTCTGGGATCGGATATTGCAATGGGTTGCTTCCCGTGCTTTCGATCTCGGAAGACAGGTTCGAACTCCCCAGGCCCTTCTGAGAGTGAGCGTAGCAGTAAAGAAACACAAGTACATGCCAGAAAGGGATCGCACCTTTCCAGAATTTCTTCAGGTCAATTTCATTTCACACACATATTTCGAATTTAATTGTTTTAAATTCATTCTTTAATGTGCCAGATTTCCTTTGAAACCCCAACATAAGTTTGGTTGGATATCCCGGATTGTTGAACGATAATTTGTTTTGATTTTAAGTGATTACCTTGGCATCCCACACCATTGGCTCCTGTTTTAGTTTTGGTCATTAACATTCTTGTTCTGTGAGAAATGATTTAAATTATGTCTGGACACCTCTTATTTATAAGCAATTATATATGATTTTTGCTAAATTATAACAGTTTTGAAATGGCGGCTCACGGTTCTGATTTAGCCACACAGCAGGGTCATGCCAGGATAGGCATTTTTAGTGACCGATAATTTGTTTTGATTTTAAGTGATTACCATGGCATCTCACAACATTGGCTCCTGTTTTAGTTTTGGCCATCAACATTTTTGTTCTGTGAGAAATGATTTAAATTATGTCCGGACACCTTATTTATAAGCAATTATAGATGATTTTTCTAAATTATAACAGTTTTGAAATGACGGCTCACGGTTCAGATTTAGCCACACAGCAGGGTCATGCCAGGAAAGGCATTTTCAGGAAAGAGCTGGAATCTCCTACAGTAAGTGCAAATTCGGGTATGTTGGTTCTCATCGCCCATGTCGGGAGCCTAGTCACCGTATTCGGTGGTTTGTTCTGAAAAAATTCAAAATTTGCCGAATCTCATGGACCGGCCATTAAATTTGCCAGACTTCTCGAATGTGACAGCCACAAATCTGATCCATACGAAAAATTCTAATACAAAGAGAATTTTAATCTGTCATTTAATATATTTATCTTTTATAATTTTCCTATTTTAGAATCTCGAGATGAAGTCGCAATCAAAATTTTCATCTGATCTTGGTTGCGAATTTAATTGCTATGAACGTGGCATTAATTTTCATATGTTTTCTCTTTGCCAAACCCAATGCTGAATTTTATCATATTTTTAACGTGGGAGGATTTTTTCCTGAATTTCACTGTCTCTGAATTCAAGCACTAATATGAACCACGTGACTTAAGTAGGGAGGGGAAGTCCGCATCCCTTTCTGTGACCCGGTAATGTGAAACTGTATGATGTATTTTTGCACGTACATTAATGGAATACACAATTGGAAAAAATATTAGACTGAGAAATTGATACAATAGAATGGAGATGCGACGTTCTATCTAAATTTGTGTTGAAAATTATTTATGTATAGAAATTCATTTTTTTGGCTTTCAAGGATGCTAACCTTTCCAGGTCTAACTTTCCAGCATGTTTTTAACCTGTAATTGCGTGGACATGATTGATGCATGATCACTAAAGCTTTTTCTCTTGTGAATTAAAATAGCAACCTTGGGTTCACTTTCGTGGATATATATTTGATACTTGTTTCTCAGCCATTTAAATGCAGTCGTGTGAATTTTGTACCTTTGATTTATAGTTGATACTCATTTCTCAGCCATTTAAATGCAATAATGTGAACTTTTGATTTCTAATCACTTGCATTTTGTCATTTGGAATTAATGATCATCTAAGCACAACTTAGATTGGGCTAATGAAATGGTGTGGTTGACAAAATATTTAATATATGGAGTTCCAACCAAACTGATACATTTTCAACATTTTAGGATTCTTTTCAACGTTAGGGGTACCTTTTTCTTTGAAGGAAAAGAGTGTGAGGAAACCCAAGGGATGCTTGCCCACATTTGTGGATGGCATCCCTAGTAAACCAGTTGACCTACAGTAGTGTGCCTCACCAGGGAGGATTCGAAGCAGATAACTGTTGACATGGAAAAGTCAAATGCTCAGGAACATTAGTGACAACCATTTGAGCTAACCCCCTGGGCTAACAATGTTTGGAAACATCTTGTCTTGACGATGAACCACACTTGCTGGTTTGAAATGCGTCGACAAATGAATTTTGATGTGATTATTGCCGAAAACAATATCTCAAAAACTTGATATGGATCACAGAAGCCTTAATTCAATAATCTTGTCCTACCCTCAAGAACTAAAACGAGAGTGAGAATTTTGGTGCTTTGCTAGCCCCAGTTGGTTCACAAAGGGAAAAATATCATAAATGGGATTTGAACTTGGGTGGGGAAGGTAATAACTTCTCCTCTCAACCACCTAGCTAGACCCAATTGACATTTCCAAGCAAAACGTCATAGAAAATCCAAGGGATGCTTCTCCACATTTGTGGATAGCATTCCTAGTAAACCTGCTGGCACAGACTAGTATGCCCTACCCAGGGGGGTTCAAACAGGCACCTGTTGGCACAGAACTAGTCAAATGGCCAAAAACATTGGCAACAACTGCTTGAGCTAACTCCTTGGGCTAAATTTTAGGCTACCTACCTTTTGTATATTATTTGTTAATATGCAATCCAGCAGATATAGTGGGGCATCTGGGGTTTGTTTACTCATTTGATGCCAAGGTTTATTATTCTATTTTAATAGTAGTTTAGTATGCTATTCAATTTATGATTTAAGCTGGTGTTCATACTGGATAGAGAGGTTATGTATCTTTCCTCAACTGGTATTATGTTTTTAAGTTTTCGCTAAATAAAAATGTAGATTTCTGGTAATAGAATGAAATTGTCACACATCTTTTGTTTCTTGGTTATTGCAGAAAAACTAAAGTCAAAGCCTTCAGTTGATAATAAAAAAGAGGGATCCATATCTGTCAAGAATGGCCCCTCTGCTAATATTTCTGCTCAGACTTTTACATTTCGGGAGCTTGCGGCAGCTACCAGAAACTTCAGACCTGAAAGCCTCCTTGGTGAAGGAGGCTTTGGACGAGTTTACAAGGGGCGCTTAGAGAGCACTGGCCAGGCAAGTTATTGTAGCATATTTTATTATGGAGACAATCACTTGCACACGTAGTTTGGAACCTGCCATTGGCACTACACCTGCCATTTGGGCTATTGGGTCTTCGTTCACAAAGGGAGCTTTGTGTACCATTGTTTCTTTGCCTTTGGCAACTTGGACCTTCACCTGTGGGAACTTGACTTATGATGGTCTGATTTTAGGGACGTAGACAAACGGTCACACTCTTGTTATTTAATTTGCATCTAAACTTTTACTTACTGCAGTGTCTGTGATTTCATTGGTTTTTAACTGTTTTGACAGGTTGTGGCTGTTAAACAACTTGATAGAAATGGGCTTCAAGGAAACAGGGAATTTCTTGTAGAAGTTCTTATGCTCAGTCTTCTACATCATCCTAATCTTGTCAACTTGATTGGTTACTGTGCTGATGGTGATCAGCGGCTTCTTGTCTATGAGTATATGCCTTTGGGTTCCCTGGAAGATCATCTTCATGGTTAGCTTACTAAGCCTGCCAAGCTATTTATTTACACAAATTATTTTCCTCCGATATTTGACTTCTTAATAACTTCCTTGTACAGTTATTTAAAAGTTGAAATTCAGGTCAAGGTTTCTTTAAAGAGTTCTAACATCTATTGAATAGCTTTGGGTCACCTTGAGGGTTCATTTTCCAGTTATTTCAATAGGATGGCTGTAGGGCTCTGATTGTAGAAGGTGTAAGGGTATATATAAATAGGAATATAAAGTGCCATATGTTTCACTTATACCTTGAGTGAAAAAGAAGGATTTGTCCCTGTAAAACTTGTTAACAAGAGCAGAAATAACTTCACACGGTATGAGACAAGGAAAACAATATAACCTTTATATGCAATTTGTAAATTGGCATTTCCAGTATACTGTTATTTGTCCAAAGCAGTAAGCCAAGTCTCTGAGCTCTGGTTTGGAACTCTGCATGAATGCATGTTCCCCTATATATTTTGGCTGTTGAGCTAGCTTAGCTCTTTGTAAAGTGACGAGTTTGTCTTAAGTGGGGCCAGACTTCATGCATGTATATGTCAAATGGCACCCCATCTCTGGGTAGTGGTTACTTGACAATACTTAATAGTCCCGAGAAGCATCTTGTCAGGACTTTTTCTTAACATACTGTTATTTTATGTTTAATTGCAGTTTTAGCTGATTGGATCATTTAAATGCAGCAGTACTACCACGGATCACCTTAGCCTAGCAGCTTTTGGGATCTGGTCCTAGGCTGGCCTGGGATTAAATTATTCTCTCAGGTATTACCTGAATGCAGTGAGGGCTAAGGCATAATGTGCAAGCCATGGAAGTCTCTGAGTATCGAAGAGTTCATTCCATGGCTTACTGGGAAATTGTCCAATTGACCATTGTGATGCCCTGGTTGATTTGTTTGGGGTAGCATAGGTAAGATGTGTCAGATTTTAATTTTAGTGCTTGTGAATCCCTGCCTGCTGATGATGGGAGTTTCTGAACTGGTGATGAAACAACAAACCAAAAAGCATGCCTACATCTTTGGGAAACATAGACTGAAAAAATAATAAATGATCATTGGTTCTGAAGATTGAGTTTTGGCTTACTTGGAAATTTAACTGAATAATTTGATGTACAAGCTGGGTAATAGTTCTATCAGGCTAGGTAATAGTTCTCTCTGTAATAATTCTCTTAGGCTATTTGATCTCATGAAAATCTGTTGCTTTATAAATTCCATACTATCTGATTTTCTGCATCTAGCCATCTGTAGCAGGGCCTCAGTTCCAAAGGAGGTTCGCTTCTTTTCTTAAAGAGATAGAACCCATACGCTTCACCAAATATGTCATTTTAAAATAGAATATTGAAGACATTAGATTACTATTTAGATAAGAAATATGGGCTTATGCCTTGTCAAATACCTAAAATGAAATGAATTGGAGTCTTTTAGTGTCCACCAAGACCAAAAGTGGTCCGTTAGAGTCTTTTAATACTCATGATTTACTAGTAGCATTTTTAACTCTATTATCAAGCTTCTCAGTCTACTAGTATTTGCTCTTTTCTATTATTTTACAAGGCTTCTATCTTAAGTTTCTTAACAATATTGGCTGCAAAGGAATGGTTTGTCTCATATAATTTGCTTTCTAAGCATTTTCTAACTGCACTATTTGCCATGTCTTCCTTTTGGCTCCACAGTTGATCAATCTTTGTCCATCTTGATCTTTTTTCCATTTCTATATCAACTTTGTACCATGTCTGTAAGTAATACTGCAATTTTAGATCTTGAATGATGATCTGTTTATGCTTTTGTTTCTTTTCTTCTGTCAGCTACTTAAGGCAGATCCCATATTTTTCCCACGACTTCTTTTTCATACACAATTTTTAAGCTCCGTTTAGTTTTTCAAGTTTCTATTTATCTAGCATTTATAGTGTTCAAACTTCCATCTAACTTGTAATATCCTTCATCTATCCTGATTTAACCTGAAGTGATTGTTTCAAATTCCAATTCAATTATGCAATTATTATAACTCTGCCCTTTTTCATTTCCTTGAAGAACTTCTCTATATCATTCACAACTAGAGGGATTAGGTCAGCTTTTAAGAGGGGAATACCTCCATGATTTCCTTGTTCCTAAGTATTGTTGTGTATGCCCTTTTATTTTACTATATTTTGTTGTTTTATCTACATCTATATTAACCTTGATACAAAGATGATTTTTTTTTATAGATTGTTAAGTTGTTTGGTAAGGTTTGAATGCGATCTGCCAATGTGACTGCCATTTATATAGAGCAGAGCTGATTGTTTTTCTTCCAGGTTACATATCCTGGGGAAACCCCGGGGCACTTCTCCTCATTCTGAGGATGGTACCTAGGGAAAACCATAGGTTCTTCTGGGCACAATGCCAAGTCAACAACAGGGCTCAGAACTGTTACATTAATATGTTCATTAAGAGCTCAACATGTCACTTGCGGGAATTGAACCTGGGCTGGGAGGGTAACACTCATCCTTTCAACCACCCGAGGTAGACCCAATTAACAAAGCAGGCCTGATTGTTTTTTAGTGAGTTGAATTCCTTTGCATCTTTCCCTTTGTTGATATATTGGCCTACTAATGTAGGGCAGAAAGGGCACCTTTCTTGATTTTTATTCTTGTCTTTATTATTTTCTACATGGGTGTTTCTCTTATATCTCTGTTAGGTAATTTTATATACCTGTAGGTGTATTTCTTTGCTAATCAATATTTATCACGTGTCTTTATTGCTATTCAAGAGTTAAAGAAAATGGAGGACACTTGGAAGCAAAGGATTGACATATTCATTTTGTTTTTGGCTCAAAAGAATAAAGGCTTAATTACAAACAGTCAATACAGACCGCTTCAGCTATACCTGTCTTGTGGAAAGGACAGCAAAATCATATATGTAAGTGAAACCAGGTCTTGACCCTGAGTGGGGTCAGGGGATTTTTTTGGATTTCCTTTTTGCAACTGAATATGCAAGGTTTGTCTTGAGGGCTTGACCAACTATGAAGGTTTTTGGATTTTCTGTCTTATCAAATCAGCTTCATTTGAGTCCCCTTCCGAGAGGGAGTTGCTTGTCTAATTATCTGCTGTTTTCTGCTCTTGAGTTCCCCTGCATGAACAAATTTCTCTGGCTTCTTTTATCTTATTGAAATTTCCTTTCATGAACTTGATTTTCTGGCTTTTTGCTATCGTAAGGGTTATCTTTCTTTGGATGATTTCTGAGCAAACTTGTATTTCTTCTCCTTATTTCTCCTTGCTTCTTGAAACCCAGCCCAAGACAAAATTGTTGACCTTGGATGGGAGATGATGTCATTCCTTTTTCAGCTGCTCTCTTCTGCTTGCTGTTTGATCATTGAAGGATAAGGTGCAACTAGATGACCAGCTTCAAAGAAAACTCTGCAACAGAATGCTGTGTTTTCAGGGTATAGAACCTGAGTTCGTTCCTGAATTCCTACATTCAGGATCTCTCTATGTTTTTTGACCCTTTAACTTAGATCCATGTCTGTACATGATTCAGCATAAGAAAGGATTCCTTTTTCTACATTCCCAGTATCTGAACAAATGTAACTACTAAGTGAGTTCCCAACAACCTCCAAATCCAAATCCAAACAAATTTGGAAACTGAGACCTCAAAAAGGGACCAAAATTTCCCCAGAACCAGGGGCCACCTTCTATGACACGTTTCTTGACATTATCGACATCTAGCCCTGGACTTATTCACTTAGCCTTCTACATGATCTGGTTATATACATGTTTATGAGGCCATCCTATTATTGTATCCTTTTTTACTTCATTTCATTTTATCCTAGATTTAGCTTTGGGATTTTCTAGGAGTTGCTTTTGTACTCCCACATTGGACTCGTACTGGTTGTATCCTTCAGTCTCATTGAACTATTTATGGTCATTCATTGGACATTAATAAAATTATCTTATCCTATCTTATCTTAAAGCCTGAATTCAAATTTCTTGTATGCAAAAAGCTAGATCATCTGAAGAATGCCAGAGGCTGTTAAATCTGCAAGTCAAAGTATTTTCCTTTTAATCCTCCAAAGGTCCATCACACCCTTTGAATTAACGTTTAGCTCTGGGATTATCATATCTGTACTAGAATAACCACCCTTGTTGGGCCTTTTCCTGATTGTGTTGAAAGTGTGAAAGGCCTTCTCCTTGTGTGACCACATCTTTGAAAGATTGAGGTTGCATTTAACAATTGCATGCTTATAGAGCAGAGAGTTAGAATGCCTCAAACTTGGATTGACCATATTCAGGGTGCTGTGTAATGCACCCACTGAAACCTGTAGACTGTAATTGGCACATGTAGCTACCTTACCTTGTGGATTTGATGATCCTATTGCCATTGTTAAGCCTTTGCTTAAAGGAGAGACATAAGAAACTGTTGGAGACTTGGCCAATATCATGCTGGAAGATACAGTGGTGGTCTGAGTTGATCACTATCGTGGTTCCATTCTTTTTCGACTTCAAAATGTTAGTGTAATGTTCCCAAGAAATTAATTGCGCAAGAGACAAAGTAACCTATCGATCCCTGTAGGCTATAGTCCTTAATAAAGGGAAAACCCCAAAATACCCAATGTTTCGTCAAGTTTTGGGGCAGGTGGGCAAAGAAACCAAAAAGTTAGTGTTTGGTGTGAACTTTACTCAATCAACTTAGGAGAAAAATCCCCTCAAGGAAATCTATAAATACAAGAGGGTTGATTTCATTTGAGACATCATTGGATTGGCTCATCTCTATGTCTTTTTTAGCCTTAGGCTTTGAGGGTTTTAAGACCCCTTTTTCCTTGTCAATTTCGGTGGTGAAAGATTCCACCCTAGTTGACACATCTCTAATTTTTTCCTTCATTCTGTTCTTGCACAGGAAAGGATTTTGGGAGGGTAGCGAAATTCCTTGCTGGTTTGGGTTCTTGGTGTTGAAAGTTTGGCAGCTCAGGGATGAATTTCTAAAAATTGAAAGTCTCAAGTATGATTTTCCAAAAAAATAGTAAATCACCTTGCATCAATTGGTAATCAAGTACTGTTGATGGAAAATCCCTTCTGATCATCAATCAATCCTAATAGTTCAATTTTGACTTAATTATCAATATTATCATTAATATTAATATTATTATTATTATTATTCTTATGATACTATTATATTATCATTAAAAATAAATTCAAGTCTCTCAATCATAGCTCTCAATAATGTTCTCTTACACTCTCATTATTGGCATGGCATATCCCTTTTACATTCTCGTTAATGCTCTTACACTCTCTTACTCCCATTAAAAGACTCGTCATAAATTTTCCTCTTACACATGCCATAAAATATTCCTCTTACACATGTAATAAAAGATTCCTCTTACAAGGCATGGCATGCAAGATTTCTCTTACACACTCATTAAAGGCATGTCATAAAAGATTCCTCTCACCCTCTCATCTAAGGCATGTGTTGCCTCTCCATAATAGAATTCGAATTGTCTCTCCTTAATGGCATGAGTTACTCTTCCCTAAATGGCAAATGTAACTCCTCCTCAAGGCATAGGTGTTGCTCCCCCTTTGTGTCAAGAATTCATTGCTCCCCTATATATATGTGTCTCATATCATCTCACCTCACTTACTTGTGCATTGTGAATTCGAACTTGAGAGAGAGTTGGAGAGACTTGAAGGAGATTGTGAGAGAGAGAGACTTGGAGAGTAAGAGAACTTGGTGAGCCAAGGTTGATTATGTGTTTGCTTCAGTCATTGCTACCAATGATCTTCATGCTACAACTTATTCAGATTTGGGTGAACTTTCTCATTCTCTTGATCTCTCATTGTACTTTGTATCTCTGCTGAACTATTGATATCTAATAGAAGAAGAATCGGGTTGGGTTTTCCCCTTGTGGATTTTTCCCTGGTCAATGGAACTAATTGTGTCTCATTGTGTTCTTCGCTGTGTTCTATTGTGCATATGGTTTATGTTCTATCTACAATTGCTTAACTAATATTGTAGTTTAAGAATTTTTGTAATAAGTGATTGTTACTACGTAGAACATCAGAATTTCAACATGGTATCAGAGCTTTGGTGAAGACAAGCTCCATTTCCAGTTTTTTTTTTTTTTTTTTATCTGCTGGAATATCTTTTGTTGTCCGCTCCAATTGTAGCTTATTTTCTGCTGAAATATCTCTTGCTATCCCTTCTACTTGCAACTCATTTTTTTGCTGAAATATCCCTTCTCATTTGCTACTGAAATATCACTTGTTTCCCTTCTTTCTTACTGCTGAAATCTTATTTGCTGCTCCTTCCTTGCTGCTGAAATCTTATTTGTTGCTGAAATAAAAAGATCTTATTTGTTGTCTTATTTGCTACTAAAAGCATAACCAAAATCAAATTACTTTATTGTTTTTGCTCTTTCTAGTTTCTCTCCTGCAGATTCTTGTGACGATTGGTTGGTTGATAGTGGTACTTCAAGGCACTTTACTGGTTATAAAGAAGTTTTTTCAAGTCTAGTTGAGAGAGAGACAAATCTGAAAATTATACTTGGAGATAATTCTACATATCCTATAAAGGGATCTGGTTATGTTTCTTTTTATCTGGATTAAGAATTTTTGTGTGTACCTGGTTTAAAATTAAGGTGTTGCATGTGTTTGATAATTATGGTTTTGGTATTTGTTGATGCATGTAAAAATAAATAATAGTTTTACCTCTGTTTATGCATTTGCAAGAAAGTGTTGTCTTGAAAAGAAGTATAATGCATAGAAGGTTATGACAGAATAATTGATAGAAATTGAATGTTGAAGATAGATTATTTTGATTCTCTTACTTTATATGAGAAAAGACATAATCCTATGGGTTTTGGTAATTTTGATATTAAAGTTTATTGACAATAGGGGTTGCAGGTAAGGATCATGGCTTTTGCAAAATATGGAATGATAGTTTTCTAAACTAACCTCATTTGTAGCAATCAAAGATGGATTATATCTAGTATTATTGCAGACAATGAAGTCAATATGTATAATTATTATTGCATGCCTTCACTTTGGGATCAAGATTTGAAGATATTTATAAAATCAATGGAATACCTATAAATGCATTGATTCATGATAAGTAATCGTCTAAGTCACCTGACACAGAGACACGGGACAAGCAGGACACGAGGATTCGAGTATCCGACACTGGCACGTTGACCACTCGGAACAGGACACTATATATATATATATTAAAAGTTAGATATTTCTTACACAAATTCTCATTCATGATACAAATTCTGTTGAAGAAACCGTAACTAGGTTCGGTATTTACAAATGTAATTTGATTTTTGTACTTGTCAAGAAAAAAAATATTTTTGTGAATTTTATGAATGAGTTTCTTGCTCATTCCATAGGTCTAGGAAAGTCAAAGAGTTAAAGACATGTAAAGATCTCTTCTTGAGCATATGTGTAAATATATATACTAGTCTAAAAGGCCCTCCAAGACAAGCACAAGAAAAAGTCTGCAAGCTAAACAATGAAGAAGGCAGTCATGTCAGCTTCAAAATATATTTATATGACACTGTCGGCTCATATGTGGAGACACAACAATTCAAGGTGACATGTCGGCTTATTTACAGAGACATAACAACTATAAATACCCCGTAGGGGTCACCACAAAAGCTAAGATTTTCAGACAAGTCTTTGTAACTGCGGAAGAGAACAAAACCTCAACATACTTTGAAATCTCAAACAAGTAAAGTAACACAGAAATTTCGGATGGAGACACAGTCATTCAGGTTTTCGATGGAGAAAGATACCTGTAGTTTCTCGGATGACACAATGGCTCAGAATCTTAGGTGAGTACAGTGGTTATGTGTTTCTCGGGTGATCACTGTCTCGGGGTACAATACAGTATCAAAGCAGCGCTACAGTATATACAGTATCAAAGCAGCACTACAGTATCTCGTTGCAAGGAGTGCACAGTCATTGAAGAAGCAACAATATCTCAGTGCAAGAAGTGCACAGTCATAGTCTCGATGGAGATCACATGACACTCTGTCTCTACATGTATTCTGGATAATGATAATCATGATCTGAATGAAGACATTGTATCAAGTAATGAAGATCTTAGTGGCATAGTGACGATGTTGATCTCAGTTGTAACCTTAGTCACCAGATACGCCGAATTTGAAGCATTAAATTCGAAATTCGGCGTTTTTCAAGGGAAAACGAACATTTTCGGCATTTTTCAAGGGAAATTCGGCGTTTTTCAGACCTTGCAAGGGTTGGTCACCAAGTATCAAGCATTAAACATCACTTTTTTGTGGTCAAATCTCCAAATTTTCATTCCCTAGCTCTGCTAGTTATTTCTCTATAAGGCTGATCTGTTATTGGCATGTGTATGTGGGCTAACAAACTGTGGTTGCAGCAGTCATAAAGGTCTAATATTTGGTTTTGAGCTAACAATTGGTGAGTGCAGCTATTGAAAAATTGATCTATTCTGATATAAAATTTGATATTAAGCATTTAATAGTCTGATTATAAGGATAATCATGATAAAATTCACTCCATACCATTTCTCATATGCATATGATATATCTATCTTTAATATACATTTTTTTTTTCGAATTTCTATATGTCGAATTTTATCGACAAAATTTGAGTTGCCGAACTTTATTCGAATTTCATGGTCCTCGAACTCGAACTCGAACTCGAACCTGGTGACTAAGGTTGTAACGAAGAAGAGGATTGGTGTCTTGGTCTTGGAGTGGCTCATTAAGTCAAGGGTCATGGTCTTGGTATTCGTCAATTGGAATCTCTATAAGAAGAATTTTGTATGGGTTTTCCTCTCCAAGAGGGAGAGGTTTTGGCCCTGGCAAGATGCCAACATCTTGTGTTCTTGTCTCTTTGTTTTGATAGTTATTTGATAAGTTAAGGAAGACACACACTAATAATAAATTATAATAAGTGAAAATTGATATAAGAGGAAAAATTGAAAACACCTCACAAATAGTTATTGTGCTAAGAAGAATCTAATCAACTCTAACTGCCCTAGATTCTTCAACATGGTATTAGAGGTAAGGTGCTAAAGTCTAAGGAAGGGCAGAAAAGAGACATTCAAGGATCAAGTTTGCATCTAATCGAATCAAAAGATGAGTTTGAAAAGATTGTGCTGTATCTCATCTTCATATCAAGGAACAACCTTGGATATCATAGTCTTGATGGCAATCACAGTTTCGGGTTCATACTACAAAACTCAAGAGATGTCATATCACAAATGCTGAAGCAACCATGATATTACAAAACCATAGATCGACCATCCTCTGCAATCTTGGCTCTGCAATTCTTAGGTGTACTTCATAGTCTCAGTGCTTCCAGTGATGAATGGCTTGATGTAATAACAAGTGATACTACACAGTAATGCTACATGATCTCAGTACTCGGGGATGCTTTATGTCTCGGGCTCATAGTGATGTTTTATACTACTACATGATTTAGGGATGCCACTATTGCAAGAACAATAATAGTCTCAGATCTCCTCAAGAAGAATTCAAATCGGTGGCATTATAATCTCACTTCGTGGTGTCAAGATCACAGAACCTCTTCAATACAAATATCTCGCACAATTCAGTTTCTCATACTTGCAATATATTTTGGTTTTGCAGCATGTAGTCCTGGTGACATCACCTTATGCTAAGTGTTGCATAAGACCTCGTTAAAGTAACAGTTTGGAGATAATGTTGCTAAGAAAAACTAGGATAAATCTACTTGGGGTAAAGAAGTGTTAGCTCCTCTATTTTGGGCAAGCAGTGTTAAGTCTTACTACCATAAAGAGATGATCAGTATCTAAACACTGTTGCTAATACTCCACAGTCTATTTATGTGTCAGCGATACAGTACCATATATCAATAATCATAAAGACCTGATAAGGAGTCAAAGTGCCTTAGAAGTTAAGATGATGAAGCAGTTTTGAATAGTGCAAGGAGACTTGGTACGAGGTTTTCAATAATGCTCTAGCAAGAATCTCATTCAAAGAAGCATCAAGGTAAGGATCTCCTCTTCATGTGCCAAGTAAGTATCTTTCATGGTCATGATCTATCTTTGATTTAAATGACTTCGTTTTACAAATCGATATGTTGGTCCTTGCATAAGGAGGATAGTCTCAATCCTTATAGATAGGTGAAGTCATTGAAATAGGTCTCCTTTGAATTCATGAGAAGAAACTTTTAAAGTCCTCTCACATAGATAAGATTGGAGACTTAAAAGAAGCTGGAAGAAGAAAAGATGGTCCTTAAAGGACAATATCAATTAGAGGAGAAAAAAATTCATGCTACTGGTTAGGATGGAAGGAGCTGAATGGATTCCATGATAAGAGGGAGTGGAATTCTTTAAGTTAGCCTCTCTTTATAAGTCTCTTTCTGGTCTCCTAGATCCTGCATGGAATGTGACTACAATATGTTATAGGATGTGGTGTAACATTATGGAAGTATTAGAAACAAGATCTCGTGACATCATCACGAGGGCGACTAGATTCACAAGGATAAGTAAGATACCTTTGTCAACAACTTAAGGTTTCTATGAAAGAAGGCAAGCTGTAGGCAACAATTTTACAGAACTCAAACATTTGAAGAAGACTCATCATGCATCAAAAGGGAAACATCTGCTGGATAGGGATCTTTGAGATCCTCAAGATTCTCTGATAGAATCTTCACTAGAAGATTCTCTGATGGAATCCTCATCGTAGGGTTCACTAATCTAGAGAGGAAGCAAGTGTTTCAACAAGAACTTTAACTTATGAAATCCATGAGATGATGATATGATGACATGAAGCAGATCAAGAGATTGAAGATCTTTTCAATCAAGGAAGTTGTTGGAAGAAGCCTTGATGACCTGAAGGTAAAAATAAGGTATGTATGTTTGTGTTTAATATTATAATGACATGTCATATGGTTGCAGGTAACATAGATCATTACTTCTATCTTGAGAAGCATGATCAAGAGAAAAAGGACCTCCTTCTCTAAAAGGATGCAAGAAGACATAAGACACACTAGATGAAATCAACATAATATGTCCTCATATGAAGTATGAGGTGGTTGATCACAACTAAGAAACTCTGATTAAAAGGCACCTAAGGAAGGAAGAGATCGTGAGATATGCAACCCTGATGAAGGCAATCAACATCCAAAAGATCAAGAAAACTTGTCTAGAAAATCTCCCAGAAAGATATGAAGACTGATGAAAAAAATAAAAAATGTAGACCCTTGACAATGGATATCTTTGGGAGATGTGTCAACATGAATGCAGGACGTTGATACCTACAAAAAGATGTCATGATGAAGAGCCACCTAGTAAGGCACGATTTGATTTAACGATATATTTTGATTTCTTGAATAATATCTAGATAAGTTCATGAAGGTACTACTTACAAGTACAACTAGCATTCATGTGATGAATGGAAGAAGCATGATGAGAAAGAAGTTAGCTTCCAGATATGAAGAAGGCCACTTTCCATGAAGAAAGGAATGACATGACAAACTAAGGAGGAAAGTGATCGATGGTTGTTGCCCTATAAGAAAGAAGCTCAACTAATTTTCATGACATCAAGGAGAAAAATTGATCAAGCAGCTGAAGGACCCACAAAGAAGAAGTTGCTGATGTATAGAAGAGTCCCTAGCTAAAAGGGAGCTCTGACAAGTCCCTGATCAAGAGGGAGCTTGGATTAGATCACCCCTGATTAAAAGGGAGTGACAATTGTGTTTTTCTATTTCATGTGTCATGCACTAGACCAGGACTAACAACCGTAAGTCTAGGTGAAGGCCATGAATGGAATGTAGACACAACATTCTTGTCTTCACCTGAGAAGAAAGAATGGAGGATTGGATAATCATTTGGCATCCGATGCTCTTTGAGGATGTGTAGGGCATCCAAGATAAGAGTAGGCAAGAGGACCAATATTCTTTGAGGGCTGGGAACCCAAGATAAGAATAGTCCTAGAAGATCACTGGGTGGGTATGTACCTTGAGAGACAATGATAAAGGTGTCTATAAATCATTGGTCTGGCCAACATTCTGCTATGAACTAATGAGAGATAGAGTTGTTAGTCAAGGCCTTGCTATAAACAATGATGGTTACTATGATGCTATAACAGATGGGTTACCAATCTGATTCTTCTTATGAGAAATTCTTCAGATTGAGAATGACTAAGTACCATTATAAATACCTCCCTAGTTAAGAGGGAGTGTTGAAGAAAGTGTAACCTATGTCACACGGTTCGAGTTCGACAACGATTAAGTTCGATTCGAATTCGAATTTTCTGATCAGGTTCGAATGAGGTTCGACATTAGGTTCAACTATACATATTTTTCAATATATATATATGACAAAATAATAAAAAATTCAAAATTGATCCATAAACACATGAATACAAATTCTTATTAGTAAACATACATGAATAATGTAATCATTCTAACATCTAGATATGAGATATAAGATGACCATCATTTAATAAATAATGTCTTAGCCATTAAAATGTAGGATAATAAATAAGTTCTTCATAAATTTCTATACGGTTAGAAATATAATCATAAAAATTTATATAAAAATGCCATTTTCAATATTTTTTTTAATGTATCATAAATATTTGTGCAAAAATATAAGCAAATTTTTAATATATTAGGTCCTTTAACCATGAAAAAATAATGAGAGGACGGCTTACAACTTTTTATTAACCGGACATCCCAACCATCTCCTATCTATACTTTATTTTTGAAAAAATTATTTATCTTTAATAATATTACTTCAAGCCATTATATAACTTAGTGAGAACTGAACTTAGATAAAAATGATATGAATCACTCTTCCTTACCACCCAAAATAAACCATACAACTAATTTTATTTAATTATTCTCCTATTATCAGGAATATTTAATCTTAGTGATATTGTTATTCTTTCACAACCCAAAATCTGGGTAGTGCGTGGCTTATTAATGAAGCAAATGGCTTGTAAAGCCTCCCAAGATAAATGCATTATACCATAAATACTAATAAAGTTTATTGCAGATTTTAAGTAGTGAAATTTATTGAATGATTTTTTATTTTTTATTTTTGTGTATTCAAGTTTTTGTGATGCATAATAAATTAAGCAAAATTTTTAAGTAGAAATCACATAAAAAAAATTGACAGATATTTTTCTAACCAACAAATATGGTTATTATCAAAACTAAATGATAAAATATTTAATCTTAATGATAGTGTTACCCTTCCACATCCCAAAATCTGGGTAGTGGATGGCTTATTAATGAAGCAAATGGCTGGTAAAGCGTTACGCAATAAAAACTAATAAAATTTATTGAAGATTTCAAAATAGTGAAATTCATTGAATGAAAACCATTGTAACATTAACAGATATATAAGATTTCAAAGCAACCAATTAAAACTTCAGGTAAACCGGTTTCAGCGTCTATCGATTTGACTTGACGCGACTTGTTTACCATTCCACAAATATCGATAGCCACGAAGTTTGAGCTTTATCGTCCTTCTTGAGGTCTTGGAGTTAGCTTCGAGCTGCTGCTTTCAGCAGATTCCATATCTTTGGATCCGATGGAAACTATGGATAAATCTTCATACTCGATATCAATCTCCGACATTAGAGAAGTCTTACGCTCCTCAAGTTTGATAGCGTCCTTGAGCTTTGCGACGACCTCACTAACGTGTGGTCTAGCCGATGGTTCCGAATGAATGCATCGAATCGCTAATTTGGCAATGCCGGTGATGGATTTGATGTCGTAACTTATACCCAACCTCTTGTCAATGATTTCCGTTATTTTGCCACGATTTTCATCCATCTCCACATACGGTGTGACCTATAATTAAAACGGGGATAACTATTATTTTGAGTCTGCAGAAAAAGATGCACTACAATCATAATCTCTTGTAATAAAATTCATGGATAATGGGTATTTGATAATCAGATTGCTTGCCCATCGAATAAGGTTCAGTTCCTCTCCACGTAGTTTTGTATCTATGGGTTGTCTACCATAAATGATCTCCAACAAAACTACCCCAAAACTATACACATCGCTCTTCTCCTTCAAAAAAAACCGTCGAACCTCAAAAAAAATCATTCAAATTCGCGTTAATGTTCGTTCAAGTTTGCTTTCAGGTTCGGGTTCGGATTAGGTTCGAATTCATTCAGGTTTGCCGTTCAGGTTCGAATTTCAGGTTCGGCGAACCTGAACGAATTTCAATTTTTTTTTAGGTTCGCCGAATTTCGAACCTGAACCTTCAAATTCGGCGAACCCTCTGACATAGAGTGTAACTATGTTCGGTATTTACAAATGTAATTTTGATCTTTGTACTTGTCAAGAAAAAGAAATATTATTTTTGTGAATTATAAGAATGAGTTTCTTGCTCATTCCATAGGTTTAGGAAAGTCAAAGAGTCAAAGACATGTAAATAGCTCTTCTTGAGAATATGTGTAAATATATATACTAGTCTAAAAGGTCCTCCAAGACAAGCACAAGAAAAAAT
Source organism: Pinus tabuliformis (assembly GCA_031772625.1). NCBI lineage: Eukaryota > Viridiplantae > Streptophyta > Pinopsida > Pinales > Pinaceae > Pinus > Pinus tabuliformis. The sequence continues at coordinate 429,736,582 of CM062808.1, read as the reverse complement.
CTGGAAGCTAAACAATGAAGAAGACAGTCATGTTGGCTTCAAACTATATTTATATGACACGTCGGCTCATATTTGGAGACACAACAATTAAAGTTGACATGTCGGCTTATATGCAGAGACATAACAATTATAAATACCTCGCTAGGGTCACCACAAAAGCTAATATTTTTAGCAGTGAAACAGGGATCGCCGATTCTGGCGATTAATCGCGAGTATGACTCGGCTCGGCGGCAAAAAGGTTCGACTTGAAACTCTGCGAGTCAACTCGCGTTGACCGAGTTTGACTCGTGGTCAACGCGAGTTTGACTCGCGATTCTGGCGATTTACGCGACTCTGCGTTTTTTTGGCGAGTCCCGCCAATTTTGCATCGGGTTTTGGGTTCCGGTTTGTGACTGACGCGTTTATAACGTGCGTCGTGAACGGTTTAACGGTGATACTGATGCGCTGTTTCATTGGTTTCTCGGTGATACTGATAGCGTTGAGGCAGAGTGATACTGATAGCGCTGTTTCATTGGTTTCTCGGTGATACTGATAGCGCTGAGGCAGTGAGCATGCGTAACTGGTGTTTCTGCGGCAAGGATATTCTGGTGATTCACAGTCCCGACTCCCGAGTCCGCAGTCTTCAGTCGACAGACTCGACACCGCAGCGCCACAGAGCAGCATTCGAAGCCGCAGAGCCTGCGTGAGCCTTCAGCGGCCAGCCTTGACGTAACAAAGAGGTAGCAGTTAGCAACTTAGCACTTATCTTTTGTTCAGCGAGCTTCAAAGGACTGTTTCGGGTTTCCTATATCAAGCCTTTTATTGCCATTGTGATTGGTTACGCCTCCTGTCATGAACCGCGTCTTACTCGTCAAAAACAAAAACAGAAAACTCTGGACCTGTGCACCTTTCGAAACACTACGAAGCTTATAATTCATAGGTCTACATAAAATGCAAAATATGTATAAATAGAAATCTCCAGATAACATTATATAACCGCACCAGGCAATCTGATGTACAGGTCGAGTTCTCCTGTTAATCATTCGTCTGTTGTGTAGATTATGCTACTGATAATCATTCCTTTTTTTTTTGTAGGGATTGGCAACTTTGACTAAATCCTCTGTTTTGATTAGGTGTGGTGCTTGATGCCTCGGCTTAGCGTTTTATGTGATTTGGTAACATGGAGTGGTTGGAATTAGTAAATGGTGGATATGCAAGGGTTATAGGTCTAACTATAGATGTCAGAGTTATAGATATGAGTGTTTTGTCCATATGTCAAAGTTAGAGGTATGGGTGATTAGTCTAATTTCTTCCAAAATTGTATGTGCCTTATGATAGAGAGATGGCTGCCCAAAGGTAACAACACTTGGATATGCTGTAATTTTCTTTGGACGTTACCTGATGGCAGGAACTGGCAGCATCAATCCCTGTGTTTTCTTTTGGGGGCAGACCAAATTGATGGCATTGGTCCAGCAGAAAGGAAAAAGAGGGGTTCTTAATTCAATTGGTTTTATTCTTCAATCAGTTTTAGATTCCCAATGCCTCCTAATGCCCCTAGTAGAAGGGAGTGCCATTAAAAATAAGAAAATAAAAGTGATTGGAACTTGGAAGTTGGTCCAAGAAGCACATGTGGATGCAGCTGGAGGATTAGGTACCTGAGCTGAAGGGTATCCTTTAAAAATTAAGACTTGCACCAGACTTTAAAAACCCTCACTGCCAAGATAGATCATCATCAATCTTTTAATTCAGGCCCTTTGTTATTAAATTTCAGATGTGATAATCCTTAGAATAATAGTTTCAGATCTGGGGTGTTAGGCCCTTTTGAAAGCTTATGAGTCATGACCAACCTCAGAGCTCTGTTGTGCTCCATTGAATAAAACCAGGGTTCTGCTGCCTGCATGTTTTCTGGTTTTATTGAAATTTGAAAGGCAACATTTCTATATGTATTATGTTCACTGACATCTGTCTTCATTTAATTTTTTAAATTTCTAGCATATTTTAAATTTTTGGATAATTTTTAAATTTGATTTTTTGTTGTCTTTCACAGGAGCCACAAATTAAATAGAAGCCAGACTCCAAATCTTAACAGAAGCCACAAATTAAACACAAGTTCAAAGCAACAACAATGCCGAGAGAGCGGGACTTTGCTTGGGCTTATTGTGACAAGATTCCCGGAAAATCCTTGCTCCTTTGTAAATTTTGCAAAAAGGAATGCAGTGGAGGCATTTATAGATTCAAGTTCCACCTTGCAAAAATACCTGGCCATGATATAGGTATTTGCGGCAACGTTGACGAGAATGTCCAATACCAAGCAGCCTTGGCCCTTGATATGTTAGAGCAGCATAATGCCAAGAAAGCAAAGCAAAATGCTGAAATAGGAAATGTTGGAGTTGATACTTTTTCTGCCACTAGCCCCATGTCACCTCAATCTGTTGAATCCTCAATGCCGTTCCCAAGTTTTCCACACATGCCTCCAAGGCCAAGTCAAACTCAAAGCCATGCTAGTCCTTCAACTCCTTCCTTCAACACTGGAGGTGGAAACATAAACACCTTTTTTGCTCCTCGCACAAAACCCGGTTCCCAACCTACCTTGGATGGCACTGGTTGGAAAAAAAATATCCATAGTCAGGCAAGGAAGGTCATTGCTAACTTTTGGTACTATTCTGACATACCTTTCCACTGTGCCAGAAGTCCTTACTGGCAAGCCATGATTGATGCAATTGCTGCTGCAGGTACAGGGTTCAAAGCCCCTACATCAGAGAGCCTTAGGACATATATGTTGTTAGAGAGTGTTGAAGATGTCATGCTTGTGCTAGCTGAGTTTCGTTCATCATGGGTAGAAACAGAGTGCACCATCATGAGTGATGGATGGACAGATCAGAGGAATAGAACTTTAATAAATTTCCTTGTATCTTGTCCCGCAGGCACAATGTTTCTCAAGTCAGTGGATGCTTCAGATAAGGTTAAGACTGCCCAACTTATCTGTGAAATGATGGAGGAAGTCATTCAAGAAGTGGGAGAAGAAAATGTTGTACAAATTGTCACCGATAATGCAGCGAATTATATGGCTGCTGGTAGACTTTTTGAGATGAGGCACCCCACTATTTTTTGGACCTCTTGTGCTGCCCATTGCATAGATTTAATGCTTGAGGACATTGGTAAGCTTCATTGGATACATGAGGTTGTGGAGAAGGCAAAATCCATAACCAAATACCTATACAACCACACTATTGTCCTAAACACTATGAGAATATACACTGAAGGTAAAGAAATTGTTCGACCTGCAGTGACTAGATTTGCAACAAATTTCATATCTTTGCAATCTGTGGTTGAGCAAAAGATAAATCTGAAGAGGATGTTCTTGGGACCTGAGTGGATGTGATCTAAACATTCCAAGACCCCTGAAGGCATCGAAATTGCTGCACATGTGTTTAATGATGGCTTCTGGAAAGATGTTGAAGAGATTATTGCTGTGACAGAGTCCCTTGTTAGAGTTCTCAGGTACTTTTAGTCTTTTAACTTTTTCATTTTTTAAATTTCATTTCAAGCTTCTTTTTATTTACAATGTTTCATATTTCTTTAAATTTGAATGCTTGAACTTTCAGGATGGTTGATCGTGACAAACCCGCTATGGGTTACATTTATGAGGCGATGGATCTCGCAAAGGAGGCCATCAAAAGAAGATATGGGGATGATGAGACAAAGTATATGCCTCTTTGGGACATTATAGATGCACGTTGGGATAGGCAATTGCATTCCCCCTTACATGCTGCTGGGTACTTCTTAAACCCACAATATTTTTATGATAAGAGCAAATTTAATGAGGATGGGGAGGTTGGCAGAGGACTTATGACATGCTTGGAAAGGTGCTTCCCTGATCCAGAACAACAAAGTCGTGTCTTTTCCCAACTACAAGATTATAGGGCACCATCTAAATTGTTTGCCTATACCAGTGCTATAAGACAAAGGTCAAAGATGTTGCCAGGTACCCAGCTTGAAGGCTTCATCAATTCATTAAATTTGTTTAAACTTGATTTTGTATGTTAAATGTTTTATTAAATTTTCTTTTCTTTTTAAGTTTTTACTATTTACTAATTTGGTACTTCTAGTCTTCTACTCACAAACCCTTACCACTTGCTAGGTCTTTGGTGGCAAAACTTTGGTAGTGATACGTCAGATTTGAAGAGATTTGCCATTTGAATCTTAAACCAAGCATGTAGTGCTTCAGGTTGTGAATGCAACTGGAGCATGTTTGAGAAAATACATTCTAAGAAGCGCAACCGATTGACACAAAAACGCTTGAATGACCTTGTATTTGTCCATTACAATCTACGACTTCGCAACAAACAAATACAAGGTGAGATTCGAGAGCTTGAATTTGAAGGTTTCATAATCTAGTTCGTACTTTAAAAGTTTAAAGTTCAAACTTCAAAGTGAAATTTTAATTCACATTTCAATGTCTCATGATAATGACAGGTATGGATCATTCACCAATCGACCTTGAAGAGTTAGATTTGCAAGCTACAAATGCGGCAGAATGGGTTCAATTAGATGAGCCTCCTCTTTTCAGCCTTCATGACTTGGAGAACTTTGAGAGTCAAGCAAGCGAAGGAGTGGAAGGAATCGCTTCTAGTTCTCACTCTTAAGAGTCTTAGACTCTTAGTTGCTGATTTTTTTCTGATTAGTATGCAGTTTTTAACTTTTTTGTAAACTTTTAGAAGCATATGCTTCTAAGGACTCAAGACTCAGTGCTTTGGATCATGTGTGGACTCATAACATATATGAGATACTTATTTATTCATGATATTTTGGACATCTATTGATATTATGCATTGTTTGGACATACCTTTACCCAATATTAATGAAAAATGGTTTTTTTAATTCAATATATGTGTATATTTTTATTTAATGAATTTGCCGATTTTTTCCTGATTTTTTCCCGATCCGATTAAAACTCTTCACTCTTTTGCCTCGGCGATTTATTGCCATTTCCGAGTCTGGTAACATTGATTTTTAGACAGGTCTCTGTAAATGCGGAAGAGAACAAAACCTCGGCATACTATGAAATCTCTGTGATAAACACAGTGACATCCTCGTATTCTTCTTTGAAATCTCAAGCAAGTAAAGTAACACAGATTTCAGATGGAGACACAATCATTCAGGTTTTCGATGGAGAAAGATACATGTAGTTTCTCGAATGACACAGTGGCTCAAAATCTCGAATGAGTACAGTGGTTATGTGTTTCTCGGGTGATCACTGTATCGGGTTACAATACAATATCGAAGCAACACTGTAGTATCTCGGTGCAAGGAGTGCACAGTCATTAATGAAGCAACAATATCTCGGTGCAAGAAGTGCACAGTCATAGTCTCGATGAAGATCACATGACACTATCTCGGCATGTATTCTGGACAATGATAATCACGATCTCAATGAAGACATTGTATCAAGTAATGAAGATATCGGTGGCGCAGTGATGATGTTGATCTCAGTTGTTACAAAGAAGAGGATTGGTGTCTTTGTCTTGGAGTGGCTCAGTAAGTCAAGGGTCATTCTTGGTATTCGTCAATTCGAATCTCTATAAGAAGAATTTTGTGCGGGGTTTCCTCTCCAAGAGGGAGAGGTTTTGGCCCTGGCAAGATGCCAATATCCTGTGTTCTTGTCTCTTTGTTTTCATAGCTATTTGATGAATTAAAGAAGACACACACTAATAATAATAAGTGAAGATTGATATAAGAAGAAAAATTGAAAACACCTCGCAAATAGTTATCGTGCTAAGAAGAATCTAATCAACTCTAATTGCCTTAGATTCTTCAACAAATTCAAACATAGATCTAGATTCTACATTGTAAATTTATTGTAAGTTTTACAAAGTAACATTCTGCATACAAGTACAATTGTGACAAATGCATCAATGATCCAAACTATAGTTTTCTTATTAAGTCATCAAAATCAAAATGTGTTACATAGGTAGTAGCAATGCCAATGGGAAATAGAAATAACAAATACAAAACAACAACAAGCCTCATAGCAGAAGGTAGCTTATGAGTCATCAATCATCATCATCAAAATCAACATCATTGTCATCATCATGGTCAACACTGCTCCAAAATTCTCCCAAACCCTTTGCTAGTTGCTGCCACACACCCACAACATGAGAGACAAAGAAAACTGAGGGAGAAATGACCCAAAACTGGCCTTTATGGGCCACGTGGCATGCAATTCAAGGGGACATGTGTCCCAGAATTGGGATATGATGGAATCGTTCCCCGGACATGATTGGACACGATCAAAGGACACATGTCCCACTAAATTGTGTCTGATTTGCCCGATTCGAGACACGCAGGGGGTTTTCAACGAATCCGGTTTCTTTGGTAATCATGAATATAAACTGTGGCACCGAAAGTTCACTCATCTTCACTATTAAGCATTATCTCATGTGAGAAAGATGGTTTCTAAAATGCCTGAGATTAGAGTGGATTATGATGGAGTTTGCCAAGTGGTGTTCAAGAAGATGCATTTTTTCTGCTAATGACATATCTCTGATGGATAGTGGTAACTTATAGAGGCCAGATCAAGAGGGAGCTAACAACTTCCTTGAATCCCCATTAAAAAAAAAAGTATTTTCAAGTCTTATGTTGTTTCTTTGTGTAATTGCTCTTGTTTAGATTTATCTTTATAGATCATTGGTTATTCTTCCTGCATGAGCTATTGAACGATTCTTTCACTAACTTCTTGATGAGGATGCGGTCAAGAAAAACAGATCCTGAAGATCGTTAAGGTGCAAAATAGTGCAAGAAGAGTAAACTCCAAGAGGAAGCAGGTGCAACGATAATGAAGGAGCCACTCTCAAAGAAAGAAAGACCCACCTCATCACCAAGTATACCTTTATTATGTTTATTTACTTTACTATTATTGCTATTGCTCTTGTTTTGAGATCAACAGGTACATTTGATGAATGTGAGAACCAAGTCCTTTGTATCAAGAGTGAGGAAGATGTCGAACCATCCCATGACTTGAGTGGACATGAAGTGGACAAGAGCTCAAGACTTCTGCAAGGAAGATGGAATCAAGAAAAAGACCACCGTACCATATAACCCAGAACAAAATGGGCACTTAAGGATCTTTGACTGTCCTGTCTACTTTCATGTGCCAAAGGAAAAGAGTACCAAGCTGGAAGCTTTAGGTGAGAAAGCTATGATTGTTGGTTATTATGAAAATTCTAAAGCTTACAGAATATATGTACCTAGACAAAGAAATATAGAGTTTGGCAGAGATATAACATTTGATGAAGATGCAACTCTTTGATAAGCCATAGACACTCCTCTTGTGATTGTTGAAAGACAAGATGATGCCTTGGATGCACAAGAAGGTCCCGAGCTTGAGCTTGATCTTGCTGATGAACCCATGGATCCCATGGATTGCTTGGATCCTTGTCCATGTGCTAGAAAGAGACAATTATGGCTTCATGACACTTTACAGGATGTTGATAGACATGCTGCTCCTCGAGGAACCTTTAGGGAAAACAAGAAACCATGTCGGTTCCAAGGATATGTTGTAGCCATGAGCAACATTATTCATGCTTAACCATGCACTTTTGAAGAAGCAGTGAAAGATCAAGTGTGGAAAGATGCAATGGCTGAAGAATATGAGCCCATCATTCATAATGATGTAGGGGAAGTGGTTTTAAGACCACAAGGTAAATTTGTTGCGTCTTCTAAATGGCTGTATAAAATTAAACATGGTGCTGATGGCAATATTGAAAAATATAAAGCTAGATTTGTGGCCAGAGGTTTCTCTCAGAAAGAGGGAATAGACTATGATGAGATCTTTGCATCGGTTGCCTGTTATACAACCATTCGATCCATTGTGGCTCTAGTTGCAAACCAATGTGAAGACTACTTTTCTGCATGGCTTTCTCAAGGAAGAAGTATCTGTGGAGTAACCACAAGGCTTTGAAGTACATGACTAGAAAACTCGTGTGTAGACCGAAGAAATCCCTCTATGGTTTGAAGCAAGCTCCAAGAGCTTGGTATAGCCGCATTGATAGCTTCTTGATGAAGCTTGGTTTTACTAGAAGTAATGTTGATCCAAATATTTACTTCAAGATAATACAAGGTATGTCTTTGATTTTGGTATTATATATTGATGACTTATTCTTGATAGGTGGAGAACCTCTTACCCTCCAATGTAAGAGGGAGTTAGATTTTGAGTTTGAAAGGAAAGATATTCATTTGATGCACTACTTTCTGGGCCTAGAGGGATGGCAAAAGACCTGGTGAGATTTTCTTTTCTGAAGGAAAATACGTTGTAAAGTTACTGGAATGGTTAGGTATGGCATAATTCAAGTCCATGAATTCTCCAATGGAAATGAATTTCAAGAAGTTATGTGGTGAAACTACAGGTCTTGATTTGGAAAATCCTTCTGAATATTGACAATTGATTGGGGAACTGATGTTCTTAGTGAACACTAGACTAGACATATGTTTTGCGGTCAATATTCTGAGCCAATATATGATTAAACAATCTCATGCACACTGGATTGCTGTAAAGCATGTGTTGAGATACCTGCATGAGACCATCAACCTTGGATTGAAATATAGTGCTGGAGATTTAAGACTACATGGATATAATGATGCCGATTGTGTTGGTAACTCTGCTGATAGAAAGAGCACTTCTAGGTGTTGCTTTAGCTTGGGATCTACCATGATCTCTTGGATGAGCAGAAAGCAGAAGTATGTTGCACTGGGTACAACTGAAGCCGAGTACATTGTTGCTAGCATGTCTAGTTGTAAGGCATCTTGGTTGAGAAATATTTTTGGGGAACCATTTGAGCAACTTCTAAATACAACAATTATATATATTGTGACAATAAGAGTGGGATATGTCTTGCAAAAAATCTTGTGTTTTATGACAAGTCCAAGCATATTGAGATCAAGTATCACTTTATCCAGGATATGGTGCAAAGAGGAACAATGAGGCTCCATCACATCTCCATTGGTGATTAGATAGCTAACATTCTTACCAAGTCTTTACCGAAAGGAAAGTTATTGGTTTTTAGAGAGTAGCTTGGCCTTATGGACATGACCCTTCCGGGAAGCGGTCACAGTTGATCAAGAACACTGAGCTGCCTTTCGCCCCTGCCAGAGCTCACAGGATTAGGTAATGATGCCGGAAAGCTCCTGAGGATGAGGGACCTCGTGTAACGTGTGCCACAAGAGTAGGTCTCAGTATGCATCCGACCCACAGTCTGGGACGTGGGAAGAGGCACCTATCTGGCCAATAGGTGTAGTGAGACTTGTATGTGTGACTTGTCTAGGATGCAGGTGTTCCACCACTTGACGTTTAATGAAACTAGGTTGTGTGAGATCCTTGTCATGTGTTGACAAGTGGACCCCCCCAAGCAGTGATGAACCTTGGATGTGCAAGATCCTTGTCATGTGTTGACAAGTGGATCCCCCCAAGGAGAGATGAGAATTGGTTGTGTGAGATCCTTGTCATATGTTGGCTAGTAGCAATCCCCCCAAGTGAATATAGGGTGATAGATTAATCTCCCCTATTGTCCGTGGATATAGGGTGGGAGTTGGAGTTCCCCTATGATGATTCTTCTTCATTAGAGTGAGACATCATTGTTCCAGATGATACAGAGCAAAGATGAACAAAGATGAACGAAGAAAGCATATATCTTTTGTTGTAGAAAGAAATTCCTCCCTAGCTGAGAGGGAGTGTTGAAAATTTGGCAGCTCAAAGATGAATTTCTAAAAATTGAAAGTCTCAAGTATGACTTTCCAAAAAATTAGTAAATCACCTTACATCAATTAGTAATCAAGTATTGTTGGTCAAAAATCCCTTTTGATCATCAATCAATCCTAATAGTTCAATTTTGACTTAATCATCAATATCATCGTTAATATTATTATTATTATTCTTATGATACTATTATATTATTATTAAAAAGAAATTCAAGTCTCTCAATCATAGGTCTCAATAATGTTCTCTTACACTCTCATTATTGCTTTTACACTCTCTTACTCCCATTAAAAGACTCGTCATAAAATATTCTTCTTACACATGTCATAAAATATTCCTCTTACGCATGTCATAAAAGATTCCTCTTACAAGGCATGGCATGGAAGATTTCTCTTACACACTCATTAAAGGCATGCCATAAAAGATTCCTCTCACCCTCTCAACTAAGGCATGTGTTGCCTCTCCATACTAGAATTCAAGTTGTCTCTCCTTAATGGCATGAGTTACTCTTCCCTAAATGGCAAATGTAACTCCTCAAGGCACGCGTATTGCTCCCCCTTTATGTCAGGAATTCATTGCTCCTATATATATGTGTCACATACCATCTCATCTCACTTGTGCATTGTGAATTCGAACTTGAGAGAGAGTTGGAGAGACTTAAAGGAAATTGTGAGAGAGAGAGAGACTTGGAGAGTAAGAGCGAAACTTGGCGAGTCAAGGTTGATTATGTGTTTGCTTTAGTTGCTACTACCAATGATCTTCATGCTACAACTTATTCAGATTTGGGTGAACTCTCTCATTCTCTTGATCTCTCATTGTACTTTGTATCTTTGCTGAACTATTTTTTTTTAACAAGGTCGGGTAGTTGATATATTACCAAAAGCTTTGATGGAGCAAGCTCCTATTACAATTGACTGTAGCATGATAAACAATTAAGCCATGAGAAAGGAACGCAGTCCCTTCTCCTAAGCTTGTGTTCAAAATTTCATGTATTTTTATAAGTATTATTGAGTACTACCTAACAAACTGGCCTACTAGGAAAATAAATTTACATATCATGGATTCTCTGACACTTTTTTATGGTTTGTAGACTGATTGCTCCTGAGTTGACTGGTTCTTCTTGTCATAGTTGACCGAGTTCTCTCCTTCATTGCTCATAGTGTTGTTTTTGTAATATGCCACTGCTTCTTCAAGATGTTTACATTTGGTTTTTAGTGCCATGATTTCTTCTTTTTGAATTGCTATGTTTCTTTTCTGGAAGCTATACTCCATTCTCATTTCGTTTCTGATATCCTTGAGTGACTCTTGCAGGCGATGGATCATGAATTTATTCGCTTTGCATGTTGGACATGCATCATTCCTTGCTGCCTTTTCAATGGGGTTGAATTCCATTTTTTTTGTTTGTTTGCTTGTTCTCTCTCTTGCTTTGCTCAATGCTCCTTGTTTTGCTGTGCTTCCTTGATTTTGTATTGCCTGAGATAATTCTTCTTCTGTTGATGTTGACCACTTTCCTTTTATCTTGTGCTTTCCTGCCTGTTGTAGCTCTGTTCCTGTGAATGACAAAAATGAAAGATGACCAAAATCTAGTTATAACAGTCAGGGAGGAGGGCTGAGATGAAGGGAGGGGCAAATGGAGGGCGGGGGTGTTCAAAAGGCCTTTGCGCTGCGATGGATCGTTGTTTGGAGGGAGAAATGGCATGCGAGGAGTGCGAGCTGGGTAGGAAGTAAGGTGGGGGCCTAAGAGGAATTCTGCACGCTGAACAGAGGAGGAGAGAACGCTGCGGACTGATAGGGAAAGCAGGGAGGGGCTTTGAAATGACGATAACGCTAAGCTAACATGGGATATGGAGATTTCTTCATTGAGATTGCTGTTGCGATTTTTGTTAATGCTTCCTCTATTCTTATAGTGATTTAGTGCAGCCCGTGATTTGCCTTCGGTGGGATAGATTGCAGCTTGGTTCTTGTGACCAAGATTGCAATCGTCCTGCTTGTTGTTGTTCATGCGAATTTCTGAAGTTTCATGATATTTCCCTTGCCTTCTCATGATTTTCTGCCTTTCACTACAGTGATGTGTCCTTTGTTGATTTTTGACTATTGTTTTTTGATTTATTTCTTTTATCCTTGTGATTTTTCCCTTGATTTTGGTGAGCTTCATACTTGTGGTTTTTTGCTGCTTATTATGGAATAGAGTTGTGATATTCCTCCTGGTTTTCACGAACATTCTCTTCATTTTTTTACTGCTTGTTTTGCAAAATAATCCGCCTGTTGATTGTGTATTCTCAAGACACGTCTGAAGATTACATCGCCAGAATCTTCTAAGTTCTTCCTAATTCTTCTAAAAATTTTGCTCATGAACTCGTTGCTTGGATTTTTGTTTCATGCCATTGCCTCTATTATTATGGCTGAGTCTCCTATTATTATAGGATTTTTTATTATTCTTGTTCCCATCAATAGGCTGTATGCTTCTGCCTTATTATTTGAGATTTGTCCCAATCCCCATTCATATGTGACATTTTCTTTCCCATCAGGATCGAGGATTATTCCCCTACCCTTGCCTTTCCCGGATTATGCTTTGAGGCCCCATCAAAATATAAACAATATCTATTCTGATTTTTCCTCTAGTTTGCAAGTTCCTCTTCGCTCATTCTTATTTTCCATATATTTTCTGTGTTTATCTTCCTCTGTCCTTTTTGCCCATTATTGTTTATTATGGCTTTGCTAAGCCAATCTCGCTCTTCCTGTTGGAGAGTGTTATAACCTGTTGGTGTTGTTCCTTTGGTGTTGAGGATTTCAGACGTTAATCCCCACGTTTTTGAGAGGGTCTTCCCTATTCTTGGACTTTGATTTTTGAAAATGCACTTGTTTCGTGTCAACCAAATTTGCCAACATAGCATTACTGGAATGCATTTCCATATTCTCTGAATTGTGAATTTCTTATTTGTCGTGTATGGGTAGGCCTTCTCAAAAGTTTGAAGAAAATCCGACAAGGGCTTTTCAAAATTTATACTTATTTCCGATGGGCTTATCAGCTGCTGCCAGCATTCTTTGGCAAAAGTGCATTCTTGGAATAAATGTTGTATATTTTCTTCAGCCTGCAAGCATAATGGGCATCGTGATGGTCCTTGAAAGCCTTTTTTTTAAAGTTTTCATTGGTCAATATTCTCCCTTTTAATAGAGTCCAAATGAACATTTTGATCTTCGCCAGACTTTTTGATTTCCATGCTATTTTCCAAAAATCCCAATCTTGTTGATTTGATTGTTCTTGAAGGATTTTATATCCAGACCTAACTGTGTAATGTCCACCGCTTGGATCCCAGAGGTAATCATCTTCCTCATCATGGTTAATTAGTGCTGCCCCTTTTAGGAGCTGTCTGATTTTGCTCCATTGCCCTTCCAGGTTTGCAGGATTTGTTGGGATTTTCCTGTCTTGACACTCCTTTTGGTTCCATAGAGAGATTGAGTGTAAAGTGTTGAAGCCTTTTCCCTTCATCCACTCTTGTATGTCTTCAATTTCTGGATGATTCTGCAGTGGTTCTTTTCCCATGATTCAGTCCTCCCAAATCGATATTGTTTTTCTATTGCCTAGGATTTTAGAGATGTAGCTACTCATTAGAGGAATTGTTTTTTTACTAGCTTCCATGCTTGGGTACATTTTCTTATTGGGATATTTCCATTAAGCAGTCTTTTCCTGGAGCCATCCATGTATTTTGAGATGAGAGTTTTTTTCCACTAGCTCTCTTTTCCTGTAATTAGTCTCCATACTATTTTCATTCCCAGGGCTGCATTCATGAGCCTAGGTATCCGTATTGATAGGCCTCCTTGTTCATAAGGTAGTACTACTTGCTCCCACCTGACCAGGCTAAATTTTTTGTTTTCTTGCTTGCCCCCCTGCCACAGAAAGCTTCTTAAGATTAACTCCATTTGTTTGTGGGCACTTGTTGGGGCCATGATTATTGCATATTGGTAGATAGGTAGTGCTGCAAGGAGTGCGTTGATTAATATTACCCTTCCTGCCATATTCAGCCACATCATACCCTAGCTTTGTATTTTGTTTTTCACTTTTTCAATCTGTTTAGTCCATATTTCTGCCTTCATGTTCTTTTTTGAGATTGGAAGTCCTAGGTAAAAGAAGTGTGTCCATTTTTCCTGTACAGGGATATCTAAGATTTGTGAGATCCTTTGCATGGTTATGGTGGGGGGGGGGGGCATTCCATCCATATATTTTGCATTTTGTATTGTTTAATAGCCCACCTGAAACCTGTAAAAATTCGTCCAGAACTTTTTTGAACCTCCTTGCTATTATTGTTGATGCCCCTCCCAGCAGCAATGTATCATTAGCAAAAAGAGAGTGATTTATTGTTTTTACTCCTTTTGCTATTTTGATCCCTATGATATTTCTTTCCTTTCTTTGATTTTCCAGAGCCCTGCTTAAAGTTTCCGCCATTATAATATATAGGAAGGGAGAGAGAGGACATCCTTGCCTGAGGCCTCTTGTGCTTTGAAAAAATTTACTAGGCCTTCCCTTTATGAGGGGGACAATCCATGGAGTAGAAATACATGCCTGAATGACTTCCATTATTTCTCTTGAGAAACCAAGTTTCTGGAGAACAACCATTAGATATGGATGGCTGACCCTATCAAATGCATTCGCCATATCTAATTTGATTATGAGGTTTTTCTTGCCTTAGCATACTAGAGTGTACAACTTCCTGTACAATAATTACATTATCTATGATTTGCCTATTGGGCACGAATCCTCCTTGATTTTCAGATATGATTATTGGAAGCACTTCCTTGATTCTATTTGTAACTATTTTTGTTATTATCTTGTAAGATGAATTGCAAAGAGAGATTGGGCGAAACCTGTTGAAAGTGGAGGGGTTTGTTTCCTTTGGGACTAGAGCAAGGTAGGAGGATTTTGTGTTGCCTCCTATTTTTTTTGTTTGAAGACATTCTTCACCATTCTTATGAAATCCTTTCTAATTGTGTACGAGTGAAATCTGTAGAATGCTATTGTGAAACCATCTGGCCCTGGGGCTTTGTTCGGATGCAGGCTCCATATGGCTGCCACTACCTTGTCTTTTGTGGGTTCTTTGCACATTTCTGCATTTTGTTGTTTTTTTAATAATTTTTTTGTGTGCTTTAAGAAATCTTCATATTCAACCATTTCTTCATTTGCTGAAAGTAAGTTTTTGAAATGCTGGTGGGTTGTTTTTTTTAGCTCCTACGCACCTTTAACCTCTTGGCTTTCAACTTGTATTTTTCTATTTGGTTTCTTGCTCTTCTAATCTTCATTGTATTGTGGAAAAATGATGTATTTTTATCCCCTGCCTTGAGCCATAAACTTCTGGATTTCAGTCTTGCCTCTTCTTCTTCTTTTCTGTTTTCCCTGTATATTTCCTTCTCTCTTAGATAATCTTGCTTGCCTTCTTCTTTGCTTTCTTTTTCAATTTGCATGCTGTCCATTTTCTATTGTAACTCTTTTTTTATTTTTTATTTTATTTTATTTTTTTTATTTCGTTTGCTCTTGCCCACTCCTTTAACTTGGTTGTAGTTTTTAATTTTGTTTCCCAAATATACTGTGGTGATCCTATTACTCTTGGCTCCCATGCTTTCTTAATTAAATCGCTGATTTTTGTGTTGCTGTCCCAAATTGAGCTATATCTAAATGGGAGTGGTCCTTGGTTTTCTATTTTACCCATGACTATTGCCACCGGTTTATGGTCAGATGTTGTGGTTTGTAAAATTTTTGATTTGATGGAGTTGTACACTACTACTATATTTTCTTGTATTAGGATTCTATCTAGCCTTTCTTTTATATTGCTTTTGCTCACTCTTTTATTACTCTAGGTGTATTTCCCGTTGTTTGGGGGGATGTCTATTAAATTGTGATGTTCCATTATTTATTCTAGAGCATCCCTGGATGGGTTTGTGTGATATGTTCCTCCAAACTTTTCTTCTATACTTCTTACCAAATTTAAATCTCCTCCTATTATTATTTTCCCAGCTTTTATTTCTTTTAGTGCTTCTTTTGTGGTTGCCCAACATTGCTCTTTTTCCTTGTAGTGGTTTGGGGCGTATATATTTATGACACTGTATTTATCTTTTGCACTGATTTGCATTAGATCCGTTTGAATCTAGTGCTGGTCTTTTTTGTGTTTTATTAATTCCCAGGTTCCTTTTTTCCATATTGTGCAAATGCCTCCTGACGCTCCTGTTGCCTGTATTGCTTCCCCTTCATAATTTCTGTTTTTTTTTTTTATATTTTCAGTTTCTTGGCTATTTGTTTGTCTCCTGAATCATAAGGATGCCTGGGTTTTCATTTGCCAGAATATCTTTTGTGGCATTTTCTTTGACGGATGATCCCATTCCTCAACAATTCCAGGAGACTACTATCATTATTTTCTTGTTCGGTGATGCATGGCTCCTTTCCCTCTTTGCTGGTTTTTTTCGTTGTTTCCTATACTTCTTCCTAAGAAGGTTTCCATAGGTTGCTGCGTTCCTAACATTTCCTTTGCTGCTGCTTCATCCCTCAGCTCTTTTTCTGTCTTTCTTCCTGCTTTTTTTTGGTATTCTACATTTGGGAGTGCTTCTTGTGACTGCTTTCTTGTTAGGATTCTGTTTACTGAGGGGGGAGGAGGGGTATGAGAGTTTGAGACCAGAGGGGATCAAGGGGGGTTGGGGGTATGGTGTGGGGATCTGGATCTTGGTCCAGGGGATGGGGGGGCTGAAGGATCCAGTGGCTTAAAGGGATTAAGACTAGCAAGAGGATTATTGTTTTCTTTTGGTGATAGATGATGGAGATCAGAGGATATGGAAGGCTGCGAGGAAGAGATATTTGGTTGTTTGTGGACCTGTTCCCATTTGTTTTCCAAATCTTCAATCTTTTCATTTTCATTTTCTTTTTTTTTTGTACGTCTATTAGCAAAATGACCGTATTTGTGACATACCTTGCATTTGAAGGGAATTTGTTCATAATCCAGCTGTTGTATGTGCGTCCATTGATCCACTTTGATTTTGATGGCTTTTGGAAGCCCTTTCCCTAGATCCACTTCTACACAGATTCTGGCGCATGCATGCATATTTTCCTTTGGCTCGCACCTGTCTATATATTTCCCAACTGCATTTCCTACGGCTTTGACTAAATCATTTCCCCAACAATGAAGGGGAAGGTGTGGCAGTCTGACTCAAACGGAGACGGCATTGGGTACATCCATTTCTGGATCGAAATCCAGCGTCCATCTGTTTAAATACAATCCCCTTGTATCCATAAAATAAGGGCCATTCCTAAATATCAGATCTCGGTCCTCCTTGGTTTCAAAGTGAAAGGTGTAGTAACCTCTTTCACAGATACTGATTGAAATTTTTCCTTCTATTGACGCAGTCCAGTTCCTTTCTACCCATTTTTGTATGGTTTTGGGCAATGGCCATAACCCAATAATTGCCCAACTAATCCACGTTCCGCCAGAGAAAGTGTTGCTTTACGGGAACGGGCAGAAGGGAGTGAGATTTTAGGGATGTCTTCCAATCTTTTAACAAACTTTGTGATTGATGGTCTGTTCTTTGCCGGACCCATTGTTGAAATGAGAGAGGCAAAAGCTTTTGTTGTTCCTTCATTTTCTTGCTGTTGCTCTGAGAGAGTCTCTTCGTCCTCCGACGCGTCCATGATGCTTCAATCCTCAGTAGCAGGAGGCCGTTGAGGGGCAGCTGCGTGCTTCTTGCTGCGATTGCTGGCTAGGGCTGCGCAGCGCGGTTTTTTGAATACCAAACACAACATTAAAGTGTATCTTTGCTGAACTATTGATATCTAATAGAAGAAGAATTTGGTTGGGCTTTCCCCTTGTGGGTTTTTCCCTGGTCATTGGAACTAAATTCTTTATGTCTCATTGTGTTCTTGGCTGTGTTCTATTGTGCATATGGTTTATGGTTTATGTTCTATCTACAATTATTTAACTAATATTGTAGCATAAAGAAGTTTTGTAATAAGTGATTGTTACAACATAGAACATCAAAATTTTAACACTTGGTTTGACACAAATATAATTCTGGAAGGGTAGTGAAACCCTCTCTAATTCTTTACTCAGGTACAAAACGACTGTTTTGGAAGGGCAACGAAGCTTGTCTTGTTATTTCCCTGGTTTTGGCCACATGAACTCATTTAAATAAGGCAGCAAAATCTGTGGAAGGGAAGTGAAGTTGGTAGAGACTTTGTTTAGTTCCTTGTTTTGGCACAAGACGTCCTTCTAGAGGTAGCGAGGCTTTTTTGTTTTGTTTTGTTTTGTTTTTTTGTTTTTTGTTTTGTTTGTTTGTTTGTTTGTTTTTAATCTTGTTTCCTTTGTTTGGCCACCGGAAACCCTCTGAATACATTAGCAAAGTTTGAAGGACTGTGGTAGCCTGTATATCTCTAAGGGTGGGTTCTGTGGCTACTTCGGAGTTCTGTGAGGGTCGATTGAAGGAAAAAATATCTCCGAAGAAAAATATTGATCCATATGGAGGAGTCTGGAACCAAGGAAAACCCCTTGCATGAGTATTCTGCAGTTCATTCGGGGCATGGACAAAATATTTTGAGGGTTCAGAGACCTTTTTGGGGAATGAAATTCCCATTTGTGATCTTTTCAAAGTAGCCAAGGTTGATTTAGGGCCTCCACGGAGTAACAAAAGGCCTAATAACCCTCGTTGAAGGTGGAAATAAGTTGGATGAAGTAGCTTGAAGTCCCATGCTGTTGGTTGAGGCAGGGTCTGGTGATTGGTGGGAACCTACTTTGAAGGTGAAAGTTGGTTCTGAAGACTTTGACAAGCAGGACAGGGTTTGAGCAACACGTCTGCACTTCAAAGTTGGTCATCGCCCTGGGCAGATTAGTAGCAACATTGACGAGGTTCTGTTTTGTAGTTACTTTCTTATTTTTCTTAGTGAAGTCTTATTGCACAGTATAGTTGAAGTATTAGATCTAGTTGAATTCCAGACATGAAAAATAATTGGAATCTATGTGTTCTGGTGGAATTATCTGAATATTACACTCAGTGAAAAATTGTATTTCGTTTGGTTGAATACTAATGACGTGTTGTACAATTTATGGTGGATACTAAGTTACATTCTGTACTGAAATTGTTCAAATGTGCATTATAATGAAAGTGGACTAAATATACTTAGTTGCATGAAATAAGCTAGGGCAAAATTACCCTAGTCTGCTACAGTGGTATCAGAGCTGGCTCACCCTGCAGGCCTGTGAGTAATTGGGTTGATGTCATAAGCTTAGGACCTTCAGGAAATTTTCATTGGAAGATTGGAAAAAACAGTCTAGGGAAAAGACCATGCATGTTTTGGCTACTCAAGGGCAACAAAACCAACAACTGTTAACTCAGTTTCTCACCCAGTTTGGGAATAATGCAGGTGTTCCTATTCAACTTGTTTCTATTCGATCTAATACCCCTAAACTGACTAGCTCTAGGACAACAAACCAAAAGACTCCCCTACCTAGTTTCCCCCAGTTCCTAGATGGGCAGAAAACAAGGAATTGTGGACCTCCACAACAGAAAAATGATACTTCAGATTTTTGGAAGGAGTATGTAGAATCTTGTAGGAAGTTAGAACAGTAGCAAATGTAGCGTGTAGAATCTTGGAGGAAGCTGGAGAAGCAGCAAGAGGAAACTATCAACAATTTGCAACACTGGAACAAAGTGGCTCTTACAAAATTAGAGGAGTGGGACAAGGTAAAACAAAAGGATCGAATAAGGAAATGGAATGACTTCTGGGCTAGCGGCAAGAAAAACAAACCCAGTATCAAGTAAAACAAACCCAGTGATACTGATGATAAGCCCAAGACTGTAAACTAAAGTATAAGGAAAGCTGAAGCCAGGCAAAAGCATGGACATGGCTGTATCCCCCTAAAAGGGAGGAAAATTTTAAAGAAGATAAGCTGCTTACAAAGGATGCAGTGCCATGTTGATGTTACCAACTGAACAGCAACAGTGGACACGAAGCATATATTTTATGGATTTCAAATTTAGATGACAACAATAGTCCTAATTCTCTTAAAGTGAATGAGGAAACCAAATGGAATAGGATTGGACATCCCACTAATGAGTGCAGCAACTGTGCACCATCTCAGAAAAATGGAGACATGTTGATGTATTCCACAAATACATTTCAATCACAGATAATTCATCAGGTTGAGCCACATTGCAGTTCAACACCATCAGAAAGCTAGCCTGCATCAAGTACAGGTTCAGTCATTGATCATGTAGTTTATGTTCATGTCTTCGAAGTTACTAGTTCTTTGAATAAGGTTGGGATGACTTTGAGACTCTTAACCCACTGAGAATACACAAAAAAATACATAACACTTTGAACTTGGATTTTGGCCCATTGGAAAATTTAGCCTCTAGTGAAATCCAGCCTCTGGTAATTCAGGCTCCTTGGAAAATACTTGGCCTTGGAAAATCTTGGCTCCAAGTGTAAAAGTTGGCCTCCACCTGTACGACCCTGCACATCAAGAAACTCAACCTCCCTCTCTCTTTGAGTCTTTAAATCCTTGAGAAAATCACTCTCTTAGTCATAGTGTGTCTTTTGCCTCTCCCTTAGGCTTATTTTATAATTTCATTAAGCCAAATCCATAACCCTAATCTCCTAAGTGATCAATGGCTAGGATTAGATCCGAAGCCTCACTTAAGATTAACGATAGAGCTTAGATCGAAGTCACTTAAATAATTTAATTATTTATCCATAGAAACTTGACTTAATAGTCAACATTAATTGATTAAATAATTAATGTACTTTTCTTAAGTTAAACTAAGGAAAGAAATTATAATAATCACTTACTCCTCTCAACGAAGCACCAAAAGAGGCAATCTGACATATTCAACATGCTTGACGCTTAGCCTATGCAAAAGCACCTATTCGAGCTAATAACATCAAATCTTTCTCCTAGTGAAGAAGGTATTCTACACCACCCCCAAGTTATCTTTGTAGAAAACAAACTTCCCCTTCACCAGTGGCTTGGTGAGAATATTTGCAACTTGCTTATATGTGGATATGTACTGAAGCTTTACAGCTACCCTCTAGAATTCTGTCTCTGGTGACATGATACTTGATCTTTATACGCTTAGACTTGTCTTGAAACATTGGATTCTTAGAGAGCTTAATGTAACTATGATTGTCATAGTGAACCACCGTCGAATCCAACTCAAGACGAAACAACCATGTGCACATCTTGCACATCTTGTGAAGCCAAATGGCTTCACAACGCGCCAAGCTCGCAACCATGTACTTGGCCTCTGTTGAATTGAGCACCATCGAACTCTGCTTCTTGCTATACTATGAAATCATTGTCAATCCTAAGTTGAAGCAACACCTCAAGGTGCTTTTCCTACATGGAACACTCACAACCCAATTTGAGTCTATGTTTCCCACTAATTGCACTTAACCACTGCTAAGATATCTCAACTCATAATCCACTGCACGTCAAAGATACCTGAGCACATGCTTTGCTTCCACCCAATGAATCCTCCTTGGCTCCACCATAAATTAACTTAGTGTATTCATAGGGAAGAAAATAATTGGCCTAGTGTTGACCATATACATCAAAGAACCTATCAGCCACTTGTACAATGTAGGATCCACCAACTCTAACTTAGAAGCATTCAACTTCCTCAAGTTGGTGTTGGACATTGGATAAACCAACACTTCCCATGTGTTTTGCGACATGGACTAACTGCCTCTCGTGGATCCTTATCTTTGGTGATACTAATACTTGCGGGTTTTGGTCTAACAACAATTGTGAATCCCAACAAGTGGTATCAGAGTGTAGGTCATGAGTTCAATACACATTCGACTCGCATTGGGGGGGGGGGGGATATTGTTGGACATTGGATAAACCAACGCTCCTCGTGTGTTTCACGACATGGACTAATAACCTCTCGTGGATCCTTATCTCTGGTGATTCGATTATTGATTAACACCTGCGGGTTTTGGTCTAACGAAAATCGTGGTTTCCAACAATTGGTGGTTATGATTGTTGACATAGGCATGCAATCCTCCATCTTGAATCTCTTCAGGATTTCAACTGCATACTTTCCCTATTCAAGGAAAATCTCACCTGTTTGCTACCACACCTCCAATCCCAATAGTAGTGCATCATGTTGATGTCCTTTATCTCAAATTTTGTTGTAAGATCCCGCTTGCATATATCAATGAGCTTCTCCAACCCTGTAAGAAATAGGTCTTCCACATAAAGTACTAGAATGAGTGGATGATCTCCAACAAGTATGTAATACAAGTAGGGATCTGCTTCACTCTTGGTGAAGCCCATAGCTAGTAGATATTCATCAATCATCGAGTACTATCCTCTAGGTTCCTGTTTGAGACCATATAACACGTTCTTCAACTTGCACACATGTGACTCTCCCATGCACCAAAAATCCCCGCGGTTGCTTAATATACGCCTCCTCCTCAATAACCCCACTGAGGAAAGTTGTTTTCACATCCATCTAATCTATCCTCCACCCTAACTCTGAAGCAATAGATATAACAACCCTGATAGAAGTGTTTTGGCAATTGGAACAAATGTCTCCTCATAATCCACTCCCTCCTTATAGAAGAACCCTCTCACCACAAACCTATCCTTTGTACTTTTTGATGCTGCCATTTGTAGCATGTTTGATCTTGAAGATCCATCTCGAACTGACCACTGATTTCCCCTCTGCCCTCGACACAATATCCCACACATCATTCTTCATGATGGAGGCATACTCCACCATGGCATCCCTCCAAAATTGTTGGTTTGCTACCTTCTTATAGTTGTTAGGCTTAGAGTCAATAATGTCACTCATGAGTGCCCATGTAACTAGGAAACTATCTCAGTGGTATGCTCTCCCTAAAAGTGCTCCTAGGAGCCTCCACATGCTCCCGAGCATCTCTCAGTGTTTGCTCAAGCCATCTTGGTTGCCTCGTGGCAAAAGTAGAAGGTGCCTCTTTCTCCTCCTCTTGACCTGAAGACGAAGTACTTGTTGCTGGTGTCGTTGGCCTCTCCTCAACCTTCAGAGCCTCTAGCTCTTGATCATCTGCCATTGTTGGTACTGTATCATGTGACTTCCTAAAGGCTTTGTCTTCCTCGAATCTCACATCCTTGCTCACCACAGTCTTCCCCTACGATGGTATGAACACCCTGTATGCCATAAAAGTATCATTGTAACCAACAAAATTTCCCTTCAATTATGAGGGCTCCAACTTTGTCCTCTTCTCCGTGGATACAATTGGACAGCTTAAGATACAAAAATGTCCCACCTTTGGCTTCACTCCTGTGAGCGCCTCCTCAAGAGTCCTAATTCCCAAGACCTTGCAAGGACTCCTGTTCTGAAAATAGATTGTTGTATTACATGCTTCTCCCTATAGAAACATAGGATGTTTCTAATCATGAATCATGGCTTTAACAACCATGAAGATGGCCTTGTTTTTCCTTTCAACAATTCCATTCTGCTATGGGTTGTAAGGAACCGTCAACTCTTCTTAATGCTTCCCTCTCTGCAAATTTCTTGAACTCATTAGATGTATACTCACCCCCATTGTTGAATCTAAGGACTCTGACCTTCCTCCCTGACTAGTTTTCCATGAGAGATTTGAACTCCCGAAATCAACTAAAGACGTCATCCTTTACGTTCATGAAGTAGATCCATGTACTTCTAGAACAATCATCTATAAATGTCACATAATAGTTTTACCCACTCAAGGACCCCACAAATATAAGACCCCACACGTCCAAATGTCCTAGATCCAACCAATTTTGTGAAAATCGTTATCGAGAGTAAATTGATGAGGGGAAAAAATCGTAAGATACAAAAATATTCATTTTTTTCAATTTTTTTAATATCTAAAGCATATACAACATAAAATAAATACATTGACACATAAATATGATAAGAGAACTAATACATAAGATGTGTAATATCATTTCTAGTGCTACATCACACATAACAGTGAATCATGTCCTGAATAGTAAGTCCTGACTCCTGAGTCCCAACTCAGCCTGAAAATATCAACAAAAAATATAATAATGTATCTCATATCATGAGTCATAATGTCATATACAATGAAATGAACCAAATAACTAATACTACTAATTTCCTTTGCCCCTCTTGCGAAAAAATGCAATAGCTTTCCCTTTCCCTCTAGATGTAGATGCCGGTGGAGTTGGTAGTGGACTCTGCTGTGCTCTAGAAGCTAAAAAATTAGGAGCTACAAGAGGTAGACCACATCTTCTATTGGTGGCAAGGGTAGCCTGGCTAGGTGGTGTCACCTCCTCCTCCTGTTGCTCCTCCTCTTCCTCCCCCTCTATGCCTTCCACTACCTCCTGCTCTAACCAATCATCGACAGACTTCATGAGAGGCCTCTCGGCCTCAACCCTCCATGCAGCAATGGTGTCAATCCCATCCAATGAGATGGCCTCCATATCAGGTATCCTTTCAAGTTGCTTCACCCACAATCGAAGATTGTAGTAGACGTAGACCATGTCATTAAGTCGTTGGGTCTCCAATCTGTACAAAGATTATAAAATAATAATTATAAAAAAATTTATTTAATGAATTCAAAAAATTAATTGGAAATTTGGAATATTTTAAGTTTTAAGTTTAACCTGTTGCGTTTCTTGTTTTATATTTTTTCAAATACACTCCAGTTGCGCTCGCATCCTTAGGAGCTACATGTTTGGCTGAGGATTTGAATGGAAAGCTTTCGCAAATGGGGTACTTTGGCACCATAGCGAGTCCACCGTGCATCTACAACGAAAATACAAATAAGATAAACATAAGAAAAAAATGAAATTTGAAAGTTAAAGCAAAGTATGAAGTTATGAACTTGAAGAGACAATGAAATTTGAAAATACCTGCCGTTGTAGTCTTCCTATCAGTGATAGCGATCTCAAGGCCAAATGTGCCACTTGCCATCCTGTATATCTCCATTTCTTTGGAGATTTCTGCACGTTCTGCTGGAGATCGCACCATCCTCTGAACACAGGTTAAGAATCCATCCATGATCTCAGCATCAAATAAGAACCCATATGGGTAAGAAAATGCGGGGTTCAGGTAGATCCCTGCAGCATTAATGGGACGATGGAGTGTGTTGTTCCATTGTTCATCAATCACTTCCCATAGGAGGAGTTGTTTCTGAAACCCATCATCTCCCTTATCATCATAGTAGGCCTGAATGGATTCTTTGGCCCTGTCCATGGCCTCATACAAATAGCCCATTGTGGGCTTCTCACCATCAACTAATCGAAGAACCTTTACCAAAGGTTCAGTAACGGTGTACACCTCTTGGACTCTTGCCCAGAAGTCTTCTTGATATGAAACTAATCTGCATATGGCCTCTCCCTCTGGTTTGTGGCTCATTGTCAAAGCATGCCACTCCTCTGAAAGAAACATTCTCTTTACATCCCACATAGAATTCAAGAGGGATTGAAGAGATATGAAACTTGTGGCAAACCGTGTAATGGCAGGGCGCACCAACTCCTTGTTTTTGGTGAATTTTCTCATCAAGCTAAGCATAGATGCATGATTATATATAAATTTTGTAATCTTTTTTGATGAGTCAACAATATCTTTGACAAAGGAAATTTTTCCTATGTCCTCCAACATCAAATCAATACAATGTGCATCACAAGGTGTCCAAAATAAAGTAGGATGCCTCTCCATTAGCATCCTGCCAGCAGCAACATAATTTGCAGCATTGTTTGTTATGACTTGGACAATATGTTCTGCATCCATCTTCAAAAGAAACACATCCAACAAATCACATAATAATTTTGCATCTTTGATATGTCAAGAAGCATCAACAGATTTCATAAACATTGCCCCCTTGGGACAACTAACCAAGAAGTTTATAAGGGTTCTCCCCTTTTGTTCGGTCCAACCATCTGACATCACAGTGCATTCTGTTTGTGCCCATGATGCCCTAAACTCCTCCAGTCTTTTGGTGCAGTCAACCTTTTCCTCTTGAAGAATGTGACCTCTAAAGTCATCATTAGAAGGGATTTCGTACCCTGGGCCAACAGTTGCAACAACATCAACAACAGGCTGGAAAAATGGATTATTCCTTGCAATGCTGAAAGGAATGTCCCTCCAAAAGAGAAACTTGCCTAACAACTTGTCAGCTTGTTATTTCTCATTTTTTTTAAACATTGAAGTGATAGATGGTTGTGAACCAAGCATGGTTCTAGGAGCAAAAAATGATGAGGCAGCTACAGGGTTGGTTGTAGACATTGATGCTGAAGTAGAACCAGTGCCACTTCCATATTCACCTCCTAACACCTTCCTTGCTAGTTGCTTCTTCAGATCTGCTTTGGCCACTCTCTTTTGCTCTAATTCTTCCAATGACCTCATGGCTCTTCAGATGATTTTCGCATTTGTATTGTTGCAAGGCCCTACTTCATGTCTAGGGATTTGTGCAAGATGATACTTCAATCTATAACCCCCCCTGACATATGTTGCCCACACAACTTGCAAGACAAGTTCAATCTATCAAACCCTCTATCAGGTTCACCAAATTCCCATAGAGGGTCCAATTTCCTTGGCATGTTTGTAATTTGGTTGAACTCTTGAGTTTTAATGTAAGATGAAGTTTGAACTTTGAAGTTGAACCTATGGTACAATAATAATTGCAAGTTACAAAAATAAAAATAAAAATTACATACATTACACAACACATTGAATTTTTGACAAACAAACAAAAAAACCAAAACAAAATGGCCAAATTTGGTGCCCATACATGGAAACCACGGTTTACCAAAGAAGTTTGATCCAAAGTCGAAATTCTCTTGCTTGGGATGCTAAAATTTCCAGGCTTCCTCCTCCTCTGCCCTATTAGACGCCTTTCAAGGTTCCTCTCCACCTTAGATCTCAATCCACGCCGCTGTCTGTCACCCTGGAGATAACTTCCCATCGAATCGCGATAATTTCGAAATAATTACGCTTTTTTGAAGTTATCACGATTTTTCGCCGATTTTTTTGAAAAAAAGTTGTTTAGTAATCAGGCGAGTTTATCGACAATTCGAAAAAGTCGCGATTTTTTGATGTTATCGCGATTTTCGCAACACTGGATCCAACAACCCTTCAGACCTAGGAGCCCTACTTAGGAAAGAAGCCTTGTCATACTTGCCCAAAGCACATTCTTTGCAAAGACCTTGCTACTCCACATTGAACTCTGGAATATTAGTGACAGTCTTTCGTAAAATAGGTAAATCCCTATGATGCAAATGTGCCATCCTCCTATGTTGAAACTCGCACAAGTTGTCACTTATCATGAACCAATGCTTGTATTGGCTGGCCCCTCAGCATATATAGGTTCCTTTGTCTCCTCCCAATTGCTCAACCTGTGCTCGAATTGGAATCTCTCAGCATGACAAATACTTGTCCATCTCTGAAGAACACCTCATACCCCTTGCCCCCTATGACTAAAACTGCTAAAAGGTTCTTGGTCAATCTAAGAACAAACAACACCTCTATCACCTCCAAAGGCTCCCCTGATTCTAGTTGAAACTAGATGGTACCAATCCCCTCTATTGCATGCCTGACATTATTGCCAAGCTTGACATGCAACTCTGAGTTTGCCTCTGAAATACTGATGAATAAATCATGTGATCCCATAATGTGACGAGAAGCAACACTATCCGCTAACCACACACCCTTGGATATGGTGCAAGAAAGGCAAGATACAAGTTAGAGTTCATTCTTGATTTTGTTGGGAAATTCACTTACCTATGTATTTGCTAAAGCTTCTATCTGAGTCATCTCCTTGCCCTTCTTCTTGTTCAAACATTGGCTGGCATAGTGGCCAAGTTTGTGACATTCAAAGCACTTGATTTTGCTCATGTCCTTCTTCTCTCCAACTCCTAAAGTACTCTTTCCTCCCATGTCCTTCTTGTACTTATTTTTCCTTGGTCGAATCGCAAGGGCAAGGTTCTCATCTTGACCCTTAGAGTGGCTCCCATGAAGAGACTCCTCTCAAATATCATCCTACATGAAGTAATCCCATAACCTTTCCCAATTAGGTAAGTGCTCACGTGCTATGATCCCTTTGACAATGGATGCCCATGGCTTGGAAAAGCCATTCAGGTCTGTCCTCACCAACTCTACATTAGTCACAGGCTCCCCAATTGTAGCCAACTCATCTTGGATATGTGTGATCCTGGTGATATATGTAGCAACCATATCAGATTTGGACATCATGGTGTTTCTCAACTTCTTCAAAACCATTTTCTTGTTTGCATTGTCACTTTGATATAACTTAGTGAGAGCCTCCTAGATTTCCTGGCATATTTTTTTTGGAAATATGAGGGATCTTATACATAATCCTTCAACCCATCGAGAATGTTTTTTTTGGCTTTCAAAGTCTTTTGGTTATGGATGTGTTGACGGTGTTGGAAATTTGTCAACCAAGGGGGTTTCCCTGGTATGAAGGACTTCATACTGTTTGGAGTAGGAGCCCCAACCAAAAAATAAGGCTAGTTGCCATTATCCTTAGGGATTTGCCTTGGCTGCAATTACCAACATAAGAGATTATGCAAACAATCTTTGAATCAAGCAAGTTGACACTGTGAGACATACAATTTCAATGTATATAAGGTGCTTTCACGGAAGGGAAAAGAGAGTGAGCCTTTAGAAGAAAAGTAATAGTATTATCCTAAAAGAGACACACAAGAGCATGGAAAGAATCGTTAGTTAACCTGCAAAGTAGTTCACAAGATAACAATGATCATAAAAGCAAGTAACAATGTGCATTCAACAAGATGCATACTAAGGCCAACAAAATAGTTCATTTTCATTAGTATGTGTTAACATAAACATACACCGCAAACAATGAAAAAATAGTCTCACAATCATTCATGACATATGCATGAAAATGTGCTGGTTCTGAGAGCTTCATATATTAAGTGAAGTCCCAAGATACACACTTACAATGCTTCCACACGAGCCCCATTAGTGGAACATTAAGTCACTACTTGCTCCTCCAAAGAAAGATCTTCTCTCCTATGCCAAGCTAGAAAAGCCAAGGTGAAAAGTCCCAAGTCCTTTCTATTGAGCTATGAGGGTGCATTTATAACAAATGAGGTGACTCTCCACCTCCCATGTGACTCTTGACTTCTCTCATGACTTTTGAGCTTCTTCTATGACATTTCGAATTCCTATATGACCTTGAGCTTTTAATGACCCTAGGACTTTCTAGTGACTCTTCATAATCCATGTGGGACCCTTGGGCTTCCACACGTTTTGCATTTTCTATTTATTTTTGGAAATTACATAATTACAATTCCACAAATGATGTGGCAAAGTACTTTGACACATATGACTTGTAATAACACTTTGAGAATCCATGACTTGGTGATAGTGACATAAGGCTTCATTTCATAATGCCAAGCTCTTCTCCTTGCTGCTATGACTTTGAATTCTTCACGATAGATCTTTGCTTGTTCTTCATCTTCATCCTCCTAAGATTTTGGATAAGTATAAGAACCTTCCGAGTCAGCATGAGATGCCACCATTCTATCACGGGCCAAGATTTCTTCATGTCTTCATGGCAGTTCCTCTTTTACTTCTTCTTGTAAACTCTCCATGATTACTTCCCTTATGCATCACCTTGCCATGTTGGGATGGTTCACTTGCAGATGAAGTCCACTCATGACAAGACAACGTCAGTCCTGAAATCTCCTAGTCTATCTTACTCTTCATGCAATTAACTGATTGAACCTAGGACAAAGTGCAGGACTGAGGAGGAGGCTCAGGGATTGCGCAGTCCACAGTTCCAGAAGGCAATGATGGAGGTCTAATCACTGTGACTGCGTAATGCGCAGTGGCTGAGGGATTGGAAGACAAAATTACGCAGTTGAAGGAGACAGTGATGTAGTGAGGCAGGCTTGTTCACTGTGATCGTGCAATGCATAGTTCAGGGAAGACTGACCCAAGTGATTGTGCAGTTGCACAGGTCAAGGATGTTAGTTTTTGTAGCATTGGATGTGTTCTAGCCACGGAATTTGTGGAGAGGCTAGAATACAAGAGCTCCAAAACCTAGAAATTGTTTCTAGAAATTCCACTTAGAAATGACTTAATTAGGGTATTAACTAGTTTTTAGATATTTGTTAAGTCTAAACTTAGGGAATATGGTTAATTAATCAAAATTAATTAAGTCAAGGTAGAATGATCTAAAAACTCACACGAATTGACTTCAAGTTAATCCTAGCCATTGATTAAGATTTAATCTTGGTCATTGGAGTCTTAACATAGGATTATAAGAAGAATTCGATGGGCACTTGGAGAAGACACTTGAGCAGTTTGATTTCATGAGTAGATCGATTTCTTGAGTAGCAGTGGTAAGTTGCCGGAGAGAGAGCTAGTGAGATCTAAGCAGTGAGAGAGGGGCAAAGATAGTGAAGTTGGATGAAGGATTCCAGTTTCGATGAGTGCATTTGCAGAGAGGCAAGTGAGCCACAGTGAGGCTAACGTAGAGCACCGCAGTAGCATCTAGAGGAAATTTCGAATCTATTGAGGAAAAACAAAGTTTTAGTGCCAGAAGCTGGGCGAGGTTGCCAGGATAGACATTTTCCCAAACAACAGCAGACCAAACAGCTTGAGGATAAGTTGGTTCGAGTTGAGTGCAGTAGTGACTGCGTTAGGGTGACGCAGTCGCTGCGCAGAGCCAATTTGGATAGCTCAATTTGAGCTGAGGTCAGAGCTTCAATTTGCCTGTGGAGTGAGGAAATTCCTCACTAGATTTTTGTTACTAGTTTTTCTCTATAGGATTGCCAGTTTCGGCATCTAGTTGTACTCAGATTATTTCACTGCTACTTAATAATAAAACCCTCAATTGCTGCACCGGTTTTCCCAAGTTGGGTTTTTCTGGGGACAATGGTCAAAAACCAATTGTGTTATTTTATGTGTGTGCTATCATTTCTTCCATCATTTATTCTTCCACAGTTTTATTTGTGTAGGTTGCAGTGTGATTTATTCAATATTTGTTGTAGCAAACAGTAAACAAATTGTTAAATTAAATTAACAATTAGGAGAATAATTTCTAGTTGCTGCAATAGGATTCTAGTTTGGAATTTCCATAAAAGAGGCAGTAAGGCCTGACTGTTGATTGAGACTGCGCAGTGCACAGTGGAAGACTGACTTGAGAATTGTGTAGTTTTCAGGGACAAGAGGTAGAGACCGAGCATTGTGATATCACAATGCGCAGTCCTTGGAGGCAGTGACCGCACAATGTGCAATTCTAGGAGGTAAGAGTAGCTGTTTGGGGCCTGAGGCTGTGCAATGTGCAGTTTAGGGAGGTACATTGAAGAGTGGTTGGTTAGGCAAGGTGCAAAGAGAGGAAAATTTCAGAAATTCACTGAGTGTGGGATTAATGAAGCGAACGATGAAACCAGAACATGACTTGAACATGATCACACACTCAAACAATCAACCACACAACAATGAGACACTTAACACCTATAATGAGCATGCATCCATTGAAACGACAACAAAGAGACACTTATTTCTAAGTGTGGTAGTTGAAACGTAGCTTTGCGACACTCAGAATACAAGTTACGACACAAGTGTTGACTGCAACCAAAAAGTGTGCTAAGCTGTGGGAAAGTGTCTAGCTCATATTCTTATGATTTATATGATCATCTAATGCAAAAGAGTGCACTAGAGCTGCCTCTAGTGGTACGCAAAGGTGCAACACATGCAGGAGTACAAATAATTAAAATCGACACCTTCTTGTTTTCTACAGCATTGGATGTGCTCTAGCCTCGAGATTTTGCAGAGAGGCTAAGACACATACATTCTCCAATACCCAGAAATCGTTTGGGAAAATTCCACTTAGATATGATTTTATTAAAATAATTAACTTTTTTAAATGGTTCCCCAAGTCTAAACTTAGGAAATATGGCTAATCAAAGGGTATTAACTAAATCTGGTGTGAATCTACTAGAAGAAGGCGAGGATCAACTCCCAGTTAATCTTAGCCGTTGATTATGTTTTAATCTTGGTCGTTGGTGCTCCAACGAGAGATTATAAGGAGTTCGATGGGAACTTGGAGAACACACTTGTGCATTTCGATTTTGTTGGGAAGTCGATTTCCTGAGTAGCAGTTGTGAGTTGCCAGAAGTGATTCAGTAAAGTCGAAGCAGTGAGAAAGGGGCATGGATAGTATACTAGAGGAGAGTTTTTCCAGATCCGGGGAGTGCAAGGCAGAGAACGCAGAGAGAGGTTTAGAGAGGTAGCGCAGTGCCATGCAGAGGCAACGCGGTGCTTCAGAGGGAGTCTGAAATTCTGCAGAGGAGAAGTCGAGATCTAGTGCCAGAAGTCGGGGTGTGAGACCAGAGGGCCAGTGGGTCGAGTTTCCAACCAGCAGAAGATTAGAGGAGGAGGTGACGCAGAGCCCAGAGGTTGTGACACAAATTAGCGTAGGTTGACGCAGAGGCAGCGTGGGGCTAGCCATCCAGAGCCTGGATCAGATTCAGATCGCTAGTGACAGTGTGAGATTTTTCTAACTACATCTTTGCTTATTATCTGTATCAGATTTCCAGTTTGGGCATCTAATGATTTTTAGTTCGATTACTACTGTAGAATAATAAAACCCTCAGTTGTTGCACCGATTTTGCCACATTGGGTTTTTCTGGGGATGTTTGTCCAAAAACAACAGTGTAATTGTGTGTATGTTTATTTCTCTCCAATTTAGTATTTAGTTTCCGCAGTATTTTATTTTGTGCAGGCTGCAGTGTATGTATTTCGATATTTGTTGTAGAAAACTGCAAGTAATTTGTTCAAAGTAATTTAACAAATAAGAGAAATATCATCAGTGTGCTGAATGGGAATCCGGTCACCGATTTTTCACATGGTATCGGAGCACAGATCGTAAGCTGGAGAGCTCAGAGTAGAAAGGAAGGAGGAGCTTCAAATTTTTGCCTTGGCAGCAGTTTGAAACCCCAGAGGCAGCATAGTCCTTGGGCCAAGGAGGTCGAGTTTTGAGGAAAGATCAATTTCTCTGAGTGAGTCGACAGAGAAATTCGATTTTCCAGATCAAAGCTTTCCAGAGGCAGAAGGGAGCAACATATTTTCCTTGCAAAGCAGATCTTCAGCTGGGACGTAGTTATTTTGTAGTAGTTGCTGGAAAAATAGTGTCAGAAGGAGAGAAGAGCATACACTGAGGGAATTCCTTTCTCAAAGGACTTCTAGCCAAGAAGTTTGAATTTTCCTAGCAGAGCAACAATAGTTGTGTGTAGGATTTCTCACTCCATAAGGGAGTGCGAATAATTGGGCAGCAGCTGCACAGAGGAGAAGAGGAATCAGTTCGACTTTTTTTCAGGACAGATGGCATCAACTGGTTTGAGAGATCAAGATTGGTTGGACGGAGCTTCCAACTCTATGATTTGGAAGGCTAGGATTTCATGCCTTCTAGATGAGCATGATCTCAAAACTTATGTCGATAGTGTGGTAGTTGTACCCGTCGATGAAGATCCACTCAAGAAGTACAAGAAGGAGATGGCGAGAGCTAAGAGGTTCATTCTCGACGGGGTTCGAGATCATGTGGTATCCCACATAGTTGGCAAAGATACTGCTTGACAGATGTGGGAGGCATTAGCTACGTTGTACGAAGGATCTTCCGAGTAGCGGAAGATGTACCTTGAGGAGAAGTTGAGATGCACGAGGATGCAAAAAGGGGAGCGTGTAGACCCTTTCCTTACTAGGCTTCAGGATGTTTGGGATTAGCTGGCTTTAGTAGGATCAACGCTCCAACCTACAAAGTTTGTACGATTAGCAGTAAACAACTTTTCTGAAGATTGGCAAGTTTTCATCCAAAGTATCCTGAGCAGAGAAAAACTGCCAGATTGGGAACATGTGTGGGTTGATCTGCAATAAGAGGAGATGAGGTGTGAGGTTGAAGGCCACCATCAGTGGCAGTAGCAACAGTGGGACAAAGCAAGTGAAGGAAGAGGAGAACGTGGCCCTTGCGTCAAAGGGGCAGCAAGAACAGCGCAAAAGAAAGAAGGAAATTTCAAAGATCAAGTGCTTCAGGTATGGTGAGCTAAGCCACTACAACACTCAGTGTCCTCTCGGAAAGAAGGACAAAGAGGAGAAGCAGGATCAGCAAGTTGCATTCGCTGAGATCGACAAACTGTCCTCCAGACTGGAGGAAGAGTTTTCCATGATCGTCGAGATGCCTCTCGAGCTGAGGTGGGGTGATCTGGAGTTGTAGCCCCAAAGAGCTACAGGATCGGCAAGATTCTTGAGGAGGTCCACCTCATGAATAAATACCTTGCTACGGGACCCTAAGACATGCAGTAGCAGGATGGACTAGTGGCAGTTGGTGCAGTCAGATGCCAGAGTGACAAATGCAATAGCTAGTAGCAGGTCAGAGACTGAGCAATGCAGAGCAGAATTGGCAACAGTGTAGTTGGCACAATGCAGAGTTAGCAACAACATAGAGGCTTCAGTGACAGCGTAAAGGCTAGCAACAGTCAGAGCTCGAACGACGGATGCATCATACTGACCACGGTTGGTTCACTATTTTGGATGCTTTCCCGTTGTAGTTGTTGCAGTTGCAGCAACAACAGATGGAGAAGGTTGCAGTGTAGATGCAGTGTTGGCAGCAGGGCCAACAACAACATAGATGCAACAATCAGAGTTGCACAATGGTTGGTGGGAAGCAGCGACCAGACATCAACAACGCAATAGGAGATGGTGTAGAGATAGAGTGATGCTTTAGTGGGTTGAAGCACTAGAGCATATTCCTCACTAAGAGGGAGTGTTGATTTCTGTAGCATCGAATGTGCTCTAGCCTCAAGATTTTGCAGAGAGTCTAAGACACATACATTCTCCAATACCCATAAATCGTTTGGGAAAATCCCACTTAGAGATGATTTAATTAAAATAATTAACTTTTTAAAATGGTTCCCCAAGTCTAAACTTAGGAAATCTGGTTAATTAAACGGTTTTAATTAAATATGGTGTGAATCTACTAGAAGAAGACGAGGATGAACTCCCAGTTAATCTTAGCCGTTGATTATGTTTTAATCTTGGTCGTTGGTGCTCCAACAAGAGATTATAAGGAGTTCGATGGGAACTTGGAGAACACACTTGTGCAGTTCGATTTTGCTGGGAAGTCGATTTCCTGAGTAGCAGTTGTGAGTTGCCAGAAGTGATTTAGTAAAGTCGAAGCAGTGAGAGAGGGGCAGGGATAGTATACCAGAGGAGAGTTTTTCCAGATCCGGGGAGTGCAAGGAAGAGAAGGCAGAGAGAGGTTTAGAGAGGCAACGTGGTGCTTTAGAGGGAGTCTGAAATTCTGCTGAGGAGAATTCGAGATCTAGTGCCGGAAGGCGGGGTGTGAGACCGGAGGGCCAAAGGGTCGAGTTTCCAGCCAGCAGAAGATCAGAGGAGGAGGTGATGCCTAGAGGTTGTGACGTAGAGGAAGCGTGGGGCTAGCCATCTAGAGCTTGTATCAGATTCGGATCGCTAGTGATAGTGTGAGATTTTTCTCACTACCTCTTTGCCAGTTTATTCTCTGTATCAGATTGCCAGTTTGGGCATCTAATGATTTGTACTCAGATTACTACTGCATAATAATAAAACCCTCAACTGCTACACCGATTTTCCCACATTGGGTTTTTCCAGGGACGTTTGTCCAAAAACAATAGTGTAATTGTGTGTATGTTTATTTCTCTCCAGTGCAGTATTTAGTTTCTGCAGTATTTTGTTTTGTGTAGGCTGCAGTGTATGTATTTTGATATTTGCTGTAGAAAACTGCAAGTAATGTGTTTAAAGTAATTTAACAAATAGGAGAAATATCATTAGTTTGTTGCAGTAGGAATCGTGTCACAAATTTTTCACACACCTGCGACAGTAAGAAAAGGTGAAAATGATACTTGCAAAAGCTAAAGAAAGTGAAAGCAACACATGCTATAGTAAAGAGAATGCAAAAGCGACACTTGTCAAAGCAGAAGCAAGCAAAAATGACAGTTGCGAAAGTGAAAGCAACACTTACGAAAGAAAAACGTGCGGAAGAGCGACAATTAAGGAGACTCACTGAAATGTTGATACATTTACCATTAGGAGTGAGAAAGACCATCAAACAATGTTGTGCACTGACTGTTGGCATGGATTGCGCAGTGCAATTGTCACAAGCACTGTCAATAAGGGTTGCACCAGGGCTATGAGTTGCACAATGCCTATTACCAAGGACTACGCAATGCTTGTTTGTAGATGTAAACATTGACCAC
Source organism: Pinus tabuliformis (assembly GCA_031772625.1). NCBI lineage: Eukaryota > Viridiplantae > Streptophyta > Pinopsida > Pinales > Pinaceae > Pinus > Pinus tabuliformis. The sequence continues at coordinate 429,700,606 of CM062808.1, read as the reverse complement.
TGAGCTTGCAAGAAAGAGATGCACTTGCAAATGGATTGAAAGCCAAGCATGTGTAAGGAAGTGACTTTGACAGTTAGAATCTCATAAGAAAAGTATCAACCAATCATGAAGTGACCATGAACAACTTGAGGTGACAGATCACGAGATCATAAGTAGGCTCCAAAATTCAAGTGTAAGCAAAATTTTGGAGGGCATTTGTCACTACGACAATAGAATAGCAAGTTGTGCAACATCAATAGGAGGAATGAGTTGTTGATTTGCAAACTCTCATATCCCATTCTCCATCAACACCTATGATATCTTCTCCTTTCAAGGACTATAGTTGGATGCACCCTCCAATTGATCTTCAAATCTTAATCCTGTTGCAACCATCCTTGCAAACCTGCAAATCAAACACTGAGAACCCCCCAAAAATATATTGTTGGGAATAATAATAGTTTGTTGTTGTTGATCCTTGTGGCAGTTTGATCTTCGCCTCAAGTTTCTAGTGATCTGATGACATGCTGACTTTTAATACCAGGTGTGATTTATTTTGCCTCGACAATTATTTTATATCCACAAAAATATTTGCTCAATAAAATTATGAAAATTGTTGAAAAGTAAATTGTAAGTACATTAGTTTTTAACTTTCATAAATAAATTGTAGTTGAAATAAAATAGGAAAACCAACTACAAGAAAAGCAGAAATCCCTTCCCAAGGAAATATTCACTTTATTAAATTTGGAAAATTAGGGCCTTGACCCGTAGAGAATAGACATAAAATGCAACACACTTTGAACCTAGATTTTGGCTCACTAGAAAATTAGGCCTCACAGGAAAATATTCGTCTTTGGTAAATCTCGACGACTCTTGTAAAAATTGGCCTTCACCTGTACGATCCTTGTGCATTGGGAAACTTGGCTGGGAACTCAACCTTTCTCCACAATTTGGACTTGCTCCAACAATTTAGCCTCTCTCCCCCAAGTCTTGGCATCTCTCTCCACAAACTTGGCCTTCATGAATTTCGCTCCCGAAAAATCCTTATTGCACACCTTTCCCTTATCTTTAGTCTTTGAGTCTCTCACTCTGAGAAAATCACTCTCTCAATCATGTGTTTTTCACCTCTCCCTTAGTCTTATTTTATAAATTCATTAAGTCAAATCCCTAATCCTAAGCTCCTAAGTGATCAATGGATAGCATTAGATCTTAAGCCTAACTTGAGATCGACGATAGAGATTAGATCTAAGTCACTTAAATAATTTAATTATTTTTCCTTAGAAATTTGGCTTAATAGTCAACATTAAGTAATTAAATAAATAATGTACTTTTCCTGAGTTAACCTTAGGAAATAAATCATAATAATCACTTCTCTCAAGCAAGCACCTAAAGAGGCAATTTGACGTCTTCTACATGCTTGACACTTAGCCTATGCAGAAGCACCTGTTGGAGCTAATAACATCAACATGTGCTTGTTCTTGTGCCCCATTCTCTCTTTAGAAATTTAGTAGTTGCTCATGAGAGTCTAAAACCATTTCATTGGAAACATGATTACAAGATCCCCTTCTAGGAGTGTTGGATTAAGAATTTGGGCCATGTTGCTCCACGAAGTTGTCAAACAAACGTTGGGCGTTGAAAAAATTTGATGATTGTTATTGCTTGGAAATGAGGCAGCGTCAACCAATTATGCTCTGGTTCATGTTTGACCTCTTTGAATTGACATTTGTGCATCATTCATAGCAATTAATAGAAATCAAAAGAGACTACCTATACAGATTATTGATTAGCTCAACAACAAGGAGATGGTTGGTGGAAACATGTTGACCATAGTTGAGAGCATACAAGTTAGTTTGAGAAGAAAAAAGGTGGTGGAAGATGACACCACCCATAATTGACAATTAGTTTCTAGGGTGTTGTGTAGGGGCTCTAGGTCATATGTACAATTTGTATGTTGGAGATTGTATGGCTATCTTATTTACATGAAAAAGTGTCAATGGGACAATAGCTAGGTAAATTAGAGGTCAAGGTCCTTTAAAATCCAAAAGATAAAGGTTTAAATATGTTTAAGAGGAGATATTTTGAGACTTCATTGTGTTAAGGGGGGTACAACTTCAACATCTGTCCAATATTTTAATTTTGCATTGATGGGGTCTTTCAAAAACAAAGTTATGGACATCTTGGAGTTTATGGCCTTGTTTGTAAGCAACTCATCTCCCTTGAAGTACTTCTCTAGACATGGATAAATTTGCTATCTTGAGATTAGCAAGAGATAGATTGGTCCTTGTAACATGACTAGCTATTTCTCATGAGTGATTTTGATTTTTTCCATTAAGAAAATCAATTAGTATTTTAGAATCCCCTCCATATATTATTCTTTTGAAGCCTCGCTTTAATGGCTCTCTAATATTACTAATTATAGTTTGAGTGTTTTGGTTGGCTATTTGTTTTAGATCTGAGGAATTCATGATAGATTCCAAGGACCCATCTCTTATGGTTTTTGAAGGTGTGCATGCTCCAGTGAAGTCTGGATTGTTTTTGTAGGCTCCATCAAAATTATATTTGATCCATACTCTTGAGGGAGGGATCCATGGCTATTAGAAAGTCTATATTATTGCCTATTTTCTCTACTTTAATAATTTCTTTGCTTGGGATGAGATTGCATGTTTTAGGGGATTGATCTCCTCCCTTGACCAAGTATCATTGAGTTCTTCTTTGATTTTGGTTTTTGTTTTTTTAATATTGCTCTTTTAATTTTATTCCAAACTTGTTTAGTTGACCAGGTTCTATATTCAAAGACATCCCTATTCTTGCTGTTGATTCGAAGAAAAGAATGAAATTCAGAGAGATGTCCCATATCTTCTTAAGTCTAATTTCCAAAGGGACTTTGACAATATTCAAAGAGTTTCAAATACAAAGCAATATAGCTAGCTAGAACTCTATTAAAATTGTTCAAACTATTCAAGACTGCTTGTGGAACTTCATAGTGCAAAATAATATGATATGAATCATCTTCATCTTCAAAGCATCCATTGTATTTTGATGGCAGATGTAGGCCTCTTTTTGTAAGGTTTTCCATGAGAAGGTATCCTCCTTGGCTACTAGCCAAGTGAATACAACTCTCTTTAGCCACAAAAGGGTTCCATATATTTAACTAGATAGGAGGCTTTCTATAGGTTTACTTGTTTAGAGTGTGTCAGGGAACAACAATTCCTGATATGTTCACATGTCATGATTTAAGTATGGGATGCATGTGATGTTTCTAACTTTCTACACATTGTGTTTCCTATTACCCCTTATGTCAACAGGGGTATACACGTATTTTTGCTACTAGCCAAGTGAATACAACTCTCTTTAGCCACAAAAGGGTTCCATATATTTAACTAGATAGGAGACTTTCTATAGGTTTACTTGTTTAGAGTGTGTCCACAATTCCTGATATGTTCACATGTCATGATTTAAGTATGGGATGCATGTGATGTTTCTAACTTTCTACACATTGTGTTTCCTATTACCCCTTATGTCAACAGGGGTATACACGTATTTTTGCAATATATTTCACTACCATAGTAAAAACATATTTAGTCTAAGGTCACAGGCTACTAGCCTTGTAAAAACCATGCAAGGCCTTGTATTGTGTGTCCTAGACTTGTTTAATTGGACCATGGCTGATCCTTTTGGGTTCATCTTTGATTCCTTCTGTTCCAGATAGGATTGGAAAGCCTTGGCAAACTTATATAAGGACTCATGGTTCTAGGGGAGCTTGCTTTTGTCATGGTGATCATCGGTCTATAGGCCAGTTCAGCGCACGTCAAGCTACACCTATGTCATACCACATGGATATGTGTCTGTAGAGTTTGTATGTGACCTTAGATTTGGTGCAGTATCCCTTAGACAATTCTCATACGTGGCAGTCTCACACAAACAACTTTTTGTGTTTCTCGAGGTGGTTCACATTTCCCAATGCTAGTGGTTCCGAAAGTAAAAAGGCCAACTTGGTCTTAGATTGTTTAGCTTGATGAAAAGATTACATGCCATGTAAAAAAAAATCAAATAGAGAATGTAGTGGCAAGTTACAACTAGTCAAAGGTGGTCAAACATGTACTATAGGTTTCCAAGTGACAAAATCGGGTCAGCATTGGGTACATTTATACATGCATTACATCAGAAGTGGTCTACCGAAGAAGAGGACCAAAACTCATAATCCTCAGATTCCTCAAAGCATTGGAGAACCACCATTAGGGCATGATGATGTGGACATGCAGTGGTGATGTAGCAATGCTAGGCAGGATGTGGAAAACTAAAGCAAGACCCACTTTTGATTAGGGTAGGTTATAACAAACACAGGGATCAAAAATGAAAAATTCATCAAGGTGTTGGAGATCTAGAGCATAGGTGGCCAAGTGGAATTTACTACTAAGGAAAAGTCAAGCAAACTAGTTTTTGGAAGGGCCAAGCTGGATGTTGGAGATATTGTGGACCAAGGAAGTTAAGAAAGGGACAATAAACTAGCCGTTGAAAAGTTAAGAAGTCATCCTATGGACCAAGTCGAGTTATCTTCCAACCAAAGTGAATTACTAGGGACCACATTGAGCTTCCAAAGTGTACTATTCTTCATCTTTGACTATTCCAGCCCACAAGAAAAGAAAATGTTGGACCAACTTGTGGGCATTGTGGACTAATTTGACCCCTTAGTGAGCAAACTAAATGTTGTAATGTAATATTTTAAGAAAACAATAAGTCTCCGACCTATGGATGACTAGTAAAAAATCATTTTGTAGAGGACGAGTTTAAGTAGTGGTTAGAATTTGTTTATAAGAGGCCAACCTCCCCTCTAGAAAACGTTGTTGTTGTCTTGTGAGATCAATGTTATTAATATAAGAACTCATTTGCAAACTTGTGAAACTTTCTTACATTTGTGGGTTGGTTCTTACTATCTCTTTTCTTTTGGTCCTTTCTGGTAATCATTTTTAAATCTAATATATTCTCCAATTAGTAAGATCACACAAAAGCTAGAGGATTGAGCCATTGAGGAGCTATGTAGCAACGTGGAGGAGGCAAACTAGGGAGAAATCCTGCTTTGATTTTTTGTTGTAGTGGGTCGTTCCAACAAGGGTTGAACCATTCCAGCAGGGACCTTCAACTAGGAAGGGAGCTTGCATTTCACCGCATACTCAAACTGAAGGTTGGAAGGGTTGGAGAACGCCACCCTAGGGGCTGCTCCTAGTTGCATTCAAAAAGTGGAGAGTACCTTGAGTCACAATTGGGGACTATATCTCTTGCAAACCAATCCCACTTCCCTAATTAAGTGCAAAACTGACTTAGAGAGGAGTGTGTTTCACAACCCAGATGTTGAGGCAAGTTATTGGGGCACAAGGTAATAATTTCCAACAATTATCTTATTCAGAAAACTCAAAAACTTTAATTTTCTGTCTTAGTTTAAACTTTGGAAGTGGTCTCCAAAGATCCATGTTACACCTCCCAACCTTTGCATCCTTAGATCAGTGATCTAGGAGTGCTTTGGCACTCATTGAGTGGTTTGTTAAACGAAATAGGTTGTTGTCCTTGCTATTTACTGTATATTCAGTAGTTTGTAGTTACAAGGCAGCAAGCTGATTTCCTCTATAACTCCTCTAACTAGCAACCCAAACTCAAAAATAACTTCATAGCTGGTTAGTATATTTTTCCTATATCAATTTCAAGTCTTATATACCATATTTAACGTTGTTTGGTGTAGTGTTTTGCTACTTTTAGTTTTTTGTTGCCGATTTATACATAGAAATCAACAATACAATCCCATAATAAATTCCTCCACCTCATCTTTGAACCCATTTAAGTCACTAGTCTTACATGGGTTGTTTGAGGTATTGAAAGGGAATCCTTCCTTGGCCTTTTAAGAGGAGGTTGGGCCTAAAGAGAGGGGTTCCAGCCAAGATGACAGTGGGCCTTGTTGCTTCAAAATCTAGCAAGTCTTGTAGGGGGGCAGGGGTAAACTACAAGGAAAAAACTAGACCAAGGGACAACAATGAGGTGTGGCCCACTATCACCACAACCACTGCCTTCTGCCCTTCGTGGACTTTCACCACTAGCAGGATTCCCTATAGATAGGCCACCTAAGAATATGTCAAGTTCAAGGAACAAAGTGACAAGATAGGCTTATAGAGGACAACTCTTCTACGAACAAGGCTCAGTGAGTGAGATAGGGCAATTCACATCCTAATAAGGCTAACTCAAGGCACAAGTGATTTAAGGCTTCAGAAATAGCAAGAAAAATGGATTTTAACCTATAATCAAGAGGCCAAGAAAAGGTTTCCCAACAATGAATATCAACAACCAAGGGAACAAGATGTTAGTTTTTGGTAGCATCAGATGTGCTCTAACCATGAAAATTGGTGGAGAGGCTAAGGCAAATGAGTTCTAAAGAACCCAGAAACCATTTGGTGAAATTCCATTCGGATTGTATTTTATTAAAATAATTAATATTTTTAATGGGGTTTTTAAGTCTAAACTTATGAAAATTAAAATATTAATGGGTATCAATCAAAATATGGGTGAGAATGATCTAGAAGGCGGATCAAGTCAAGATTTAATCTTAGTCATTGATTAGAGACTTAATCTCGGTCATTGAAGTCTCAACGAGAAAAGTATAAGAAGGAGGCTTGGGGTTCATTTAGAAACACACACAGAGAGATTGAGGAAATTGATTTTCTGAGGTGAGAAGTTCTCAGGAGGAAAATCAATTGGGGAGATCTTGCAGCAGAGGGGCAGTGAGATTCCAGGAGAAGGACTTTTCGGAGAATACAAGGCCGAGAAAGGACATAAGACGCCTAGAGGAGGGCTGGCGTTGGCCTATGAAGTGTTGACGCAGAGGCAGCGCAGTCAATGAGGGGAAGTTGAGTTTCTGCAGAGGGAATTCAAAGTTCAAGTGCCAGAAACCAAGGTGTGAGACTGGAGGCAAGAAAGTCGAATTCTCAGCCAGCAGAAGATCCAGAGCAGAGAGGCAGTGTAATACCCGGAGGGGTGATGTAGAAGCTGCCCAGGGTGTTGCAGTTTGACTTAGAGGTCATCAGAAGGTGACGCAGAGCCTCCCCAGAGCTAAGGATCAGTGACTGATTCTCCAGTGACAGGGTGAGATTATTTCACCAGTCTTTTGTCCAGTATTTTCTCTGTAAAGGATTTCTAGTTGAAGCATCCTAGATTTGTATTCAGAATTTTCTCCTGCATAATAATAAACCCTCAGAGCTGTTGCACCGGTTTTCCCGCATTGGGTTTTTCCGAGGACTATTTTGTCCAAAATAAATTGTTTCCTATGTATCTTGTTCTTTGGTCAGTTTCGTTGTTTCATGCAAATCAAATTTAAGCAGTGTAGGCTACAAAAGTAATTTGCTTTAGTATTCAGAAGAATAACTTGATTAATGTAATTAAATTTTAAAATCAAGTAGGTGAAGTAGATTTAGATTTGCTGCAGTAGGGGTTCCTTGAGGATTAGGAATTTTCACAGCAAGTATACCCCCCATTGAAAGAAGCAGTCGTGCTTAATAATCCCTTGTCATGAGAGAGGAAGTAGTGCTTGATAACCACCTAAGTCACCTGACACGGGGATTCGAGATTCGTTATATATATATATATTAAAAATTAGATCTTTCTTACACAAATTCTCATTAATGATACAAATTCATTGATTTCAAACATAGATCTTCATCTAGGTGTTAGTTTTACTGTTTACAAAGTAAGTTAGTAACATTATAGCATGCATAGTACATACAAAATTCAAATACATGTCACATAAATCATGATTCATAAATGAAAGACAACTTACAAGATAGTAAGATAAAGACACTGACAATTGTAGTTTTCTCATTAAGTCATCAAATCAAAATGTGTTACATAGGTAGTGCAATGCCAATGGAAAATAGAAATAGAAAATATAAAACAGCGACAGCTATACAAGCCTCAAGGCAATAGGTAGCCCATGACTCATGAGTCAACAAACCTCATAGTCATCATCATAATCAACATCAATGTCTTCATCATCATGGTCACCAATGCTCTGCATCCTCCTCCTCCCCTGTATCCATAGTCTCCTCTGCATCTGCTGGTGTGGAGGATGACCCCTCAAAAATATCACCGTCATCAAATCTAACAGGCTCTAGCACTGGATCATTGAGATCCATGTTGGCCAATGCCAACTCAACACTATTGTCCAGACCCATATCATCAGGAAAGACATCCCACATCTTTGTCTTTCCCCTCAACCACTCTTTCCTCTGCCTGTAAATAAGACGAAGATTGGTGTGCACATACACCATTGTCTATGCCCTGGACTGCTCAAGCCTGCTTTTCTTCACACTATACAAATTCCCATATGTGCTCCAATTCCTCTCGCAACAAGAGGATGAAGTCACCTGAGAGAGGAGCCTCATGGATAACTGCTGAAGAGGAGGGCTTGTTGCCCCATGATTTTCCCACCAAGAATAGGGCTTCTTAGCCCCCTGTCTCTAATCACATCATATCTTGCAAATCGACTAGTGTCAGTGGAAAACTTTGCAAAGGCATCCTCCACCTCATCAAGCAATGCTCTATCCTGAAAAACCTGCCTGAATGCATCTTTCCTCCCCTGTGAGATTTCACCATCCATGTGAGGAGGGAATCTGTGGGAAGGTCCACCATTTAGCCACTCATGGCTGTAGTATTTTGGGTTCAATGAGTGAACCAAACAATGTAAAGGTGTGCAATTCTTGTCCCATCTGCTAACAAGAATATCCTGTATAGTACCACAGAAGGCCTTTGGTGATGTCTCATACTCGGGGCACTCACTCTGTAGAATAATGCTCCTCACAGACTTAATCATGGAATCCCATCCCTCATAAATCTCTCCCAGGATGGGTTTGTTTATATCTGCAAATCAAAACAAAGAAATGATAGGGTCCATGATTTTAATAATTAGATCTACCCTCTCCCAACAAGCATCATCTAGCACTGTGTCCTTTACTCTTTTAGGGGCTACTTGATCTATCTTTCTCCAAAAAGACCAAAACTCAGAAATAACCATAGTCCCAAGAGCGGTCTTGACTCTTGACCTCCCTCAACCTCTTCAACATGATGAATGAAGAGGCAAACCATGTATCAAAAATCTTCAACAATGATAGATTGTTGTATTCCTTGTAGATAGTGAGGGCATTTGTATGATTTTGCACAAAGTTACGGATATGTCGTGCATCCTCAATAATGTTACCAATCCAAAGCACATTAGAAGCAATGGATTTCAGTGCTAAGTTCAATGAATGGACAATGCAAGGTGTCCAAAACACTTGTGGATATTTAACTTCCACAATCATGCCAACAACCTTGCAAATAGGTGCATTATCTGTAATGATTTGCACACGAGAATCAACACCTACATCTTTAATAACTTTAATAAATAACTCACCCATAAATTGTGCATCCTTGAATTCTCCAAGTGTATCGACTGCTTTCAAGAAAACTGGACCATTAAAGGAAGACACCATGAAGTTGATGACTGGGTGTCGTGTTGGATCTGTCCATCCATCAAAAACAATCCTAACCCCAGAGGTTGGCCATGATGCTTTAATACGCTCAAACATTTTTTGTACCTCTTTTTTTGCCTTCATCAACAATGTGGTTTTAAGCTTCTCTGAACCAGGAGGCACATACCATGATGGAGACCCGTGAGTTAGAGCTTGGCACATTTCAATAAATAGAGGTGAGCGTGCAACATTAAATGATATGAAGTTTTGATAGAAAAAGAAGGCAATGGTGAGATCAAGTTCTTCCCGTTTCTCTTTTTGAAAAATCTTGTGAAATTGCTCTTCTTTTTGTTGCTTGTCCCCCAATAGAACTCTCAAATGGAAATTTGGTGGTGCTTTTCCTCAAAAATGGAAGGGGGTCTTCATTCTTGGTTTTTCTTGATTTGCAACCACATTTACCATACCAACAATGAACTCCTTTTCCATTTCTTTCCTCTTTTGTAAAGGAACAACTTTATAAGCTCCAATTCCACAACCTGGTAAAGCCAACAAATGGTCTTTCACACGGTAATATGTGCTTTTGAAAGAAATGTGGCAAAAGTTGCATCTCCATTGCACATTGCCTCCTCCCTTCCCCTTGGTGCTTGTCCCATCCTCTCTTGTGACATATGTCCACAAGGGATATTTCTCAATGTTGTCTTTAGGTCCTCCTCTTCCCTCAACATTACTTGCAGCAGACTCTGATGATATTGGGGGAGGAGGGGCATCTCCAATGGAGACATTCTTCCCTTTCCTTTGCCCCCTAATTGTTGCTCTTGATTGAGCCATGAATATTGTAAAAAAAAATAAACAAAACATGCACAAATTTGTAAAAAAAAATCATATACAAACTGCTGTAATAGAAATGCAAAAAAATAGAGATGAAATGCACTAACCTGGTGCTTGAATCTCTTTGCCGAACGCTCCACACCCTTAGCTCCTTGCTCCAAACCCTTAGCTCCTTGCCCACAACTCAATGTATGCAAAACTGAAAGAGAGAAATGGTAAATGAATGAAAGAACAACGCTTTTTTATGCCCGTGGGTTTCATTTTTTGGGGATTCGAATCCCAAAATCGGGACACGTTGTGTCCTAACGGGACACGTACGAGATTCGAGTGCGTCCCGTTAGGACATGATGTGTCCCATTCTGGGATTCGAATCTCCAACGAATCGTGTCCAATTTGTGGGATTCAGACACGTAGCCTCCTTTCAGCGAATCCAGTTTCATAGATAACCACTTGTTGTGGGAGAAGAAGGTTTGTGGTCATCTAAAACCACTTGATGTAATGTATGTTTTTTGGTAAGTTGTAACCACTTAAGGTTTATAAAGGTAATTTAAGAAAACCAAGGGTATGGCTCTGAATAAGCCAAAGAAAACCCAAGTTGATGAATGTTAATGATGTTGGGGGAGTTAAAGGTATAAAGATATGTTGTTGAACCATTTTTTTTATATGAAATTCAACAAACACTTTATATATGTTTTGTAAGTACACAATGAAAGTTGAAGATAAATGAAGATGAAAGCTGAGCCACCGGGTTTGGCTGCTTTTACTCATGAAATTTGAAATTCACCAAATTTCAAGAGAACAAATTAATTCCTTCACATTCATCCTTTATGTTATGCCAAATCTCAGTTTCATATTTTGACAATTAAATTTGCCACTAATTTCATTCCTTTCAAAGGGGGCTTTTGCTGAAATTAATTTAAGTATGGTAATGTAAGAATATATTGTTAAAATTTATAGTTTATGGGTGGAGGCTTGAATATTTTTGGCATTGGCACACTCTTTTGCTCTAGTCCTGTTGTATTCATCGAGCTACAATGATTATAGAGGATATCCTGCTGAGTTTATTCTTGTATATTTGGGTTTGACCTTAATTTCGTTGGCAAAAGCAAGGCTCAACGTTAGAAAATCTAGTGTCTTGATGAACTCCATAAGATTCCTGGAGTCTTACATGCCAGAAAAGCATTCTTACCTGAAGATAAATCAGAATGTGGCTGGAACGGAAATCACAATGTTGCTGGAATGGAAATCAAAATGTGGTTGTAGTTGGAATTGGAATGCAACTCCAGAACCACTGCCTTAATCCCACTTTCCCATTTGCACATGTACCCGCAAAGGAATAAATTTATATAAATTATATATATATATATATATAAAATTAAATTTAATTTGTATTCAAGAAATTTATAGATTTTCTAATTTAAATATAAATTAATTAAATTATATATATATTCTTGAATTTTAAATATATGTGTGGGATTGTCATGTTATTTTTATTTTTGTTGTATGATTTTAATGTGTATATTAAATTTTATGACATGTATATTTAAATTTTAAATTTTGTAAAATTTAATGCCAAATATTATTGTCAAAATTTTCATTGTCGATTTTTTGTCAAACTTAAAGGTCGTTGATTTAGAACTCAAACCCAAATCAAGTGACTTTGGATGAAAGCAGAAAACCAAAGAAGAAGAGTGCAGAAGATTGAAGATGAAGATGGGACCAACTCAAAGGACAGTTGAAAATAGAGAAATCACAAGTAATCGTTAAGGGGGAGTATGAAGAAATAAATCCTACTTGTAAGTAATAATCAACGTCTACATTATGGGATGAAATTGTAATGAAGTAGACCAACCATAGAAGTCTATGTAAAAATGAGAGATTGGGAGAAATGAATGATGTTAAAGACGTTGAATGGTGTTGTCATTGATGCCAACGTCCGTTAATGAATGCTTTTAATATTTGTTTGGATTACTTTAGATTAGAAGCTCCAATGGAAGGGTGGCTGGAAACCCTAACTCCAGGGTTTGGGTTCCCTGGATAATGGACATACCTGCACTTGTTGGAGGTTTTTGGAGAAGCAAAACACTGAATTTGCCTTTGGAGATCCTTGCCATTGGATCCTCCTCGTCACGTTGATTCTATTGATAAATGGAGCGTTTTGTGGGCCTTCACGGTTTGAGAGATATGCCCAGTCAAAGATGGTGCACCCTCATTGTGACCGAAAACCCCATGGGTTGATGATGTGGCATGATATTATTGGCTTAGTTGATGTGGCACTAGCCAACATATTTAAGGCTGGGAAGTGGCCTTTTCCTTTCTGTCTTGAGGCTTTGGTGGTCTTTCTATGCCTCAGTCGTTTGGAGGGATTGCATGTGTCCATGTGATCCTGCTTGAGGCCTTATGCTCCAAAAATTAGCACTGGGGTAGCATAATCTATGCAAGCAGATTCTGAACCAGTAATCTGTGGGGCTCGTCTGCTAGATCCTTGATACTTGGCACTCTTATTCACCAAATGCTGATTTTGGTTGTTGCAGTGATGAAGGTGAAGAGCTAGAGAGTCATTATGGCTCTAAGTAAAGCCAAGCGCCATTGACCATGGTTATAAGCCGTTCACTTCCATGATAGTTCATGGGCCCTCTCACATACCAGTTGCATGATGGTAGTGGCTTCCTCTTGAACTGGCTATACGGGAATGAACATGACATCCAACTGTCTATCACACTTTCTTGCATGATGGCTACCTGTCCTATCTCCACCTGACAGCTATAATAGCACTGGTGACATGCCTCCCTATCACCTGATCCGGGGGAATATGGAAATCATGTTATTCATAAGACTTTGTTGGAACTTTTGGTTAATGTGGTGATATTCTTACAGATCTTGAGCTAATTGGTCCTGATGCTGATATGCCTAGATTTCTTGTCATTGGTATTCCTTGGTATATTCACTGAAGCCCAGGGTAATAGCCTTGAGCGATTACGACTGATTAACAGTGACTTTGTTTCCCAATGAAGACTCATTTTTTCATAGTAATTGTGCCCTAGGTTCTGTATGAAGATAATGAGTGTGGTATTTGTACTCTTACCACTTTTAAAATTGTTCATGCTGGCAAGACACCTTAGAGGTATTGTATTGATATGCATGCCACAATGGGGATTACAACTGCACATTCTCTTCACAATATCTCTATAGAAATCCCATAAAAAATATTTTCATGCCTTTTAAGAATTTACAAACCTTTACAATCTTCTGCAGAAATCCCATGAAAATATTTTGCACCCCTTTTAAGAATTTACAAGTTTCAATAACATAGATGTGTCATCATGTTATATATTTCTATTTCTGTTTCATTCTTTAGAAAATGGCTTTTTAACCTCCTTTTCCACATTTATTGACCTTGGTTTCACCATGCAATTTATAGAAGGGAAGTTCTTTATTGTTTATCCTTTCATCTGTTTTTCTTGTTTCAATTACAAGGCTACCCAAATAAATCCTGAGTCCCTCAAATTTTGATGGTGCTTTCCTGATTAATGGTGCATTTGAATAATCATAGAACTATCACTTTCAGGTGTTTATTAGACTGATAAGAAATTTATTGCTGCTATAGTGATGTTATGCATGTGCATCAGTCTGATTTCAGTTGCATAGTTTTGTTTAACGGATAGACAAAATCACTGAGATTATGTATAGGAAACCGAAAATTTAAGAAAAAAAGAAATTAATGTCTAATTTTTCATTTTGCAGATGTTCCACCTGATAAGGAACCTTTGGATTGGAACACAAGAATGAAGGTTGCAGCTGGTGCTGCTAAAGGACTGGAGTATTTGCATGATAAAGCAAATCCACCAGTTATTTATCGTGATTTTAAATCCTCTAACATATTGCTTGATGAGGGGTTTCATCCAAAGTTATCTGATTTTGGGCTTGCAAAACTTGGCCCAGTTGGAGATAACACACACGTCTCTACAAGAGTAATGGGTACATATGGTTATTGTGCACCAGAGTATGCTATGACAGGTCAGCTGACTCTCAAGTCTGATGTCTACAGTTTTGGTGTGGTTTTCTTGGAGTTGATTACAGGAAGAAAGGCCATCGATAATTCTAGGAATGCTGGAGAGCAAAATCTTGTGGCTTGGGTAAATCCTCAATCTTTGGTGGAAAACTTTTGTAGTGTTTTTTCAATGAAAATATTTGAGGGATGGACTGAAAGTTACTTAAATATTAGAAACTGTCACATGTAATGGCTTCTCTGTGGTATATCATTCTCATCTCTACTTAACGTAACAAACTGCAGGCACGACCCATGTTCAAGGATCGCAGGAAGTTTCCTAAAATGGCTGACCCTTTGCTACAAGGTCGTTACCCAATGCGGGGCTTGTATCAGGCCCTTGCTGTTGCTGCAATGTGCCTCCAGGAACAAGCTTCTACTCGACCTCTTATTGGTGATGTTGTGACTGCCTTGTCTTACTTAGCTTCTCAAACATATGAGACTGGAGTGGTTCCTCTTAACAGCAGTAGAATTGGTCCCCAACCTGTTAGAGATAAAGACGAGAAGTCAAGTGGCAGAACAGAGGACCAGGATGAAATGGATCAGAACAAATCTGAGAACATGCGTGGCAGATCCCGGTCACTATCCCAAAACTCTTCCAATTTTCACCACAAGGAAACTGGATCGCAACGCCCAGGCACTGGATCTGAAGTTACAAAGAGTCAAGGATGGGAGTCAGGAAGGCAGCTTGGCATGGACGATTTAGAGAGACAAGTTGAAAGGGACAGCTCTGGTCACATGGGAAAAACAAAAGGACAGAAAAATTCCAGTCGAGACCGTGAGCATGCTGTTGCTGCAGCTAAAGAATGGGGTGAAAACTGGAGAGAGAAGACAAAAGGAAGTCAACAGGGTAGTTTTGATGGGGGCATTGGATAACCAGCTTTTAGTATTATTCATATGGTCAAAATTATGTTATTTCCATTGCAGATCTCTTTTTTAGATGTCATGCTTTGATTCTTATAGCATTAATCAGGTTCATTGATCATGAACCTTACGGAAACAGATTTCATCTTGTTTGCTGATGAATAGAGAACTGTCTTGGTTTTAGTATTTGGAAATTGCTGGGATAATGCTAGAGAGCTACTACAGTGGAAGCATGAATTATATGCAGAGGCTTTGCCTGTTTGGATGCTTCAATTCCCTAGCAATTTAGTATCCAAGGAAGAGCTCTCCAAATACATGGCTTGTAACAGAGAAACATTTCACGTGACTCTGTTTACCTGTGCTCATAAACTAGATTAAAGCATCTCAGTTTTGAAGACAGTGGAGAAAAGTTTGGTGGACCAGTGGAAAGAACTAGGCAAGTTGATCCAGTGAGTGTTCCTTAAAAACTATTGAGAGTACAAGGATTTGGATGTGATGTGTATCTTTGAACAGTTGAAATTTCATCAGCGAGGTAGGTAAGAATGCACTGATCATGTGCATATTGTATTCATTTATTGCTTAGGCAGCATCAAATTTAGAAAATTAATATTTATTTTTGGTACTGACAGAGTTACCTTCACTGTTTGGAACCTTCTAGAATTGTTGGTTGAGGCCCAGTTTCATTGTCATATGTCCTTATACTTGATCAGTAGGAACTAGTGAACGTTACCATGTATATTGAAGCAAGCGTTTATTATTTCAAGTTATATTATAATAGTTTGTAATGTGCTTTGTGTTTCTCCAATATGGTCTCCTGCTATCCAGTACACTTCTAAGCAATTGTAGAAACGCATTTTCTAAATATTTTCAGTGAAATAATATGTTTGACTTACTTGGTCAAAGTCTTTGGGTGCACTGCTTCAAGAAGCAAGAAGCTTGTATTTATGATATATCAGAAATAGTGGTCGTAGGACCTGGTGAAATTGGATGGTTTTGACAAGTTTTATTGTAGGGTATCAAGTGCATTGCATGTTCTCTGAGTTTCTTGTCAAGAGTAATCTTTATTCTAACACCACAGTGAATCTTGCAATTTTTTTCAAAATTTTGATGGCAAGTCAGTGATGTTATGTTATGGATTAGTGTATTAGACAATACTACATCTAGCAACTTGTACCTCTAGAGAGCAGATTGATTTGGTACCCTTTTAAATGCTGTCTCAATTTAGGTGATTGATCCTTATCTTTTGGTTGGAAACAGACTAGTAATTAATGTATGAACTGCAATTTTGGTGACTTTGAAAGAGGTTCGATTTAATGGTTGCAGTTTAATCTGAAGAATTGTTTTTTCAAGTCATTGAATAAGATTCATCATTTCTTTAACTGAGGGAAATTTATGTGGCTACATGTCTCTTTCAAAAGAGAATCTAAAAAGAGGAGAAATATTTGGTAATTCTTTGCATTGACAGGATTTAATCTGTAAGATGCATTAAGGTTCTATTTAGTTTGCCAAAGGTAGTCAAATCAATTAAGTAGAGGTGGTAGAACCTTAGGTTTCACAGAGAAAGTTCGTGTAATAACAGTTGGAAACCACTGCTAAAAAGTAGCACACTGCAAGTCAAAAAATTATGAAGTATATATCCGTGTTAGCCGAGGACTCACTTAGAATCACGCCTGTTTGTCCTTGCCAATAGACTCCCTTATAACTTGAAGGAAACATTAATTCTGTCACCCTAATATCTCTGCTTTCTAGTGTGTCTTTTAGATGAGGATAAACGTCTTAGAATGCAAACATCTTGTTCCAGGGTTTATTCTAAATTTGAGCAGATAGTCAAAATGATCATTAAGGTGATCTTGAAATTTATGAACAAATTGGACTGCCTTGTTCATAGTGAGGCCAAATGGTAATTTCAGTTAAGAGCATGTTATCCTTGATATATGTAAATTCCTTCATCTACGTAAATTTTACTGAACTAATAGTTTCTACGAAATATTGGCAAATATATACTGTTTATAGGGAAATAGTTTATTAACTTTATTGTGGATTTAAAGTCAGAAATCTGGCCAGGGTGGGCAACAATCAATGGTTCGAATGCTAAAAAGCAACTCAGATATGATTATGGAATCTGGACAGAAATTCATTTCCGGATTATGGGATATAATAACACTCATGGATATGCAAATTCCTTCATCTATGTAAATTCTACTGAACGAAATGTTTCCATGAAATATTGGCAAATATTTACCGTTTTACAGGGACGTAATTTATTGTGGATTTTAAATCAGAAATTTGGCTAGGCTGGGCAGCAATCAACGGATCGAAAGGTAAAAAGCAACTCAGACATGATTATAGAATCTGGACAGAATTCATTTTCGGATTATGGGATATAACACTCGTGGAAATCCTTTATCTATACACATCAACAACTATTGGACATGTAAGGGAACGATGAGAATTCAACTAGGATTTGCAATTTTTAGTGAATAGAAAGTGATACAAAAATCAAGAGAAGAGTGCCCTTAACAGGGTGAATCTGATATTCGGGCCTAAATTTTATTCAATGATTTTGCTACTTTACTCATTGATTTTTGATTTATGTATTACCCTCTTCCGAGAGAGATCCATAGAAGCAAATTGCTATCGACATAAAAAAGTACAAAAGGCGCTGGTAATCCCACTATTGATAGTTATGTTCATGCTAAGTACTGCGACCATTGAACAGAGAACGAACTCCCACTATGGCCTTTTTCGACAATACCAAACACTAAGTCAGACATTTGATAGATAAATCACAAAATAGTTAGGGACAAACAGATTGCCTTGGACATATTTATTATTCATATGGTCTTCTGGTAAAACCCCTGCTTCATTGGCCTTCAATGATTTGTTGATTGTTGCTGCTTGTACACATTATCCAATATGAGTTCGAAACCATTGAGCACTTACCTTTTGAATTTCTCATCACATTGCGATGGATGACTAATGTTGACGGTTCAAATATGAAAGCCTAATTGGTACAAGGCATAATACATTTCTTTGCTCAAACTGGACATGGCCTTCAACTTTCTCCCAAATGTATATCTCTTAACAACATTCGTACCCAAGATTTTTGTTTGATACCCTACGGCGGGAATGCTTGCCCAGGGGTGGGGGCATTAGCTTGGGGTAACGCTGTGCCATGAAATCGTTAAAGCAGGGGAGAATATTAGAGGCATTCGAAATGGTGTTACTAATGGCAGAATGGACAACCATAACAGCTTGGCTTGAATTGTATGTAGTTCATGGTTGCCTATGGCTTCCAAATTGATCCTTTGGTTCGATGGGGATTGGAGGAAGTTACGGAAAACGCTTGACAATCCCAACAGCTTGAATTGTAGTTCATGGTTGCCTATGGATGTCAAATTGATACTCTGATTCGATGGAAGTTGGGGAAAAGGATATGGACAACAATGGAAAAGAAAATAGACAAATCCAAGGGGTCGGAAGGAAATAAGCAAATGGTGTCAGATTTCATCTGTATCATCGCCTATCGGTGTAAAGATGTAAATTTATAAGAATGAGGAATGGAGACCTCCAAATTGTACTGTACGGTTCATTTATTGGAGGTACCAATCTACCACTTACTTTCAACGACTTTTTTGGACATGGTTCTACATTTAAATGGAGTTGTTTTTATTGTGGTTTTTTGGACTCTCTGGTGCTGGAATCCAGTGTGGAAAAACCCTGGCACACTTTGATTGCACAAGATTACCCAACAAGATTGTGATTTCTCTAAATTCTTACCAGATTTTAGAGAAATTACACTAGAAAAACCCACCATAAAAGCTTCTGAACTTCCAAAAGATCCCACAAAAAACAACTCCCATTTAAATGTGAGAAGTCTTCCATAAGTGTTGTGTCAAGGCCCAAAGGTATTTCATGTTATTTGATTGGGCCCAAAATTGTGATCAAATTTGAAGAATTAAATTTTAATTAATAAATTGTATTTTTTTTCAAACCATTATATAAATATTGTAATTTTAATAAAATTAATAATATCATACGGAAAAAATGTAAACTTTTAATAGAATAAAATAAATAAATTGCAATAAAAAATTAAAGACTCTTTTGGAGGAATTTTAAAGTGTGAAATTTTTTCACCTAGAAATACTAGGATATATATTACATAGATATATATTACATAGGTTGTGGGAATATGTGTTACATAGGTGTTGCTTGAATGAGGAATCTTAATTTCTATATAAATGGTTTTACTCAATTATTCCATGATTAAAAAGATGTAAGAAAAATTTCAATTAATTAATTTTTCTTTTTAATTTTTAATTTTTTGCAATGTTCAAATTAATTGACGAATATGTAATACATTATAATTTCAATAATAATAATAATAATAATATCTTGCAATTTTAAATGTAAAAATTGATAGGATACAAATATCTTCTTTTTTACAAAAAGTAAAGGAATTTTTTGGAAGGATTTCAAATTATTGCAAATCACAACATAAAAGACATGACCATCTTTTTGGACATATGAGAGAGGATTGTTATATGTATCTGAAAAATTGCATCTTGAATTTGTATCTCATGAATATCACAAAGCCTGCTCAACCTTAAGAGTTAGTTTCCTTTAAACTCCTAAGTACCATGGATTGCTAGTTATGGAGCCCATTAGGAACTATAATAGATCTTGAGAAATTTCCAAAGTTAAGAATTCTATCAAAACACTCGAAGCTACAAGAAGAGAGTTTATTTTCTTTATGGCATTCTAGGAATATGTAAATCTAAGATTATTGCAACCACGGTTTCTTTGATTAGGTTAAAATGTCTATGATTTGGAGCTTTGTGAAATCCTACAAACAAGTGAAATCGAAATCAATAAGTATTTAATCTTATTAAGGATATGAATTGTTCACTCTCTCTCAAACCATACAAAAAAAAATTGTTAGAATGGATGTTAAATCATAATCCCTAATGCATAGATATGAAGATAACAAGAATTCTATTACATTCTCAATAGCTTGCTTGAAAATCCCACCTAAGCATTAAAAATGTTGGTCCAAGTAATCAATGCTACAAAATATGTATTATAGATCTTGGGCTTGGAATGAGACACAAGAAAGGATAGTTTTGGAAGCATCCTCAAAATATTTGATAGGGAAAAGTATTGTCAGAAAGATGTTTTTGTTAGAAATATCAAGAAGAAAGTGAGAAAGTGTGATAGAAAAATATCACTATAATTATAAAAAAAGGGGAATGATCACTTTGAGGAACAAGTAAGTGAGGAATTGATGATGCATAATAGAATCACAATCATTCATCACTGAAATTAGAGTTTGAGGCTTTGTTATATTGGCAAGTCCTATTTTGTGCTTATTCATATCTAATTATTTTTTTACAACAATAGATATCATTTATATTAGAAAAATTCATAGTTGAGACAAACATTTATGTAATAAAATTTTGGATTATCTTTCTAGTTTCCTATGATATTTGTCATTTTCTATTGGTACTTCTAAAGACTTGTCAAGTATATAGCCTTACATATTGATGTAATAAATACATAACATGGCAATATAGAAAGAAATAAAACTTAAAATGTCATGCTTGTTCATGTATTCATTGTTATGCCTTCATGTTCTCTTCTTGCGTGCTCGATTCCTCTCCAGTGTTGGCTAAAAAGAACTCCTCCCCTATATCATCCATTATATCCAAGTTATGAACACATTGCATCCTATTAATACCCTTTGAGGTCATAGCTAAACCACTTAAAGATTGGGTTATTATTATATAGGAGAGTGGGGATGAAACTTAACTTCCAAGGGTACACTAAAATGAACCATTGTTCTTCCCCGAGTTATTGCAGTGACTTTACCTTTATGGTGATTTCCACATTTTGGCGTTTGTAAATCCCCATGAAGGCATCTACTTTGTGTTCTTATTCTTTAATCTCCAAGATATGAGTGGAAAAACCAATAACACAATTATCTTTGGCACTATTCTCCCCGTACATTAGATTAGAAAAATCATCCTTCCATTGATTCCATTTAGTGGTCTAGTTCATAACATTGCAATGGAATTTGGCCACCTCTTTGTGACACTTCAATCCTTGCTTAACCACACTCATGTCACATAGAATGAAACAAATTTGTTGACAATGGTAGCATGCCATTAAAACATCATATTTTATCAAATGGATCTATCTATGGAGAGGAATGCTCAAATGGGTGATGACAGTGCTAGAATCTTGCCAAACGACATTCTCCCTCCAAAGACAATAAAGCTTACTAGAAGAAAGATAGGTTTCAAAGACAGACATTAGAGATTCAAATCTAATGTGGTTTACCCTCTAGAACCTCCCCCCAACCATCTCTTATCATGTAGTGAATCCCCTTTAAAACATTCCCGAACATAATTGAATATGTAATAAACCCACACATCCCTATCTATCATTAACATACCATATTTAAACACTTGGGCTTTTTCCATTTCAATAATTGTGTGGGAGTGGAGTTGGTGCATGATTTTTTTTTTCTCTTTAAGAATGCATGCTTTGCCTCTTGCTTGAAAGAATATGGAGTTGGTATATTGGCAATGCCCCATTTATATCACAATTTCCCCCAAAGTAGCTCCATCCCTTTATTTGCTTTTGGATCAACATATTTGTCTTCACCATAGAGAATATGAAAGCATCCCACATTTTCAAATTCTTGGAGTTTCGAATTAATCTGCTACTTAAGCTTTCCCATTTGGAATTTCTTGTTGGGACAAAAATTAGATAATTGATGTAGACTCCTTCACATTGTTAAACATTTGAACACCATTGTACTTCATAATTTGGAGACCTTGAAGAAGAGCTAGAGCTTCCACCTCATTATTGGTTATGATCCCAATCCCCCATGTGAATGCAATTTCAAGATTTTCTTAGGATTGTATCTGAGCTCCCATTGCACCTATTGTTCCTAGGTTCATATCTAACCTTAATCGTGAACACACATGCTAGAAATTTTTACTTTAGTTTATGCTCTTTTATCCCAAAAGATAGGTACTAACAAAATTATATATGCAACAAAGAAAATCTACTCATTATGGTAGAATGTGGGAGTTGGACACATGAAGTATGGAAAATAAATGACATGTCAATCATTGAATAGATGAGGATAGAGAATGCTCATAATAATTGAATTCAAGTGTGGGTTCAAGAACACAAGGTATTTAAACATTCATTAAGTGACGCTTAAAATTATAGATATTCTAATGTGGTTGTAGTAGTATGGGGTGTGAGCTATGTGATGGATTTAATGTGTTGGAAGGGTACATCCAATGAATAAATGAGAGCTAATGAGAATTTAGATGTCAATGACAAGTAGTGGGCATTGAAATATGAATCTTGATCAACATTCACATCCATCATCATTTAAGACAAAAATGCACAATGGCCATTGAACAACTATAACTTTGAAGTTGCAATAATAGTGGCTTGTTAAAATGTGTCCCTTATTGTAAATTTATAATATTTGTTGTCCTTTAGAAGTGATAAGAAAATAACAAACTAGCATTATTTTTAAGAATATTTTTTTAATTACCCTTCTAACATGGATTTGAACGCATTAGGAGGGTTAATAAGGGTTTAAATTTGATCATTGGATTTGATTCAAG
Organism: Pinus tabuliformis; assembly: GCA_031772625.1. Taxonomy (NCBI): domain Eukaryota; kingdom Viridiplantae; phylum Streptophyta; class Pinopsida; order Pinales; family Pinaceae; genus Pinus; species Pinus tabuliformis. The sequence goes on along the minus strand of CM062808.1, from coordinate 429,677,753 downwards.
GGCATCCCTTGTGTAAATACTATACATATGTGTTACATCTGTGTGGACCTTTGAATTTCAAGTAAGAGTCTAAGACCAAGACTCCAAGAGTGGATATTTCCCTCAACAAGAATTAGGCTCATGTGCATGTTATGCTTTCTTAGGTTGACCATCAAGAGTGAGGTGAGCTTGACTTAAATAATCAAAATAAACAAAATGATCAAGTGAATAGCAGAGGACAAGAGGGGCTACAAGTCAAGTTCTAGTAGGTGGGGTGAGGGGAGAGTTGAGAAACAAGTACGTTGATAATCTCCATATGTTGCTTAACCAAGTACGAATTGAGGGAATTCGACACATCCCTAATTTTTTTCCTTGGAGAAATATAGTCCCTCATTGTTGTTAATATTAAGAATTCTAGGTGATGATGCTAGTACCTTACTAATCCCCTATAGATTTCTCCCCATGTATCTCAATTTTTTGGATGAAAGATAGTAGTACCCATTAATGGAAATATGTCTTAGTAACCCCAATGGGATTCAATGAGATATGATACCAAGACCTTTATAATTTTTTTATGCAAGAGCATCTTTCAATCGAATGAACCCCTAGGTTTGACACCTCCCCAATCATATGCAACCCTTATTTTTTATATAAATTCCTTTTTGCACACATTTTACAATGTCCCTTTTTGTTGTATACCCTTATTATTTGATCATGCACTTGAACTATGCCCTTATTGGTGTTTTTGATATATGTACCATGCTTCATTTTACTCATATGCATTAAGAAATTGTTGAAAACTAGGATTCCTTTGGTACACTACCATTTGTGAGAGAACTCCAATGATGCTAAGGAGCATTAAATTCATCAACATTTCTCATTATTGTGACGAAGCATTGAAGACTAGGTTCACCAATCATGCACAAGTTTGAGTGAGAGAAATCCCCATTGAGTGCATAATGCCAATATGTGGGCTTAGGACATGTTAAGATTTCTTTTGTTGTTTATACTTTATTGCATTTGTGGAGGGATGTAAGTGAATGCTGGAACCAAAATGTGTCAATTTGAGGTGCTCTATTTGTTGAAGAATCTAGGGCAAGATGACATTAATGATTCTTCTAACTATGATAAATGCTTGTGATGTCTTTTTACTTATTAGAATTATCTTAGTATTATTATTATTATAGTGTGTTCTTCAATCATCAAACATCTACCAAAACAAGAATATCAACAAGATACAAGTACACAAGATGTAGGCTCCAAGCCAGGGCAAAATCTCTCCTCTTGAGAGAAAAACCCTTCAATCTCTTCTTATAGATTCTTTTTGACAAATACCAAGACCCTTGACAAACATTGAAGCCCTTCCAAGACCAAAATCAGCTTCTCAAGAATGTGCTTGCTTCAATTCTTTCTAAACCCAGTAGAATCTCTTCCAGCAACACTACTTCGACCTCCAACCACAACTTTTCGGCCCTAACTGCAGATCTGCAACTTCGCCCCCCCAACAGCAGTAACTAATTCGCACGTGTAGACTAGAATTGCTTCTTCTTAGCCTCCATCTACCTCGCTTGACCTAATTTGTCTTCTGGATCTAGAAGGGGACTTTTTTGGCCCTTCCTTCAGCTCTTTTTCACCAGATCGAACCTCCACAATGAAACCCTAGCCCGACAACAGAAACCCTAGCGAAAAGTTGTAGAATTTCAGCTCTCTTCTTACATGTGTGGAGAGAAAGAGAGAGAGAGGAACCCAAAACACTTCTTCTCCTTCTTCTGCCTTCTTCGCTTGCCCTTTTCTACTTCTTCCTTCGCATGAGAGAGAGAGGAATGAATGTGTCCAAATAAGGTCGAATCGTCTTCTATATATAGGTCTTCCACGGGTACAAATTCCAGCTTCTAGGGTGACTTGACAAGCTGGCAGGCTGACTTGGTCTTGGAAGGCTCGATAAAATACAAAAATAATTCTTTTTAAAATTTACAATATGCCCGATGGGGTCTTCATATTATGACAATGTCCCTATTTGACTTCTTGACCTAGGAAAATCCTAGAAGCACTTTCAATTAGTGCTTGACCTATAAAAAAAAAAAATATTGGGTAAGAAACCCAAGCTCAATAATAATAATAATCATTTTTCTTTCTTTTACAAAATACAAGAATCAAAAGTATATTTTATATTTATGAAGACCGAGCCTAGTTACACTTTCTTCAACACTCCCTCTTAACGAGGGAGGTATTCATAAATGGTACATGGCTATTCTCAATACTGAAGAGATCTCATAAGAAGAGTTGGACTAGTAATCCGTCTGTATAACATCATTATATCCAACATTGTCACATAGCAAGGCCTTGACTAGCAGCTCTATCTCTCAATAGATCAAAGCACAATGTTGGTGAGACCAATGATTATAAACACCTTCATCATTGTCTCTCAAGGTACATACCCACCCGGGTGTTCAACGAGTATGACCTTCTAGGAATATTCTTATCTTGGGTCCCCAATGCCCAAATAATATCAGTCCTCTTGTCTACTTTTATCTTGGATGTCCTACCACATCCTCAAAGAGTATCGGATGTCAGATGATTACTCAATCCTCCATTCTTTCTTCCAAAATGAAGACAAGAATGATGTGTCTATCTCTTCCTCTCAACTAGGGAAGATATGTCAACCAATACAAGCTTGTTTCTAAAATACACAAGCTTCTTATTGGCAAGAGATTTTGTCAAAATATCAACAGTTTGATCATCGGTGGGGATATACTCCAGCTTTCAATACACCATATTGTACCAACTTTCGAATGTAGTGGTACTTGTTGTTTATGTGCTTCGTTCCATGAAATACCAGATCCTCAGATAGTCTAATACAACTGGTATTATCACAATGTATTATGGTAAAATCCAACGATCCTGCAAATAGATCAGATAACATCTTCCTTGACCAGACCGCTTCCATGCTCACTTCACAAGCTGCAATGTACTCGGCCTCAGCACTACTCAAAGCCATTGTCTCTTGCTTTCTGCTCATCCAAGAGACCATGGAGGATCCCAAGCTAAAACATCCTCATGTAGTGTTTCTTCCTTCCTTCTCACTGCCTCCCCAATCGGAATTTGTAAATCCTTCAAGATGAACATCTTTTCCTTTTTCATACTTCAGGCAATAATGGACAATTCCCTACAGATATCTCAGTATATGTTTGGCATCTATCCAATGATCATGTCTCGTTTGCATTTGAAATTGACTAAGAACATTTATTGCAAAACATATGTATGGTCGAGTATTCACCAGATACATCAGGGAGCCAATCAGTTGTTTGTACTTAGTAGGATCCACTGGACTAGATTCGAAATTCCTTAACATTTTCAAGTTTGTGATCGTCAGAGTTATCATGTGTTTGCATTCCATCATATCAAAAAATTTCAATAGCTCTATCACATACATTCCTTTTCCCATGAAGATTTCATTCATTTCCTGCTAGACTTCCAGTCCCAAATAATAGTGCATAAGTCCTAGATCCTTCAGATCGAATTCTGTTGCCAGCATATTCTTACACTTGAATTCTTTCTTCATTACCAGTTAATAGAAGAAGGATGACAAGTTCATCATTCTCTACTTTGATGTATAGATTGGGATCTGTCGTGCTTTTCCTGAAACCCAACCTTTGCAAGTATGCATCCATTCTAGTATACCATGCCCTAGGAGCTTGTTTGAGGCCCTAAAGTTCCTTCTTCAATATGCAAACATGAGTTTCTATATCCTTTACTTTGAATCCCAATGGTTTCTCTATGCAGACTTCTTCATCTATGGTACCATTCAAGAACGTTGTCCTGACATCCATTTGATGTACCTTCTATCCCATTGATGCTACCAGAGATATCAGAGATTGGATCATGGTATACCTTGTTGTGGGAGAAAAGGTCTCTTCATAGTCAATACCTTCTTCCTGAGAGAAGCCTCGAGCCACTAATCTAGCCTTGAATTTATCTATGCTTCCATCTGTATCATGTTTGATCTTTTACAACCACCTAGAGGTCACCATTGATTTGTTTTCCAGCCTCGGGACAATCTCCCATACTCCATTCTTCATAATAGATTGGTATTCCTCATTCATTGCATTCTTCCATTCTTGGTGTTTGGCCACTTATTCAAAAGTGGAAGGTTCATCTTCAATGAGCTTCGACATGTATGTTGCATATCCTGAGTATATTTTCGGTTTCTTGCTCTCCCTAAATCTTCCTCTTGTGGTGTGACCTTCTGCTTCTTGAAGTGTAGAATTTAACCAGTTAGGTCTCTTTCTTATTTTAGGGAGAGAGATTGGTTCACTGGGACCTTCTTCTTCATGATGAGAGACTTCTTCTTCCTTATTAACTTCTTCCTCAAACATAGGAATATCCTCCTCATCAGAATCGGATGGGAGATCTTTAGATTTCTTGAAGGAAATGCTCTCATCAAAAATTACATCTCTGCTTACTTCTATTTGATGTCCTTCTTTTATGTAGATCCTATAAGCCTTGGAAGAGTTTATATATCCAACAAATATTCCTTTCTTACTTGCGGGATCTAGCTTCTTTCTTTTGTCCTTGGGAATGTGAATATATACAGGACACCCAAATATCTGGAGATGATCAATATTTGGTTTCTTCGCAGTGAAGACTTATTCTAGAGTTATATTACCAAGGGACCTATGAGGACTTCTATTTTGAATGTATACTAGATTTTTCGTTGCTTCTTCCCATAGGAATTTCAGTATTTCTTGATCATGGAGCATAGCTTTGACACTTTATTCTATAGCTCTATTCTTTCATTCAGCTACTCCATTCTGCTCGGGATTGTATGGAACTATAAGCTCCCTCTTAATCCCAACCTCCTTATAGAAAGAAATGAGTTCTTTGGAAGTATACTCGCCTCCATTGTCTGACCTTAGAATCTTTATCTTTCTTTCTGTAAGATTTTCTACCTCTACCTTGAATTCTTGAAATTTTATGAATACTTCGTCCTTGGATTTAAGTAAATAAACCCAAGTTTTCCTTGAATGATCATCAATGAAAGTAACATAATATAGATGACCTCCAAGTGATTTAGACATGGGACCACATACATCAGAGTGGATGAGATCTAGAATCTCTTGAGCTCTAGATGTACTATTTTCAAATGGTTTCTTTGCATTCTTTCCCAGAACACAGCCTTTGCAGACTCCTGCATGGTCTTCTTTGAGATTTGGTATCCCATTTATAATGGATTTTAGAGTTGGAAAGGCCTTGTAATGAAGATGTCCCAATCTTCTATGCTAAAGTTCACACAGACTTATCTCACTATGGACAAGTGCTTGATTTAGAGGAGATGAGAGTCTGTAGAGTCTTCCTTCTCAAACTACAATGGTTCTAGCTTTTTCAATGCTAGAATCTTTAGCCCAAACCACTACTTTACCATCTATAAAAGAAAATATATTCCCTTTTTATTCTAATGATGAAACAAAAATAAGATTTTTGCACGAACCTCAAACATATAGAATGTTGTTTAGATGAATGTGTTGAGTGTAGGAATTACACTTAAGCAAACTCCTCAACACTTAATTTGTCAACCCGGGGGATCCTCAAACTTAGATACGAAGCACACGCAATGTCAGATATGGTGTGAATCTTCCTCATATAAATCTCTACTTTCTTTAAAGGAAAGATTGCAGAATCAAATTAAAAAGAGAAAAAGGCAACTTGAACCATCAAAATAATCTAAGACTAGAACAAGGAAGAATGCATTTGCAAGAGGGAATTAAAGATAAAGGGCAATCACTCTAGCTAATTATTGTTTAACTACTGAGTGTGTGTTTTTCTTTAGCAGAGACACTTAGCAATCTCATCAGATGGGCCCTTAAACCTGCACCTTTAGAGATTTCCTTCTTGCACTAATCTGTCCTGTACTATCGCAGTTTGCTTGCACTAGTGCAAGAACAAAGATTTATGCAGAAGGTATAAATGGTGTCTTTACTAAAGGCTTTTTACTTCTTGCAAGGGCTTGAACTTTTCCAGGTTCAAAGCACTCAAATCCTGTGGCAAGAAACTATTTCTTGCACCGGATTAGAGCTTCCTGCATTTAACATTTAATTCTTAAAATGAGTGCTTAATTATTGCAAGTGCTATTATACTATTAAATCGAATTGCACACATAAAAAGTGAATGTTTATGATCTTAACAAAGTGCAGGAATAAAGAAACAATCAATACACATTCATCATGTCATGAGCATTTAATGGAAGAAAGAAGATTGCAGGAAGTAGACTAAGAAGGCTCATTGCATCACACCAACGTGCACTGTTGCAGGTTCATTTCTCCTGCTTGGACCAGGTGGATGAAAACCAATCTGAAATCAAGTGCAGGAAAGGAAATCTATCTACTTCACACAACGGATCTGCTTTCACTCTGACAGGAATGCATGTGCTTAAAATTAAATCACACTTGACAATGTAAACACAAATTACAAGAAAACGGGAAATGGGGTAAACGTGCTGGGTTGGTTGGGCCCTAACCAACCAGCGTGTTTCCCCTTTAAATAAAAACGATGCTCAGTACCTTAATCAATTCATTAGCTCAAATAAAGAAACACAATTTGTGAAACATGAGGCGGAGCTCCCTTTTATTAATTCACTGAGGAAAGTACATACATTAATACATCGTCGAGCCCAAATTCAGGAGATAAAAAAATACAACAACCTGTTACTGCTTCTTTGGCTATGTCTTTGTTCTCTTCTACTATCAAAAATTTCCCCTTAGTCCTGTTTGCATTCTACATTATATATATCTTTGGCCAAAGGCCAAAATAGATCATTCAACCGATTACATAACCAAACGCAGAATTTAGCTTTTCGGCCTTCCAAATTAGATAGTTAGCAAAACTGGCCGTATTCAATCTCCAGCTTTCGTCCTTCACAGATTCGATCTTGGCTGCCTTTGGATCGATCTTGCTGTCGTGGTTGAAGCTTCTCAAAATGAGGCGGTGATCAAGGAGGTTTGGATCTGCTGCAAGGATTTGCTGTGTTGGCAACGGTGCAAGATCTGATCCTGCACTAGGATCAACGGTCACGGTAAGTACTCTAACTACCAAATAAACATTGGAGATATCGACAAGTTACAAAGAGTGATTAAAAGTAAGAAATCATGTAATAAATGATTAATTAATGCTAAGTTAAATTAAAATTATGAAAAATAAGGTTTATACGAAATATGTCACCGTGCTTGGATTGGTGCAAGATGAGTGTGTATAAAAGAGGTAAAACAACGGTAAATGGTTATGATTTAGGAAGGGGAAAATGGTAAAAAGAGAGCAAATTAAGGGGCTAACATCCTCCCATCCCTAAGTTGTTGTGTGTCCTCACACAACTCTTTACCTTTGCAGAAAACCTTCAAAACTTTGACCATTCCAGCTCAATCCTGCTCTGACATACTGACATTAGCCTGTAATGTTTCAAAAATTTTCTTTCTGATGTTCTTTAGTTTCTTTGTCACCTTTTTAAGTTGCTTGAAACATCGCGTAGCTCGGTACTTCCAAACTCTAACCTCTCCTTTCTTTTTTTGGATCTCCACAATTAATTCTTCTTTACTCTATTCTTTATCCTCTTGCGCTTGAATCTCTAGTTCAACTATCCGAGCAGCACGAGCTACCAAATATTCTTCTTCTTCTGTCTCGATAGGGGCTGTGTCTTCCTCAGGGACCTCAATATCCCTCATGGTTATGTTAAGAAATTCTTCTTCTTGCACTGGTGCAGAAGGGGATTCAATGTCCTGTGGGGACTGTGGTTCTTTGCTTGCACCAGATTCTTCATTCTTTTTCCGGGGCCTTTTAATGAAATTGGCCAACAGAGTTTCATCTTCGACCTCTACAAATTTTGCTGTGTCCGCAAGGACTGACAGGTTGTCTTCTTCGGGGGTTTGTGCCTATACTGGTGGTGCAGAAGGAGTCTCTTCAACAGGTGCACTAGTTGTCTTCTTATTTGGAGATGGGGGCTTTTCTTCTATTGATTTTTCAGGTCGTTTCGTTTTTTCACTAGTGCAAGAAGGACTCCCCTTTACATTCTTACTCGGACCCTTGCTTGTGTTGGCGGGGTCCTCTGTCTCCTTTCCAATAGCTGTATTTATGTAGCTATTTTAACATCACCTCCCAAGTCATGCCTTTAACTTCTAATTGTTTCTGGACCAAAATATTTATCAAGCCGTGGTGATATAACTTCTTGTTGGCCTAATCTGCCCGTCCGTCCCGCACACCCTTGGCCATTTTTTCCAAGATCTTAAGCAAAAAATGGGGGAAATTGATCCTCCATTAGATGTGCCGAGTGGCTTCGAAATGCTACAACATCCTAAAATGGTACACAAAAGTGCGAGAGTACCTTCCCTCACAGGTTACGAATTTTTGTAGGATGAAAAGGAGGTCCCGCCACTGTCCCAGCAGGGCACTGCGCAGAATTCCTTCCTTCCAATCTATCTTCATCTTCTTGTCAACGACGAAATGCTGCCATCGCTTTCTTTCTAGTTTCTGATTTTTAAACCACTGCTCACCAGTATTTTCCAAGCCTGTTGCTGCTGCTATAAACTTTTCCGTAACCTCAAATTTTAGAGGCCCAATTTTTACTCGGCCATTTTTGAAACTTCTAGCAAACTGTAAGGCCACTTCATTGTTGTGCCCGTCAAACTTTTGCAAGAATTGAAGAAAGCTCGAGTCTCTCAATAGTGCAAGACTATTGCGATACTCAACAGTCTGTTCTACCCTACTAAGAGACGAAGGTTCGCTTCGAACAGGCGGCATCGTTGCTTAACAGTTATGAATAGTAAAGAATTTACATGCAACACCAGGAAAATTGGTTCTTATAGATAGGGATCCAACTGTCCACCATCCCTTCCATCTTATCACCCATTCATTCCACTGAAATAGCAGTGGATGTGCGACATCTTTGAGATCATGCTAAATTGGTACTTGCGGCAACGTTTTAACGGTTAGGTGAGGTAATCATTACGAGTGAAGGACATCTAGGATTATGGTGGAAAGGAGTAATTATATCCAAGCAACGGTTAAACACTTCCGCACTCCTTCATAATTCAAAAAAAACTTAGCATTCATTACAAAATTATCATGATTCTTAACTTAAAAACACCTTGTACTTTAAATAATTTTCTCCTAGTTAGTATGATAGCACAAGTACTCATCGAATAAGTGAAAGGACTTCTTATAAACTTTCATGATGACCACTTTCCTATGACGTATGCTATGAAAAGAACAAATTGTACTATGTTTCTGATAAGGTGCATGCTTGCACCGCTTAAACTATGCTATTCTGCTGGTACCATTATGCTTGCATTATTATATAGGACGACATGCTTGCACTAGTGCAAGCATAATATCTGAAAAAAAGAACAGGGAATTTAAGTAAAATATAGGCTGGACTTCCAACATGGCTTCCTCAACTTATACTGGAAATTTTCTTCGCCCTTTCTTGATGCTTCAGAGCATATCCTTTTGCTCTTTGTGCGCGAGATCCTGCAATGAATTCATGAGGGAACAAAGAAGTGGGAAAAGGGAAATTTTAGAATGGGAAGGAATTCTATTACAGATATTCCAGGAATATTACCACAAGAGGGGATAAACAGAAGTGGGATAGGGAAAAAAAAATCAAGGGTAAAGTGGGGTTTTTACAAAACGGACAGGGTAAATTCAGAAGAATATGGGAAGGTTAATCATTTTGGGATTGAAGAAGAAAACTGAGGGAATATTACAAAAGTGGAATATGAAGAAAGGCAGAAAATTTTCTAGAAGGTCTGCGTGCACTGGTGCAAGAAAAATAATTGTAGCGAAAATTAAGTGTTACTTGAATAAAAATATCCATGCTAATTACCCCAATTGTATAAAGGTTGGTTTTGCTGAACTTGCTTTTACTTGGTGGTCACTAGCATATCTAAAGATCAAGCAACATTCTCTTTTTATTAGAAATTTTTGATCTTCCTACCAGCAAGCTGGTTTTCAGGTTGATCCTTCTACAATCATGTCAGCGAACTGATTTTCATAATTACAGGAAAATGTTTTTCTTTACTTAAAAAAAAAAAAATTGTATTATTATTATTATTATTATTGCTATTATTTAAGAAGAAGAAGAATTCATGTTTTCAAAAGGTTGGTATTACCATTCATCACTATCGTCCCGAATTGCTGTTGGACTTGCTGTGTAAAATCTTTCCTGGCAAGTGGCTAAAAATACTTCTTTAATCTGTGTTCATTTATCAAGAATACTGAATTTTGTCCATCAATAGTTTTAACTTTTACTGCTCCATTCTCGAATACTTGGATCACTTCATAAGGTCCCATCCAACGTGTATGGAATTTCCCTTTAAAAAAATTTAAATCTAGAATCATAAAGGAGCACCCAATCACCTGGTTGGAATTGCTTTTTCTGAATAGACTTGTCATGCCACCTTTTGCATTGCTGCTGAATTAGTATGTTCTGTTGAACAATATCCCTATGAAATTCATCTAACTCATTTAGTCCTAAATGAACTGCAATTCTGAAAGTTTTGATCTGGAATTCAATTGGTAACAGAACCTGCTTGCCATATACCAGCTCATATGGTGTATGTCCCGTGCTATTTCTCCAAGTGGTTCTGTATGCCCACAAAGCTTCTAGTAATCTTTCAGCCCAATCTTTCTGATGCATATTTACTGTCTTTGTAAGAATGGACTCGATCACTTTGTTTGTGTATTCCACCTGGCCATTTGCTTGTGGATGATACGGCGTGGATTTCCTGTGTCAGATCTTGTATTGCTCCATCACACCCTCTACTAGATTAGAAATAAACTGTGGACCATCGTCAGAAACAATTTCTCTAGGCACACCAAATCTAGTAAAGATTTCAGTAAAAAGAAAATCAACAAGAACTTTTTCTGTAGCAAAGGAAACAACATTAGCTTCTACCCATTTTGTAACAAAATCTGTACAAACCAAAATATGCTTTTACTTAATGACGTTGGATTTATTGGCCCTATAAAATCAATAACCCATTTTTCAAACGGCTCAATCAGAACTTGGGGGCATAAAGGCATTTCATTGGTTTGATTAGGCTAGCCCACTCGTTGACAGCTATCACATCGCCTGACATATTGTTTGGCATCCTTAAACAAGGAAGGCCAAAAGTAACCAGCACGTAATACTTTATATGCAGTTCGCTTATCAGCGATGTGGCCTCCACAAGGTTCATCATGAGCGTATTTCAATATGTCAAACACTTCCTCCTCTCTTACACACCTAAGGATAATAAGGTCCGGACCAGTGTAAAAGAGATCTCCTTGAATCCAGGAGTATGCAGCACTTTTTTGAATAATATTCCACTTTTCATGAGCGGACAAGTGGGGCGGTGTTTTCCCAGTAACCAAGTAATTAGCAATGTCAGCAAACCATGGAGAATATGTTGACATAGAAAAAAGATGTTCATCCAAAAAATCATCATTAACATAGAGTTGCTTCACCAGGATTATCTAATCTAGAAAGAAAATCTGCTACAACATTAGATTTTCCTGGTCTATCAACAATAGTAATATTAAATTCCTGCAACAATAGTAACCACCTAGTCACTCTACCGCTAGTCAATGGTTTTTTCATCAAATATTTAATCACAGAATGATCAGTATGTACAAATACTTCATATCCTGTAATATAGTGCCTGAACTTATTAATTGCAAAAATTACAGCTAAAAACTCTTTCTCTGTAACTGTATAATTTAATTCAGCGGAAGACAAATTCTTACTAATATAATAAATAGCATAGGATTTCTTATTTTCCTCTTGTCCTAAAGCTGTGCCAATAGCCAAATCTGAAGCATCATAGGAAATGTGAAAAGGCAGGGACCAGTTAGGACCTCTCAAAATTGGTGCATGTACTAACTTTTCCTTCAATGTTTCAAAAGATCGTTGGCAAGCTTTGGTCCAAGAAAATTCACTATCCTTAGCTAGAAGTTGGAAAAGAGGGGCAGCTATCTTAGAAAAATTTTCAATGAATCTTCTATAGTAACCAACATGTCCTAAAAAACCTCTTACTTCCCTTTGAGTTTTGGGTGCAGGAAGATGCAGAATGATTTCAATCTTTGTTGGATCAACCTAGATACCTTTACCAGAAATCAAATGGCCAAGTACCACTCCCGCTTTTCACATTAATATACATTTCTTGTCACTCAAGGCAAGATGGGCTTCCTTACAACGAAGAAGTACTTTCTCCAGATTTTTGAATGCTTCCTGAAAAGAATCACCAAACACAGAAAAGTCATCCATATAAATTTCTACAAATTCTAGATCAGCAAAAATGGTCAGGACTGCCCTTTGAAAGGTAGTCGGGGCATTACATAAACCAAAGGGAAGCACTTTATAAGAAAATGTACCCCGTGGACATGTAAAAGTAGTTTTATCCTGATCTTCAGGTGCAATTTGTATCTGGTTATAGCCACTCAAGCCATCCAAAAATGAAAAATATTTCTTTCCTGCAAGGGTATCAAGCACCTGGTCAATGAAAGGGAGAGGGAAATAATCTTTGAGAGTGGCTTTGTTTAATTCTCTATAATCAAGACAAATGCACCATCTTCCATATTTCTTAGGTACTAGCACTAATGGAGAGACCCACTGACTGTCGGAAATAGGATAGATAAAACCGACATCCAAGAGTTTTTGTACTTCTTCCTTCATAATATCTTGTAGAGCTGGATTCATTCGCCTTTGGGGTTGTCGGATAGGTCGGGTTTCTTCCTGAATATAGATATGATGTGTACAAGTTTCAGGAGGAATACTCTTCATATCTTCATAGCCCCAAGCAAAGGCACTAATATGGTTTTGCAACAAATTCATAAGTTGCTCCTGCTGAGATGAGTCCAAATATGAACTAATATGCAAGGATTTACCAGGGCTAATCTCAACAAGAGTAGTATCAAGCTCAGGAGTACTCAAGGGAGTGGTAAAATGTAGGGTACAGAAGAATGAGAATCATGATTATCTTGAAAATCTAGGTTGAAAATCTTGCTCAATGGCTCAAAATTAGGCATAGTGTCTAGATTATTAAGGAAATCTTGAATCTCATCTTCTTGTGAAGACCCAGTATAATGATGGATAAGGGAAATGGGCTGAGTCTCCTCATCACTGCTTTGATCAAACCATAAATTATCTCGAAGGTCCTAAATGGATCTGGCAGGGGGTATAAGGTAACTTTCTTCCTAGAATCTCCATGCGAAATATACATATCACCGGAATGACATCCAATATATGCATCGACCGTAGCAAGCCATGGTCGACCCAAGATCAAGGGATGTCCTCCTATTGGGTTCTTTGGCTGAAGCACAATGAAATCAGCAGGATATTCCCAAGAATCTAATGAGATGATCACATCATCCAATACTCCTTCTAGCTTAATTTTAGATCTATCTACTAATTCAAGCACAGTGGGAGTAGGGCAAAGATGAGATAACCAAAGTTGATCCATGGTTTGCTTAGTCATGACATTAATGGCTACCCCCAGGTCTATAATAACATTAGAGACAAGGACATTACCAATCTGAACTGAGACAACAGGGTTTCTGGGATCAATATATTTTTCCATAGACACACATCCCGTCATCAACTCTACTGCCCTACCAACAAATTGAATGGTTTGGGGTTCCAATCTCTTCCTCTCGGGTTTCTTGAGACAGAGTTCCTTAATAATCTTGGTACAAATGGGGATCTCTTTGATGGCTTGAAGAAAAGGTATCTTAATGAAAAGATTCTGAAGCTCTGATGCCAAGCTAGTTTCAAAATTAGGCTCACTTCTTTCCATTACTAGCCTCTCTGGGAAGGGAGGCTAGTTGGAAGAAGATGGAAAGGATTCAGAGGGTAAGGGCTGCTTAGTGACAACTTTCAGAGAATGGTTAAGAGTTGCCTCTTCTCCTTTCTTTTTAACAATCACTATAGGCTGCTTTTGATTTTCTGATGTTACAATCTTTCCCGATCTTAATTGAATATCATGAACCCCAACTAGAATAGACTGGTATTCGAATGGTAAAGGTGGGTTTGTTACATAGATCATTTCCACTGCTTTATTATTGTTAGGATTGGGCATTGGTTGAGCAGGCAACTAAGGAGGTCGAAAAGGTGGAGGTAAAGGCAACGGTGGAGTAGACTGACTCGAAAGTTAAGGCATTGAATAAGGTGTATGTGTAGATGGATATGATTGCATATGTGGCTGGTAGGAATATGGAGAATGAGTTGGCCCTCTCCAACCTTGTTTCCATGGTTGAGAAGGTTGCCCATGCTGATATTGATTCCCATACTGCCACTGTTGATTAGTGTTAGGATAAGAATATGCATGTGAATTATAACCAAAATAGTGTGGAGAAAATTCAAGAGCCATGCCTGCACCTACTTGAGGCCAATTACTTCTTGCTCCCATAGCATACAAGTATTCAGCTTCAGGTTGTCCCCCTGTAAATACAGCTTTAAGTCCTGGTATAGAGGGACATTTTTCTGTGACATGGTCTTCTGCAAAAATAGCACACTTATTAGTTTCTTTCAAATTAAGAGGACACTCTTTAGGAGGATGCTTGTCTCTACATTTAGGACAGAAAATACATAATGACTCTTGTTCCTTCACAAGTTTTTGCTAAAATTTTAAAGAGTCCAACTGTTTGGTAACATTATTCATTATATCAATTTTCATGTTTTCCATTTTATTTTCTAGTCCAATAATCATAGCATCAGTAGATTCATTTTTTCTATTTCTATTTCAAGTTCCGCTACCAGATCTATACTGATTTCTTGAAAATTTCCTGCATAATTCACAAAAATTTTCAAAAGTGTGCTGAGAAATATCACCTTGTCCTAACATATTTAAATTATTTCTAGCATTATCAGTAAGTCCACTTAAGAACAAGGTTCTAATAGTACTGGGATCAAACTTAAGTTTCAACCTTTGTAAAATATACAGAAATCTTTCTAGGTAATCTTCAAGAGTTTCATCATCATCCTGTATGATTGTAAAAATCTCATCTTGCATGTCCTGAGTTTTGCAATATTCTTGATATTTAGACAAAAACACTCTCTTCATTTGATCCCAAGAGGTTATAGTGTTTCCTCCTAACCCCATAAACCAGCGTAGAGCTGAGTCCTTGAGAGTAACAGGAAATAATCTTAACTTCCAAGCGTCAGTTGAATAATCATAACTTCTACACAGAATATCAAACTCGAATAGAAAAGAGTCAGGATCTTCATGAATTTTACCATGAAAATGAGGGAGATTTGATGGTGGAATATTCTTCATTTGCGCCACAGTATCAGGGTCCACAATTGGAAACACAAAAGTGGATTGCTCCACTTACCTGGTTTTCACCAGTCCCTTCCACATGATCTTCATGGTCCGCCATTGTTCCCTTTTACTTGAATTTCTCTCAATAGGCACTTGAGCTGTTGTCACCAGAATCCAGGTGGATTGTTCCTGGGTTATGGGTTTGAATTGGATTGGGCTTCCTGCTTACAGAAGGACACCCAATATGAGAATTGTTTTCAGAATTCTTTTGACCCTTAGTGGGCTTCGAACCCTTACCTTTTCTAGGCATTCATTTCAAAAAAGAAAGAAAAATAACAAACAACTTCTAATAAAAAATAATGTCAGAAATCAATTAACACTACTAAAATTCCTTTAAACAAACTTTTACAAACAATACTGCAAAAATAAAGGAAAAATTACCTTTATTGTATAATCAGAAAACTTTTACCAAATCAAATCGCCTCCCCGACAGCGGCGCCAAAATGTTGAGTGCAGGAATTACACTTAAGCAAAATCCTCAACACTTAATTTGTCAACCCAAGGATCCGTAAACTTAGAGATGAAGTACAGGCAATGCCGGAGATGGTATGAATCTTCCTAATATAAATCCCTGCTTTCTTTAAAGGAAAGATTGCAAAATCTAATTAAAAAGAGAAAAAGGCAACTTGAACCATCAAAATAATGTAAGACTAGAAGAAGGAAGAATGCATTTTCAAGAGGGAATTAAAGATAAAGGGCAATCACTCTAGCTAATTATTGTTTAACTATTGAGTGTGTGTTTTTCTTTAGCAGAGACACTTAGCAGTCTCATCAGATGGGCCCTTAAACCTACTCCTTTAGAGATTTCCTTCTTGCACTAATCTGTCCTATACCATCGCAGCCTGCTTGCACTAGTGCAAGAATAGAGATTTATGCAGAAGGTATAAATGATGTATTTACTAAAGGCTTTTTACTTCTTGCAAGGGCTTGAACTTTTCCAGGTTCAAAGCATTCAGATCTCGTGGCAAGAAACTAGTTCTTGCACCAGATCAGAGCTCCCTGCATTTAGCATTTAATTCTTAAAATGAGTTCTTAATTATTGCAAGTGCTATTATACTATTAAATCGAATTGCACACATAAAAAGTGAATGTTTATGATCTTAACAGATTGCAGGAATACAGAAACAATCAATAGACATTCATCCCGTCATGAGCATTTAATGAAAGAAATAAGATTGCGGGAAGTAGACTAAGAAGGCTTGCTGCATCACACCAACGTGCACTGGTGCAGGTTCATTTCTCCTGCTTGGACCAGGCGGGGAAAACCAATCAAACAAACTTGCAAAAAAGGAGATATCACACCAACGTGCACTCATGCAGGGTTATTTCTCCTGCTAGGACCAGGTGGAGGAAAACTAATCTGAAATCAAGTGCATGAAGGGAAATTTATCTACTTCACACAACGGATCCACTTTCACTCTGATAGGAATGCATGTGATTAAAATTAAATCACACTTGACAATGTAAACACAAATTACAGGAAAACGGGAAATGGGGTAAACATGTTGGGTTGGCTGGGCCCTAGCCAACCAACGTGTTTCCCCTTTAAATAAAAACGCTACTCAGTCCCTTAATCAATTCATCAGCTCAAATACAGAAACGCAATTTGTGAAACATGAGGCTCAGCTCCCTTTATTAATTCACTGAGGCAAGTACATACATTAATACATCATCCAGCCCAGATTCGGGTGATAACAAAATACAACAACCTGTTACCGCCTCTCTGGCTGTGTCTCTGTTCTCTTCTACTATCAAAAACTTCCCCTTAGTCCTATTTACATTCTACATTATATAGATCTTTGGCCAAAGGCCAAAATAGATCATTCAACCGATTACATAACCAAATGCAGAATTTAGCTTTTCGGCCTTCCAAATTAGAAGGTTAGCAAAACTGGCCGTAGCTAATCTCCAGCTTTCGTCCTTCACAAATTCAATCTCGGCTGCCTTTGGATCGATCCTGCTATTGTGGTTGAAGCTGCTCAAAATGAGGCAGTGATCAAGGAGGTTCAGATCTGCTGCAAGGATTTGTTGTGTTGGCAACGGTGAAAGATGTGATCCTGCACTAGGATTAGTGGTCACAGTAAGTACTCTAACTACCAAATAAACATTGGAGATATCGATAAGTTAAAAAGAGTGCTTAAAAGTAAGAAATCATGTAATAAATGATTAATTAATGGTAAGTTAAATTAAAATTATGAAAAATAAAGTTTATACGAAATATTTCACTGTGCTTGGACTGGTGCAAGATGAAGGTATATAAAAGAGGTAAAACAGTGGTAAATGGTTATGATTTAGGAAGGGGAAAATGGAAAAAAGAGAGCAAATTAGGGTGCTAATAGAATTTTTCCTCCTCCTTCCAACTCAATTGATGTAGATCCAATGCCTTTTACCAGATAGCTCTTATTGTCACCAAGCTCCACAGAGTATGAGGACTTCTCTTTGGATAGGGTTTTGAGTTGCTTGTGATATCCAGTCACGTGTCTTGAAGCTCCACTATCTATCACCCATATATTTTCATCTTGAAATGTTCATGTGAGGGTTGAGAACAATCCTTCATTCTTTGAAGATTTGAGATCTTTGGGAGAGAAGAGACTATTCCATACTGTCTTGAAACTTTGCTTGATGAGAATTGCTAATTATGAACACTTTTCTTCAATCTTCTTCATAATAGAGTTGACCTTCTTCATGCCTTGTGTGAACCATAGCTTTGAAACCATGTTTAAGAATCTAAGGCAAGATGACATTAATGATTTTTCTAACTATGATAATTTCTTGTGATGTCTTTTTACATATTAGGACTATATTCTTCTTATTATTATTATAGTGTGTTCTTCAATCATCAAATAACTACCAAAACAAGAAGATCAACAAGATACAAGTACACAAGATGTAGGCTCCAAGCCAGGGTAAAACCTCTCCACTTGAGAGGAAAACCCTTCAATCTCTTCTTCTAGATTCTTTATTGACGAATACCAAGACCCTTGACCAACACTGAAGCCCTTCCAAGACCAAGATCATCTTCTTAAGAATGTGTTTGCTTAACTGCTTTCTAAACTCAGCAGAATCTCTTCCGGCAACACTACTTCGACCTCCAACCACAAATTTTCAGCCCTAAGTGCATATTTGCAACTTTGGCCCCTTGACAGCAATAGCCACTTCGCACTACTAGAACTGCTTCTTGTTAGCCTTTGATTGCCTCGCTTGACCTAATTTGTCTTCTGGATCTAGAAGGGGACTTTGTTGGCCCTTCCTTCAGCTATTTTTCACCAGATCAAACCTCCACAACGAAACCCTAGTCTGGAAGTAGAAACCCTATCGAAAAGATGCATAATTTCATCCCTCTTCTTTGCACGTGTGGAGAGAAAGGGAGAGAGAGAGGAACCCAAAACACTTCTTCTCCTTCTTCTGCCTTCTTCACTTTCCCTTTTCTTCTTCTTCCTTTGCATGAGAGAGAGAGGAATGAATGTGTCCAACTGAGGTCGAATTCTCTTCCATATATATAGGTCTTCTAGGGATACGAATTCCAACTTCTAAGCCGACTTGATAGGTTGGCAGGCCAACTTGGTCTTGGAAGGCTCAATAAAATACAAAAATAATTATTTTTACAATTTACAACATGCCCGATGGGGTCTTCATATTATGCAATGTCCCTATTTGACTTCTTGACCTAGGACAATCCTAGAAGCACTTTCAATTAGTGCTTGACCTATAAAACAAATTTCTTGGGCAAGAAACCCAAGCTCAATAATAATAATAGTAATCACTTTTCTTTCTTTTACAAAATACAAGAATCAAAATTATATTTCATATTTATGAAGACCCAACCTAGTTACACTTTCTTCAACACTATTTTCGCAAATAGGCGGTGTAGAAATTTTGAATAATAAACACTTATTCACAGAGATTATATCGATTATACACTATTGCGGAATACATGCATAATACATAACCTCCTCTACGTTGATCATCAATTTAGCAGCATCAAAAACAATGAAACATCAATCGCATGCACACATTAACACAGTATGTAACCCAGGGAAAGCATACAGCTAAAAACCCCACACTATCTGTACATTATAATGATTGAGAACATGTAACAATACATATTACAATACTCCTCACAAGTACTCAATACTATCTCCTCCTGTTACACACAAAACTAGCTCAGATCCGAACAAGTCACAGGTTCAAATCTCCTCCGCTGCTTTGCCTGCCTCCACTGCACAATGCAAAGTGAAAAATCACGTGATCAAAGGCTACAAATTCCTTGATATTGGCCCACACCACGCAATCCTCATTGGCATTACTCAATCCATGCATGTGCAAATCTCATGCACAACTGATAGTCACAACTCACCCTTTTACTTACCTCTAACCCCTGTCTCCGTTGAACTGTCCATGCACTGAGTTAACTGATGTATTCTTTAGTTTCTTTATGATTTAATAATTAGTGAATTAATTAACAATTAATTCACACAACTCATCACTATTGTATTCTTTAGTTAGACTAAATACAACTAGTTCAACTAAGTCAAACTGAACACAACTCCATCAACTCCACATCCAACTCCACAGAACTCACATGCATGAGTTCTAACTGAAGTCCTCCATGCAATAGCTCAACTAACACATAAGAAACCATGTGATTCCTTTTGTCAGCTGCATGTGCCACATCCGTAGCTCGAACTGAGGTGCTCTAAGAGAATAAGATAATGTTTAGAGTCCAAATATTACTAAGGGCTAATAATATTTGACTTTTTCTATTTTTAGCCTGGCAGTCTAAAAATAGACTCTGATCATTCTGCTGTGAACCAAAAATAGAAGTCCAACTATTTTTCCCAACATGACCAATCATCCATAAACAGCATCCTGCAACTCATAGACCATGATCCATATGTCTAAAAATAGACTTTGCGCCAAAAATAGCCTGCGGGCCCACTTAGTGAAGGTGACTTCTTTCCACTAAGCTCCATCATCTTGTTGCATTTTCAACACTCCCTCTCAACAAGATATGGATTACCTGCAACCCCTATCTTGCAACTCTGAAATGTTCTGCATGCAACACATTTGCCCGGTCCACTTGCTCCTACAACACTTGGAACAAAAACACTCCCAACTGACCACTCTGTTGGGCTAGGAACATACTCTGATGCTGAAGCTCTACCTGCTGCTGACAAGTGCTCCCTCTCTGACATCTATGCTATTGCAACATCTCCATGCATCTTGCACCATTGCACACTTCTCTGTGCCACCTAGCACTGTGCAAAACACTTGTGCCTCTCGCATTGCTGCAACCTGCTAGTTATGCGCTGTCCTGGGATTCCCTACACTGTCGCTCTTTCTGCCGCTCCATCTGCATCTGTCTCTACCCAATCAGTCAGTTCCTGCTACTCCACATCGAGGCTCCCGTAGCAAGGTCTCATCCAAGAGGTTGGGTACCTCAAGGATCATGCCCCTCCTCCTTGGGACGATCAATCCATATCACCCCACCTCCTACCTGGAGGTATGGTTGCATGCGATCCCTCTGCCCACCTGGCTCGAAGTTTCCCCCTACTGGAGGTCTCTGCATGAGTAGATGTCTCTACTTGATCTCCTCTTAGCTTCCCTTGATGTGGTTGCTCCACAACCTCCTGAGGCTGCTGCACCAATTGTGGCTCCTCCACAATCGTCTGAGACTTCTTCTGGCTCTACATGTTGAGAGGTAATATACCCTCCCTCTCAACCACCAAGTCTCCATTAGTTGCCTTGCTGCTCAAGGCTTTGCATGCATCTACATGCAACTGATAAAGGTTCCTGACTCAAACCCCTATCTTCTGGGTTTCTCCAGTTGTCTTGATGTGCAGGAAAGCCTTTCCCTCGCTGAAGACAACATCATATCCCTTGTCTTCTAACATCGCCACAGAGATAAGATTATTCTTCAATCCTGGAACATGCATCACATCCTTCAATCTGAAAGGTTTACCAGACTCCCTCTCAAAGGAAATGGTACTGATACCGATCGCATTGTATCTACCATCATCGCTCGTCTCGATGTGCACTCCAAGATCTTTCTCATCCAGATTAGAAAACAAATCTCGATCTCCTGTCATGTGATAAGACACACCACTGTCCAAGAACCATACCAATCCCATCACACTTGATACCAAGCATGTGATCAGCAAAAAATCTAGGTCAAACTACGAGGCTAAGGCCTCTCCCACTGCAGATCCAACAGCTTGCTTATTTTTCTTCTTCTGCGGACAATCTGTGGCATCTCCATTCTCAATGTTGATGTTTCTAAGTTTATCCTTGAGCGCCATTCCACCAGCTCAAAACTCAACCGCTTTTGATCTAAAATTCGTGAGAAAAAAGTATTTCTCATACAGAGATTTACTGTATGGGCATTCACGGATATCTCACCTTCCAAAGGAAGGATGAATCCAGAGGCTACCTGGCTCAATTACAGCTTTGCCTGAAGAAATAAGATGTAAACACTTTCTGAATAATAGATCTGATGATCAACGGCTCTGATACCACATAGAAATTTTGAATAATAAACACTTATTCACAGAGATTATCCCAATTATACACTATTGCGGAATACATGCATAATACATAACCTCCTCTACGTTGATCATCAATTTAGCAGCATCAAAAACAATGAAACATCAATCGCATGCACACATTAACACAATATGTAACCCGGGGAAAGCATACAGCTGAAAACCCCACACTATCAGTATATTATAATGATTGAGAACATGAAACAATACATAGTACAATACTCCTCACAAGTACTCAGTAATATCTCCTCCTGTTACACACAAAACTAACTCAGATCCGAACAAGTCACACGTTCAAATCCCCTCCGCTGCTTTGCCTGCCTCCACTGCACAATGCAAAGTGAAAAAACTCGTGATCATAGGCTACAATTGCCTTGATATTGGCCCACACTGCACAATCCTCATTGGCATTACTCAATCCATGCATGTGCAAATCTCATGCACAACTGATAGTCACAACTCACCCTTTCACTTACCTCTAACACCTGTCTCTGTTGAACTGTCCATGCACTAAGTTAACTGATGTATTCTTTAGTTTCTTTATGAGTTAATAATTAGTGAATTAATTAACAATCAATTCACACAACTCATCACTAGTGTATTCTTTAGTTAGACTAAATACAACTAGTTCAACTAAGTCAAACTGAACACAACTCCATCAACTCCATGTCCAACTCCACAGAACTCACATGCATGAGTTCTAACTGAAGTCCTCCATGCAATAGCTCAAATAACACATAAGAAACCACGTGATTCATTTTTTCAGCTGCATGTGCCACATCGGTAGCTCGAACTGAAGTGCTCCAAGAGAATAAGATAATGTTTAGAGTCCAAATATTACTAAGGGATAATAATATTTGATTGTTTCTATTTTTAGCCTGTCAGTCTAAAAATAGACTCTGATCACTCTGTTGTGAACCAAAAATAGAAGTCCATCTGTTTTTCCCAACATGACCAATCATCCATAAACAACATCCTGCAACTCATAGACCATGATCCATATGTCTAAAAATAGACATAGTCTAAAAATAGATTTTGCGCCAAAAATAACCTGCGGGCCCACTTAGTGAAGCCGACTTCTTTCCACTAAGCTCCATCATCTTGTTGCATTTTCAACAGGCGGGGTGGATTGAGGGCTCTTGTCTAGTGAGACTATGTTTTCTTAGCATGCAAGTTAACAAATTCCTAGTTGATAACTGCAATTTCTCCTTCTAATAATGTGTTTTTTGTTCTCTTGTTTATAATGTGTAGGTTAGGGAGTGGTTTTTATGTGAAAGGTTGTTGAATTTGTTTGCTCGCATGCTTGTGAAAGTACCCATTTCCATTGTTAGTTCATAGCAATTGTGTTGGGATTTCCTATGTCTGGGTGAAAATTCACTCTTTGCTTGGCATTCCACATAATTCATATATATTGAAACATACATAAGTAATAATTGCATGCAGTATTTCACATATGGTCTTAAATGTTGTTTAAGAATACTTGCAACATGTGTGATCTCATTTATTTCATGAATTCACTCTTTACCTCTACTTTATATAATAAATATGTAAATTTTTAATCATTACACTATTAGGATGGATACTCAATTGTAATATCTAAGTTATAAGATGGAAACTAGTAACTTTTGAGTTTTAAGAAAAGTAGTTGATGTGGCCCTTTGAGTAAGAACAAGTAGTGGGAAAATCTTCGAATTCTTACTATTTGTCCTTGAAAGGATTAAGCCATTACACATACCATAGGAAACAAACTGATTAAGTGGCTAGGGAAAGGTTGAAGTTTCACTTCATCTACTAAGGAGGAAACTTAATTGGTTCACTAAAGAGAATCATTAGAGAAATTTTTAGGTCTAAAATTGGGCCTCAAAACAAAAATGTACAACCAAAATCAACTTTATAAGAACGAATAGAATTCAATATGATGATGTCAACCATGGGGGGATTCAACATTTTTGGTGTAAAAAAAAAAAAAAAAAAAAAAAAAAATCTACTTTTTCAACTTATCTCCCTGCGGTTTTACTCAAATTTCGAGCAGGATCACTCGTTGGATGCATAATTTAATTCCTCATCCAAGGTGTACCCATGTCACATACTTTTGATGGACCCTGTTACACGAAAAATGAGAAATACATGAAAAAATATGATTGCAATCACGTTTTTTCATATATATCTCATTTTTTCATGTAACAAGGTCCATCGAAAGTATGCGACATGGGTGCTCCTTGGATGAGGAATTAACTTCTACATCCAACGAGTTTTCCTGCTCGAAATTTGAGTAAAACCATAGGGAGATAAGTTTAAAATACGAGTTGAAAAAATAGTTTTTTCTTTTTCCCTCTAAAATTTGATGATGTAATCTAATCTTATTTTATTATTTCCAATATTATTTTATGATATTCCTTAGGAGGCCCAATTTAGACCTCAAAATTCTCTAATGGAGCTCCAAAGTGAGAAAATATTTCATAAAGCATTTGTTGAATGAATTAATGTGTCTAGTGAAGAGTTCAAATGGGGAGAAAAAAATGACTTTGTCTACTAAAGGAATCACCTTGTCTGTTAAAGAGATTCAATTTAGGAAAATTTATTATGTATGATATTGTATAGTGAGAGGAAACTACTCTATCTAGTGAACAATGTAGTCTACAGGATTCACTAAGTATCTTTGTATTTGTTGAATCCAACCTAATTCCATACAAGTGTGAGGTGTCACTTTATCTAAAGTGCAACACATAATCGAGGTAAGAAGAAGAAAATACATCTATGGCATGATGGTTGGAGTGAGACACCACACTACCATGAATGAGAAGGCCCAAGATCTGTGGATCTAAAGGGAGGTGGATTCACCACACAATGTTTGTTACAAATAGGAAAAACTAGGGTGATGGGAAAAGGTCACTAGGTTAGTTAAGATTAAGAGTTTCTTAATGTGATCCTTTGGGTTAGTGGTTGATTTTAGACAATGAGTTCTATTGGGTATTTAACAACAAATAGAAATTATAAAACAACTAACAAATGATAGATATCTAGATAAGGTTAGTTGTCCTATAAACCTTGGGTGATCTACTCTATTTGCAAGGAAATAAAGTGTACATGAAATGGAATGCAGTGGAACCTAGCAAATATATTTTCAATTGAAATGCAAACAACTAGTAATAAGCATTGGGCTTACTCCCTTTTCACTTTGGTGAGAAAGCACACAACAAAGGATAATCTAGGGTTATTTATTTCCTAAGTGGGAAAATCCCTTAACTAGATGTAAGACTAGGGATGTTAGAGAGAGGGAAGGAGAGAAAGCCACTTGGATTGTGAACAATGAATAGGAAATAAGAAGTGAATTGGAAACTTAAGTTAACATACTATATCTTACCAAATATCACTTGCACATATTGACGTGGGACAACCTCTAAATGTATGTACAATATTTGAATCATATATGAAGCTAATCACACATAGAATATTTATATATTAACACAAGCCTGAACTTGGTACCTTCTAATAGAAGGTACCTTAGTGACCCAACATCATGGTAGAGCCTCTCTTGAGGTGACTTTTGGAAGACTAAGATGTGTGTATGGAGAGAGATGAAGGAACCTTAACACTAAAAATGATCCAATGAGAGAGATAACAAATCAACAGGGAGAAATTATTATCATGTAGAAACAATGAGAAATGACGCTAAGAGAAATTAGGTTGTTATACAGAATCTATGACTGTGAACAAAAGTGTCTTCCCTAGGCCTGGTGGACTAACCTGGAACAACAGAAATCAAATGGCACAATGTCTTTCTTAAAGTGATTGAATGATGGGATGAAGCCTACCTGGAATCTGTCATAAGCTTCGCTCCTTCCTCGACTTGTATGTTCAATCCTAACTCTGATTGCTATAATTAGAACCTACACAATCAAACAACACAAGACAAAGATCTACAACATATATGTAGCATAATCCACTCACTTCATTCAATATATAAACATGGTATTGAAATATATGAAATCATAACATCATATATAGGAAAACAATATACTCTTGTATTAATAGAAATGGAGAGAGTTACAACCAAAAATAGGATTTGATCTTGTAAAAGAGCTCCCCAAGTTGACTTGTCCTTTCCTTGCCACAAAGTATTCCTCTATGTCACCCTAATGCATGGAATAATGACTCTCAAAGCAATAGCATGAGGGTAGAATCAATCTCCAAAAGTCAACCCCTTGCCTATGGATAGTTGTAAATATATAGATGAGGGAGGTAATTCATGAATTCTTATCCATTTACCAATCTAGGCTTGAAATCCACTTGATATTGGAGGATAATCTCAAGGGATAAGAGGTGAAAAATCCAAGGTAGGATCAGATAGGATTCAAGACCCTTATCTAAGGTAAATGGTTGAAACAACCTCAGGAAGGTTCTGGAAGAGGAAGCTTTGGGATTCTTTTTATTTTTCCCGAATTTCTATAATCAGCGCACCCCAAAGACTGAGCAACCTACTAGTGATCAGCGCAGTGAAGAGAGGGTCAACCTGGTGGTCAACGCTGGTCCCTAAAGGGCCAAGGTGTGTTGGGCCTTAAAATCTTGGAAACTCAACAGTCAAGAGCAGAAACTCAGGGATTTAGTAGATTCATGCTTAGGGCTTTGTGTAGGGATGATGACAATATGTTGAAGGATGTGAATTGATCCCGTTTGAAGGCCTATTGACCAGATGCAAAAAAATGGCCTATAATAGATTGCCCCCTAAAGCGCAAAGTCAGAAATGACAAATGATGACTAAAGTGCTTTACCTTGTGACAAGTCAGGATCAAGAACAACCAATGAGATCATCATCTGTTACAATACATTTACATCATGATATCTTTGTTGAGGGAGGCATACCCATACTCAGCACATAAGCTAACATTACATGTACAATGACCAAAAGACATGTCCACAGATGACTAATGGTGGACCCATGACTGGATGATTGTCTGTATGATCATAGCCATCATACATTGTGATCTTGTATTACTCCTGAAATCACAGCCCAGATGGATGAAACTAGATTCAAGGTCTTCTATCTCATTCACATGACTAACCAATGTACGAGTCTAACCATGTGAATTAATGAGTTGAAGTCGAACATGGTAGACACCATCTGATTACAGGCCAATGATGTAAGCCGTTAACAGACACGAGAGAAACCACCAATGATGTTAATGGCTCTCAAGGTACTCTAGTATAATCTGTATGGTGTGAATGAATGAGTTGAAGTCGAAAACCACACAAAATATTTTGGTCGAAGGCCAATGATGTAAACATGTCGTCGAGAGAAAGGAAACTTGTAATTGATGGATGATGCAAGCACCAAGGTACCGAAGGGTTGTTTCTAAGTCAAATTCTTGGATAATGAGTTGATGTTGACAGGAAACGACCCGTCGTAGGAGGGCCTTGATGTATCCCCCATCAATGACACAAAACGGGTATGAGATTTGAGAAAAAATGATCAAAATGATGTTGATATGGAACTGGATAAGGAAAGGCATACATGGAATGAAGGCTTAAAGAGTATTGTAGCATATATTGACTTAATGACTTCTCTTGAACACATTAGCGACACTGAAATGGAGTTGGCAGCGTTGACCCAAAACTAAAATAGAGGCTTTGAAAAGGTATGATAAACCAAAAGACAAGCAGATTTCCCAACCCAACAGCCACGAAGATGAAGTGGAAGAGTGTCGTGTTCAAGAGCGACTCACTTCCATTAACAAGTGGAGTATCCCATTTTCCCAATTTCCTCAACCATTACTGCTCAATACCTCTTTACTTTTTATAAGCTTGAGGAGGATAGCATATGCTTGATTTGTAAGTTTATCCTTCGAATGAATCCATTTGAGAATATTTAACGAACCCAAAGAAGGAGTGATTCGGTCTCGTCATGATCGACAAGTCCATGTTTGTTTGATATTTTTACGAGTCCAACAAAAGTGAAAACTCAACATCCTTTTCATGTTTACAGAGTTTGAAAAAAAGGTGACAAAAGAAAACTCCAAAGGTTCCTTTTTATAGATAGTCTCTTGAGTCTAAAGAGGCAGAAAACAATACTTAGGAGAACCTCTTAGCCATGTTTGACTAAGGTATTCTTTTCGTAAATAGTCAATCTTAGTTCGGAAAAG
>CM062808.1:428502311-428950054 GCA_031772625.1 Pinus tabuliformis | reverse complement strand
GTGTCAAAAGATGCTCCAAAAACAAATGTATAATCTAAATCAACACTTTTCAAAATCAGATGATTTTTTTCTACCTCAAAAAAACAGGTACTAGGTATAGTTCTCGTTTCAAAGTTTACATTGTTTAGTATAAGAATTGGTCAAAAACATTACAAGGTATCTCTATCCTCGGATCTTTGTTTATCATGGTTATGAGTCATCCACAAACACATGCTTAATCAGAGTCCATTTTCTAGGATGCACACTATTACTATCATAGTTGGTCATAAGCATTACAGGGTCTGACTATCCTCGAATCTTTGTTCATCATGGTTATGGGTTAGCCACACAAAACCCTTGTCTTCAGTGGCTCTTCATATTCAACAAATGCTTCTAAGGAAGGAACTTCACGCAATGGGGACCATTGCTTCTTAAGGTGTGAGGAATGATCTGAATGGAAAGTGGCATCCACCCATGGAATTTCCCATGGTATTGTAAGTGGATCAACCCATGGTATTTACTCATCCGTGGAATTTATCCATTGTATTGTAACTTAAAAGGACTATAAGTAACACGTCGCATTTTGTAGAAGGGCAAATTGTCCACCACAATGTAGCTCTTATAGTTATTTGATATTTTATTAAAATGTTTTTTGGTGCTTTTGTTCATTGTGTGTTCTCCTCTTTCTTTGGCATTTCAATTTTTTAGATCTTGGGGACCTCTCCCCAAGATCCGGATCATCTGGTAAGTTTATGTACCAACTAAATCACCTTGGGGCTCACAACCCTTTTAATGTTTCATATTGTAGAATTAGGGTTTTGGACCCTCATGGTTCTTTTCCTTAAGTTAAAAAGTCATTATTTTGGCCTCTTGTAATATCTTCTGTGAATAAGTATAAATACCATCCCTCTCTTCAGATATGTGCTACCACCATTCCAACCTAGTTTTGTGTTCTACAATATTTTGCTATTTTATTTTTTAATATAAGTTGTATTTTCACTATATTATTATGGTCACTGCTATATTTCTCTGTGCTCTTTTTTTTTTTCATTTTATTCTTTGTATAAATCGTATCATATGCACTCCATTGTGGATGAAAACATATTACTTTTCCTTTATCAAACATATAATAGAACATATCATAGTTCCATTAAACACAATACTTTCCATATTTATATTGGTTTCCAACCATATATCCTTGTTGGTGCCTCATTCCTACAACCTTAAACATCCCCTACTTCTCATATTGCATAAAGTAAGACATAGTAGTTAGCTTCATCGAATAAATTTAACAAATTCGTGAATAGCTTGAACTAATTTTGTAGTGTCAACAATAATAGCTTGATTAAATATATGATGTGCATTAGGTTCCTCAGTCTTTCCAAGTAGTTGACCAATTTGGTTACAATATAAATAGGAAATGTTTTAATATCATCATTGAAATATCAAAACTCTTTGATATTGTCCTTCGTTACCGAAATATAAGTGATACTACTTTCCAAGTTGTTTAGCCACCTTATATTAGAATACATCCAACCTTTAAATTCATCTATTAAAGCCTATTATCTATAGTTTTTTAAATCATAACCTAAAGTTTCAATTCTTATATATTTTTTAAAGCCCATTATTTATAGTTATTTAAATCATAACCTAAAGTTTAAATTCTTACATATTTTTATCTTGTTTTATTCACCAACTCATTGTTTTTTTTTTTCTAGTTAAGACTAACCTAAGTACCCACGGGGGATTTGAACCAGTGACCTATCACAAGGAGTGCCTTAACAGTGCACCCATTCACCGTCAATCCAAAACCCCATGGGCATTCACCAACTCATTGTTATTAAAGGTTTTAATTTCATAAAAAAGCTATCAGATAAACATTTCTAGATGGCATGCTGTAAAAAAAAAATAAAAAAATATATTTCCTAAATTTGGGCATAAATCTTAATAAGTATTATAATATTGAAATACATTCGAAAAACATTTTCTCTATCTCAAATTGTTGTGTGTTTTCTAACCTGTTTTGGAACATATTTTTCTTTAATGTTTTAAAAATATCACATATTTTAATGTTGAGAGTCCTCCTTTTGTGAGAGCACTCTCTACCAACCATATTACACAATGAAACTTCGATTAACATTTTTTTCCTATTGAAATTATTCAATTAGTTCGTATGGATTATAATTGTTAGTTGTTGCTTTTTATATCGGTTAAATATATGTTAGTTTCATTTCATAGTTTTATAATCACAATTTAATCTTTTCATGAAGTTTGACGATTGAGACACATTTTTGGGATCAATTTGAATTAATGAAAGATAATTCAAAATATTAAGGAAAATTAAATATTTTTTTGGTTTACTATATTAAATAATAGTTCAATCTTAACCTTGCGAAGAAGCTTAGAAGTGCATCTCATGTATTAAGTTAGTCTTTGTAAATTTATTGTATTATCTATAATTTGAATAATCTAAAATTCAATTGCATATATCAAAGTGATTTATGAATTTTAATTAGAAGCTTATTTTTATAATATTTTGGACAAAATGATCATGGTTTAATTATTAACAAAATGATATTAGATTATTCTTGACTTATTATGTTTAAAATATTTTTTTGATATTTTTTTATTTGGATTGTTCTCAATATTATGTGTCCAAAAACTTGTTTTTAATTTTTTTGGCATTGGGAACTCATTATGTATTTCCTAATTTTATCTTCTTCTTTATACAATTTCTTACTTCTTATTTCTTATGAACATTTTCCTAATTTTCATTCACATTTCATATGTTACACATACACCTTCTACATTTTAAACCCATTTTTAAACTTACTTATAATTTGCTATTTTTTTGTTTTCTAAATTAAACAAAATAAAAAATCACCCAAAATTTTGTGCTTTATTTAAAATAATTCACGATTACAAATTCCTATCTCACACCCATCCATCCCTCACATCACATTGCATAACATTTTCCTAACTTTCATTCACATTTCATATGTTACACATGCACCATCTACATTTTAAACCCATTTTTGAACTTACTCAAAACTGGTTATTTTCTTTGTTTGGTAGATCAAACAAAACAATCCCCAAAGGAGTGATGTGATATTTAAAAATTAATAAGCATTCCAAATGCTCATCTCACACCCATCCACCCCCTCACATTACATTACATATTTTAACATAGAGGGAAAATGACAAAACTACTCATTAGTTTCTCAAACAACAGCTGAGAAGATACATTGCAAATTAATTTACCATTGCGTACATAAAACCTACCTGTGCAAAGAACAAAAGTGAATTGCGACATACTTGTAGGATTTCACTACTACTTTGTCTTTATGTTTTGCCAATTGAACTAGTTAACAGTGACAATAAAAGTTATTCAATGTTTTAATCAACCTAGAAGGTGTAGATTTGTGCTATACTCTATGACCTAAAAAGTAGCCTCAATCTTTAATTGTACTTCCACATATAGCATATCTAATCCCTAGAGTTATGCTAAACAATTTTTCCCTCTAGATCAACCTAGTTAGTGATATCACATCTAGCACATCACCTTGTTGCAATATATGTTTAGTCTTATAAGCATTATTTCTAAATCACTCGATGTTTAAGATTAAAAAATAAGTAATAATCTAATTTTAAGGTCATGACCAAGCTAGCCACAAAATTGGTGTATGGAATCTCCTTGTTTGTATGACAAGGGACCCACTTCCATGTGGTAGTTTGACTACTAAATTCTACAAAGATGCAGATACTCTGCCCCCCTTTAAATTTGAACTTGTGACCTCTTAGGAGGAAACACATGCTCTTAACAATTAGACCTACTCAAGTTATACTAATAGTCCACTTTTAAAATTATGACCAATTCAAACACCAAATTGGAGTATAAAAATCCTTATTTGTAATACAAAAAACACACTTTCATACAATAATTTAACTGCCAATATTACTTTTGAACATTTCACTCTCACTTTTTCAACAAAGCTTATCAACAAACCTTATATATCTTACTGATAATACTTACCTATTCTTAATGATCCCAAAACTAAAAAAAAGAGTAGACTTGTTCTCCTCTTAGATAGATCTATTAATAACATCTGTTATTTTTCATTTTAATAAAATAACACTAGTAATAACCGTTATAGTGAATTAGCGTTGACACAATTTGTTGTTGTACTTATATCAAATTACATTACTAATAAAATTGTAATATAATAAGACTAACATTTTTAACCAGATTTGTAACAAAAATATAATAATACTTGCATTCTAAAGAAAAAACACGTCACACCTTACCAAAAATTTGAACTAGTTATTACATTTTAGATAATATCCGCTTATATATATCGAGGGTGGAGGTAAGGTTGTCGAATTTTATTTTATTTTTAAATCAACGAATACGATTCAATATTCACTGAATATGCTTCGTTCGATTATTAGATTAATGGCGGGGAGCGCTCTCCTCCGGCAGAACGCGCAATTGTGAATCAGCGCCATCGCGTTTCCAAATGGCGGTAACGTAAATGGCGGGGAGAGCTCTCCTCCTGGGTAACGCCCAATTGTGAATCAGCGCCATCGCGTTTCTAAATGATGGTAACATGGTGGTCCGAGGTTTCAACTCTTACATAAATAGGAAGTTGCAATAGTCGAAAGATTTTATTATTTTTTGTATTCAAGTTTCTGTGATCTATAATGAATTAATTGATAAAAATTATATAAGGGAAAATTTTGGCCGACTCGTTTCGAACAAACAAGTATGATTCATAATATATTATATTAATAATTTTTTTAAATTTTTAATAAAATTTGGCACAGAAATAATAGGAAAAATATAATGAAACATTAAAATATTTTAATATACATTATATTATAGTGGGCCTAATGGTTAAGAGTATGTGTTTTCTCCTAAGAAGTTATAGGTTCAAAATAAGAAGGGTAGAGTATGTATGTTTTTGTAGACTTAGCAATCAAATTGTTGTGTGGAGGTGGATTCCTTGTTTTGCAAACAATCTCTTGTCCCACAAACAAAAATGTCTCATACACCAATTTGGTGGATCCCTTATCCCACAAACAATCACTTATCCCACAAACAAAAAAATCTTATACAAATCTCATACACCAATCAATATTTAATTATGTTAATTAAATACTTATTTTTAATTGGTTATCTAGATTTCAAATTATGATATTGTACCAATATTTAGTTATATTGATCTTTGTCCCTGATACAATATTTGTAAGTGGTGATTTTTAAGTACGGAATCAATCTTGTTAAAAGAAGTATAGTTAAAAAATTATTTAAAATTATAAGAATATAAATTAAATAGTAATTAAAAAATAATTTTTGTATATTAAATATTTTTAAAGTTTATTTTTCTAAGATTTAATGTTTTATTGTCTTTATGAGATATAAATTTTGATAATAAAAAATAATAATTTAATATCGAAGATTATATAGGTAAATAGAAAATTAAATAAAAAATGGATTAATTAGTTTGGAAGATAAATTGATTATGAAAATTATGAAAAAGAAATAAATTTATAAAATTAAACCATGAGACTAACAAAAACGACCATATTTTTAAAGGGAAGAAAAACACAAGCCTAATAGTTAATGATTATTTTTACCAAATAAGTTTATATTTTGAATAATTTGTGTCATTCAAACGAAGAAATTGGAAA
Source organism: Pinus tabuliformis (assembly GCA_031772625.1). NCBI lineage: Eukaryota > Viridiplantae > Streptophyta > Pinopsida > Pinales > Pinaceae > Pinus > Pinus tabuliformis. The sequence goes on along the minus strand of CM062808.1, from coordinate 428,944,384 downwards.
AAAATTGTGTATAAATATATGTAAATTCAAAATTAGATAATACATTATATCAATTTCTAAATTATTCATAAATGAAAACCTTATTCTACATAACCAAACTTAAGAAAGTAAGCAAGAAGGAATGAAAAATGTTCACCAATGAAGATTAAAAAATCTATCAGTGCAAATATATACCAAAATCATAATAATATATATAAATTTGGAACATTGTTTTCTTTTTAAACTACTATGAATGTTCACCAATGAAGATTAAAAAATCTATCAGTGCAAATATATACCATAGTCATAATAATATATATAAATTTGGAACATTGTTTTCTTTTTAAACTATCATGACTCTCTATAGAGTAAAGGGTCTAAGTTAAATGGATAACAACTAAATTTCATATTATATTTCTTGTTGATAGCACGAATAATCTATTATCTTAACATAGTTTTGTTTTTTTGTTTTTATTTTTATTTTTTATTACTAATTGTCAATATGGCACGAGAGAATTAGAAGCCTAACTTGTTTTTTCAATGGAAAAAATATTTTAATTTAATTTAAAAAATCTAAATTATAGAATTTTAAATTAAATTTTAATATATAAATTTTAAATAAATTTAAAAAATATTTATAATTTTTTTAGATTTTTAAAATTTAATATTTCGATTTATAATATTAATTTTATAATGTTGGGTTTTATAATATTAATTTATAATATATAGGGTTTATAATAAGTTTATAATATAGAGTATATTAAGTTGATATTTATTATGTATAACAACCACATTTATTAATTATATTTATTAATATGGTTGTGTTAGATTATTAATGGTATGTTTATAAGTGATCTATAGTAAACTATATTGGATGGTTTATAGTTGACTATGGAGGCTTAAAGTGGATGGCTAGGATTAACAATATTAATCCCGGGGTTTATAATATTAATCCTTTGGGTTTATTATTTTAATAATCCCTTGGGTTTATTAATTATTTGTGTTTCTAACATTAATCTCCAATATGTATAATAATATAATCTTGTATTTGATACAATTAATCTTATATTCTATAATATTAATTTTAGGGTTTACTATATTAATTCTTAGGGTTTATATTTCTAAAGTTTAGTATATTATTAATCTTAGGGCCTATTATATTGGGTTTTTATAATGCCAAGGTCACATATTAGGGTTTATTATATTGAGTTTATAATATAAGGGTTTAATATTGGGTTTATAATATTAATCTTTGGGTTTAATATTAATCCTAGGGTTTAAAATATTAATCTTAAGGTTTAATATATTAAACTCAGGGTTTATATTATTAGGGTTTATAATATTAATCTTTGGGGGTTTAGTATATTGAATTTTATATTAGTGTTCAATATTGCAACATTACAAAATTAGGGTTTAATATTTTTAGAAATCTGTCCAACTTCACATTGTGACAAACTTTGTCGCAATGTGACAACTAATTTGACAATAATTGTCACAATGTTACATTACAATGCAATTTATTCAATGTCACATTGCAACATTGCAAAATTAGGGTTTAATATATTAATCTCAGGGTTTATAATATTAATCCTATGTTTTATCCTATTAATCTTAGGGTTTATTATATTGAGTTTTATAATGTTAGAGTTTTATATTAGGGTTTAATATTGTAAAATTACATAATTAGTGCTTCATATTAGGGCTTAATATACCTATAACTATATCGAACAACATATTTTGACAAACATTGTTGCAATGTAACAATTAGTTTGATAAGATTTATCGCAATGTTACATTACAATGGAATTTATTCAACGTTACATTGCCATTACAAAATCAAGGTTTAATATATTAAACTTAGATTTTAAAATCTTAGGGTTTATAATATTAATTAGTCTAACAATCATTGTTGTAATGTTTATAATATTTATAATCCCTTGGGTTTATTAATTCATTGAGTTTATAATATTAATATTATGGTTAATAATCCTAAAGTTTATGATCATAGGTTTTATAAAATTAATCCTAGGGTTTATAATCCTTTGGATTTATAATATTTTTCCTAGGGTTTATAATATGTTGTGTTTATAATATTAATTATAAGCTTTAATATTATTCCCTTGGGTTTATAATATCAATAATCCTTTGGTTTATCAATCCTTTTCATTTATAATATGACAAAATTAGGGTTTAATATATTTAGAGATATATTCAATGTTGTATTGTGACAAATATTGTTGCAGTGTGACAATTAATTACAAAATTGTTGTCGCAATGATACAGTACAATGCAATTTATTTAATGTTGCACTATGACATTACGAAATAAGAATTTAACATATTAATATTAGGGTTTATAATATTAATCCTAGGTTTGTAGGAGGAGAATAAAAAACCACTTTCCCACGTTGTGCTCTCTTGCTAAGACCATGTCCAAACCTATCCTTTGTTCCCTTCTCCTATGACCCCTCCAAAGTCTGATTCAGAGGGGTCTCCCTCAGATGCTACACCCCCCCAGCGTTGTTTCTATGGCCTTTTCCAGTCTCGTTTCCCCCCTTGGTGCCCCTCGACATCGACTTGCTATCTCCAAGTTTGTAAAAAAACTGAAGGACATTCCCGAAATCGTTTTTCCTCATGCGATGCCATGAAGAGCTTCTCTATCTTTGCTTGAGAGGGGATTGTTTGGAAAATTCATCGACCTTTGGCCCTCTCCGAAAATAGTGAAAAAATGGGTAGAAATAAATTGGGCTCGCTCAACTCAAGAACAAATATCCATTCGCTTCTCTCGCAGAGGCTATTTCACTTTCTATTTTGAATCCAGGGAAGATATAGGTATTATCTTCAAAAATGGGTCATATTTCTTGGACGCTAGAGGCCTATAACTTAAGAGACGAACACTAGACTTTGATCCCAAACTCGATGTCCCTAATGTACTTGTTCATGTATGGGTTCATCTCCCTCACCTTCCTCTTCATTTCTAGGGAGATGAATCTATCAAAAGTATAGGCAATGAATTTGGAAAATAGATAGACCAAAGTGAGCCAAAAGATGATATGCCTACTTGTGCTCGAATTTGTGTAATTTGATCTAGGAAAGGGATTACCAGAAGCAGTGAAGATCAAGGTAGATAGCCGAGCTCACGCATAACAGTTGAACTATGAGAAACTTCCTTTTAAACGTAAGGTATGTCATGAATACATTCATTTTGCAAATAGATGTCTAAAGAAAAAAGTAGAAGAAGTAGTTAAAACTCAAGAACCTCATTGGGAAACTATCAAATGAAAAAAATCTCGAAACAAGGCTTCAAAGCCCCCAATCCCCTCCTCTTTAGTTCCCCTTCCCTGAGATAGCCCCCCTTCCTCCTCTTCTCTCTCTCAGCCACCTGATTCCAATCATTTTGTTTCTCTAGCTCCACCCTTGACCCTGCCTCTGCTAGAGAGGATGCTTGAATCTTCTCCCTAAATCCTTTGCTTCCTTGCCTCCCTCCCTTTCGTTTCATGTCCTCTTCCTCCCATTCTCCCTCACCCTATCTCGTCTAGTCCTCCATCGATCCCTCTCCTTCCCTCCTTTGAAAGGATTCTCACAAGAAACCAATCCAAGGAATCCCTCTTTCCATCAGATAGCCACAAGAAGCCAGTAAGGAAATCAAATAAGGAAATACGAGATGAAGCAACATTAAAATAAATATATAGAAAAAGGTGTTGGAAGCAAGGAAAAAATAGCTCAGGAAGTTCAAGGGAAAGGTCCCTCTACACCATCCCATATTAAATAATGAATCTAGTCTCATGCAATTGTAGAGGTCTCAACCATCCCTCGAAATTCAATGCTGCAAAAGGCCTTGTTAGAATTGAATGTCTTGATATCTTCATAGTTCAGGAGATCAAGTCATCTAAACAAGAAATGAACTAGATAACCTAAAAAATAAAGCACTATGAAGGAATAACAATAAATGAAATAGGTTCCTCTAGAGGTATTTTCACAATGTGGAAACAATCCTCTTGGGATCTTATTTGTATGGTCAAAGAGTGGTGCTGGATAAAGACAAAACTTAGAATTAAAATCTCTGGATAGAAAATCAACATATTCAATATCTATTCTCCCTCTCATTTCAGAGACAAGGATCAATGTTGGGAGTCCTTGGATGATTTCCTAAACTTAGAAACCAACAAAAAAATTATAGTTAGAGGAGATTTAAATCTAGTTAGAAATGCAGATGAAAAGAAAGGAGGAAGTTTTTAGTCAGAATCCTTTAGAGACGAGCTTGAGAACATCATATAAGCTCAAATTCCAATGGATATTGCTCCTAGGAATGGAAAATTTACCTCGAGCGATAGAAGATTAGTGGGTAATATCAAAGAAATACTGGATAGGTTTTTAATCCAAGAAAATTTCATATCAAATTTTAACCCGATGACATTAAAAACCATCCCCTCTGCAACATCGGATCATAAGCCCATAGCTATTAAATTTGGAGAAGGAGAAAATCTTGGACCTCTTCCTTTTTGATACAATCCCCTTTGGTCCAATTTCGAAGAAGTTAGAATGTTGGTCTCTTCAACTTGGAATCAAAGTATTAATGGCTCCCCAAGCTTCATCTAGGAATCAAATTTAAATAATGTCATAAAAAAACTAAAGGAATGGGCCAGAATTCACTATAAAGAGCCACACCAAAATAAAATAGAGCTACAAATGGAGTTAAATTATGTCCAGAGGAGAATGGAAGAAGGATAAGTCACAAAAGAAAAGAAAATGAAAGAAAAATAAATATATTGGATCCACAGTGGGGAACTATGACTCTTCTAGTGTTCTCCATGTTGTCAATACTATCAAGAGCAATAACCACATGTAGTGGAATTTCTTTCCTTCTTCCTGTGCCTCCCGACAGTCATCCAAAAATTCTTGGCACAAATATCCTGCCTAGTTAAACTAGATGCCCTTACTGCACTGCGTAACCAATGATACGACTGGTGCAGGAACCTCGTCCACCCAACACTTCCTCATTATTTTCTGAGCCAAAATGTGTGCAGAAAAGTGCACAAATTGATCACTAATGGAGTTGATGAGAAATCCCTGAGATTTCCTAATTAGAGCAAAATCCTTCTTCATCTTCTCAGCCAATTGTTTCTCTCAAGATTTTCTGACAAATGCATCGGTGAGGTTTGCTCCTTGGTAGGGAAGCACAATTATTCTTCTAATCAACATCTCATCAATGGGGATCTTCATCCCCAACCACAAACATCCATCATGGACCAACACCAACAACTGGCGCATAAAGATTGTGTTGATATTATTGTGCCCAAAGTGTTGAATATATAGTACATTCAACAACCCAGCTCGTTGAATTCCTACTTCCAACGAAATCAGTTTGACCCTAGTTACTCCAACTTCTTCATAGTAAATTTCTTTCAGGTACTTGTTGGGCTCGAACTGGGGATACTTTCTCTGATTGTTAAGATCCCAGTCCTCAGTGCATAGTTTTGGCTCCTTTGCCAACAACTCACCCTCAATCGGCACCTCATCCAGTAATAGTGGTGTAAAGACTTTGAATTTCATAGCATCTGGTTCCATGGTAACCTTTGAGGTCGGCTTTCATGGTGACATATAGGGTGACAACCTGGAGATCGGTTCCACATCTTTTGCGTCAATATCTTCTACTCCGCCGGCCACTTCTTCCACATCTAAATCTTGGGGCTCCATCGGTTGCTTTTTCTTGTCCAACCTCTCCTTAGCTCTCTGCTCCTTAGTGGTTTTTCTTGGTGATTCCCTAACTAGAGGCTCTTGTGGCTAATTCTTCTTCTATTCACTTGTGCCAGTAGTTTGCTTCCTTGGGTACCTCAACCCATTGACATGCGTTGGTGGTGTAGTAGTCATGATGAATCCTAATCCTCATCTAAGAAATTATTGTTCAATATGTTCCTAATTCTTACCAGACATGCAACAGAATGCTCAGCTCACACTTAAGTGAAAAATCACCATTCGAAATCTTAATGAGAAAAGTGTTCAAATGTGCAGCGGGTTGCCATATTTATGACCTTTTTGAATTTTGAACTCCATGACCTCCTTCAGATCTGCCTCATAAATACAAATTTGGTAGTAGATTTTCCCATATATGGTCATTAAATGCATTCCCCCCACTCCTCTTAATGGAAATTTCCATCTCAAATTAATTGTAGCAACCCCAACAGTTATATTTTGGATGAACTGTGTCAGACCCTTCCCTGTAGCATGGTTACTCCTTCTTCATCGCAACTTCCTTCATCTGTGCCATCGTCCTGAATATCATGCAACACTTCCTCCTCAATGAAGTCCTTGTTTGGCAGAGTAGTTTAAAGTCGTGTGCTTCCTTCCAACTTCCTGTAACACTAAGACTTTTCTTCGTTCATATAGTCATTTCCCAGTCCCAGGGATGGAATCTTCCCTATGGATTTTCAACCTACTACCATTTACTCACCTAGGAAAGAATTCTCCATTAAGCTTCACAAGCTGAATTGCGCCACCATCTGAGATATCCCTCACAATGTATGGTCCTAACCAATGCATTTTAAATTTTCCCAGGAGCCTTGTGAATTTACTATCATACAATAGAACCAAGTCTCCATTCTTGAAATTTTTCTGCTTAATGTGTCGGTCATGCCAGACCTTTTCCCTGACTTGGTGTATTTGTTGGTGAAATCCTGCAATAAAGCGATCTTCCTTATGTGAGAAATTGTTCCAATCTCTCCTCCATAATGTTGTTGTTTGTAATTTCCATGACTACGGTGATTCTAAGAGTCGGCACTATGTATTCCATAGGCATTATGGCTTCTTTTCCATAAATCAATCCAAATGGAGTCTTTCCCGTCAACTTCTTGCAGGTAGTCCTATATGCCCATAAAATTGCTGGTATGCGCACATCAATCGTTTCTACTAACATTTCATATTTTAGTCAAAGTGTTCTCCAAAATATTGTTGAAAGCCTCAACCGTGTCATTCGCCTGAGGATGATAAGGCGTGTTATTCGGATGATGTACGTGAAATTCCTTCATTAATGCTTCAATAGTGTTGTGTAGGAAGTGTGATCCTTGGTCACTCATCAAGATCTTTGGGTACCCAAATATCGACAAGATATATTTGAAGACGAATTGCACAGCAATATATGCGCTGTAATCCTTTACTAGTTTTGCTTCATCCCACCTGGTTAGATAATCCGTCACAGTAATAATGTATCACACACCAGTAGTTTTTCTCAGCGGATTGATCAGCCCAACAAAACCAACCACCCACTTATCAAAATCCTACACGGTGACTTGTGGATTCAGCGGAAATTTGTCCCTTCTTGATGGTCTTTCAATCCTCTGCCAGATATTGCAAGCACTACAATATTCTTTGGAATCCTTGTGCATCCTGGGCCACCATAGTCCCACTCTTAAAATATTCTATGCGATGGATTTTCCTGCATAGTGTCCTCCCATGACACCACCATGTGCTTCTGCTAAAATACTATGTCTTTCGTGCTCAAGGAGATGTCTGTGCAATATCTCATTGGGACCCATTTTACACAAATGTCCGACAATCAGAGAAAAATCCGTAGCTCTAACTATGTGTTCTTTCTTTTGTTGAGTCATATACTCCATGAGGGCTACTTTGGTAAAAAAAAAGTAAATGATATTGGTGAAATGATCATCAACAACCCTTACTACAAATAATGCGCATCAGGCAATCCTTCTTCAATGTTCGTTGGTTCTTCATCGTTCTCAATTCTAGATAGATGATCTGGCCCAACGTTCAATCATCCTGGCTTGATTATTACTTTAAAATTGTACTCTTGGAATAGTAATAGCCATTTTTAGATCTTCCCCCCAACACAGGCTTGTTCACCAAGTACTTCAGCACATAATGGTCTGTAAATATCTTGAAGTGCATGCCTAATAAGTAATGCCTAAATTTCTGCAACATGTACACCATAGCCAAGCCCTCTCATTCCATTGTGGAACAATTCCTTTCTGTGTTAGATAATTTTTGACTCACAAATGCGATGGGGTGGTCAAGTTCTCCTTCTCCTGGTTGCGCTAAGACAACACCCAAAGCTATGCACGATGCATCTACATGAACATGGAACTCCTTCTTCCAATCTGGAAATACTAGGATCGACGCAGTGACCATTTCTTCCTTTAAGATGTCGAGGCTCTTTTGACATTCATCGTCCCAACAAAAGGTGACATCTTTCTTCAGTAATTTTTCCATCGGCACAGTGATCTACATGTAGGCCTTTATGAACTTTCAATAATAACCAGTATGCCCTAGAGTCACACGTAGCTACTTCACATTCTTTGATGGATCTAGATTGATAATAACATCAATTTTTGCAGGGTCCACCATGAGCCCTTGCTTGCAAAAAACATGTCCCAGTAATATTCCATATGGTACACAAAAGATTCACTTTTTCAGGTTCAACAAGATTTGATGTTTCCTATAGATATCCAACATTAAGTGTAGGCTCGAAACATGCTTCTTTAATAGTCCAAATACTATCTAGTCATCAAAGTAAACCTCCAAAAATTTGTGGATGTATTATTTAAACATTGCGAAAACAACTCTGGAGAATATCGCAGGTGCATTCTTCAACCCAAATGACATGATTGTATACTGAAATGATCCCCATTTAGTAGAAAAGTGGTCTTACTCCTATCTTCTGGTGTTATCTTAATCTGATGGTACCCTAAAAAACCATCTATAAAGGAGTAGGCCTCCTATCCTCTCACATTCTCCAAAACTTCATCAGTGAATGTTGTTGGGTATGGGTCATGTACGCATGTGTCATTCAAATTTATTAAATTGACACAAATCCTTATGTCTCCCTTAGTATTTTTCTCCTGCACTACCATCGGCTCACCCATTCAGATTCTTCCACAAGTTCAATTATTCCAGCTATGACCATCTTCTCAAGCTCCTCCTTCACCTTCTCTTTCTATTTTGGGTTTAGCCTATATGGTCGATGTTTTATGGGTTTCGCATATGGCTTCAAAGTGATCCTCATTACACCTAGATCACCTACAATGAATTTTTACTCAGTAAACTTTGTAAGAAATAGATTCTGGTACTCATGCAGTAATTCAGTGACCTTACCTACTGTATCCTGATCCCAGTAATCTCAGATGCGCATGAAGTTGGGCTCTGCCTCAGAGCCTATATTGGACTGCTTGGTCTTAATAGGTTGTGTTATGTCAGGTATCTCAACTTCTAGTCCCACAACCTCATGCTATCCTTCTGATTTTGGGATGCTAATGTTGTGAAAATCTTCCTCATTGGCTTCCACAGCCATATTATAGCATTCTAATGCGTGCTGCAACTGCGCATTCCAATAAGGTTGTACCCAAGTTGTTGGTTTATTTGGTGTCCATAAAATTCCTGCTCTGATTTCCTGATGGGCATCATCGATACACTTAAAACCACCTTCGAAGCTAAATTTCATTATGAATCTTTCCTTTAGATCATACCAGTCGGTAGTGCCATGGCACAACTCCATTTTGAGATACCAATTCATCGGTATCACATCCAAAGTGTGGACAAATATGTGTACCAATTTTGGTTGAGGTTCTTCGTCGCATTTCATAGTGCAACAAGATGAATGTTCTCAGGGATCATTCTTACCATTATACTTCTGTGCAAGCCTTGTGTTTGCATGACTGAATCTGAGCCTCATCAATCGAGATACTCCTTCCAATCTCCTATGTTGTCTTTATGCATGCCCCACCATCTCGCAGGTGTAGACATCAAAGCTATATCTAAGGCTTGTAATCGTTGTCCTTCTGGTACATCCCTTTCAAACTCATCAAGAAATAAGCTGACATCACCTATCCCATCATAGTAAGGTAAATTACGTACCTCTATTGAGATGCAGTGAAGAGATTTTGTAAGTCTGTTACATTGCAGAGTAGAAACTTCATGCAACTGGTTCTTCTAGTTCTACATTTCTTCATCAGAGTCCGAGCCACACAAACTATCCTTTTCCCATTTTATCCTCCCATCCATGGTGGGATTGATTTAATCCTCATCCCATGCAATTAACTTATAGATATTTTCAATATCTTCATTGCCATATTCGTTGTGGACATGTTCTGTATACCGCACCCCTTCAGAGGGGTCCAAAGGAACAACAACCCTGGTACCATTCTTCTCGAAGACCATACTTCTTTTCATATTAATTATAGCATCCATATCAAAAGCCGAATCAATTCCAAGTAAATCTAGATATGGATCATTGTTGTCCACAATCTCAATAACTTCAAAATCCACCATGACACTTAATCCTTTAATGTCCACAACAACACCATGAAATCGACCCATCAAGATGATTTTATACTGATTGGCCATGCGCAGCTAAATGGGTGACCATTGTAACTTTGGTTTCCCCATTCACTCCCAGGTCTTCTTTGGTAATACGATGCCATCTGATCCCAAGTCAATAATTACTTGATCCATTTAAAATTTTTCGATCTTCGTAGTTTATCGCATCTCTCAGCCAGTTCTTTTCTTAGTTCTGTATATTTTGTTTATTGTGCATTGTTCAGGTTGTGGCTTCTCTTTACTAGCATAGTTGTCAATTAGTTCTTGTAATTCTTCCACTCTTTTTTTATCCTTTATAAACTTCATACATGTCCACGTAAACGACTTCAAAATGGTCAAATCAAGTTTCTCTGTTGTAGTAACCACTTTAGGATTATTCTTCTGTGGTACTAGTTGCATCTACGTCTTCGATGTCGAAGCTCCTGGGTCCATGAAACTCTTCTTCACTTCCATGAAGGTTTCTTTATCCCTCTCCATATTGAACCCGATATTCTTTTCTCTAGCCTTCCTGTAGTATACCTAGGGGTACATAGGGAGGTACCCAAGGGAATAATGTAATAATGGGATGGGCCATAGTTAATAAATAAAGTGGTTAACCCACATCATGTAAGGGACCACAAGTAGTTAGCAATAATGTGATAAGCCCATGGTATTAGATATATGGTATTAAGAGACCCATGGTAATGACCCATGATATTGTATATATGAAGCCTATATAGATGCTAGAGACTCCCCAGTGATGGATGTCAAGGAATATTGTATGGACAAGCATATGACTTGTGGAGTGTTCTCCTTCCTTGAGGAGTGATTATATGGTGTTACCCTACCTTAAAGATTGTGATATTAATAAAGAGAAGTTTATCTATTTATATATTGTTATTTTTGGGCATATTTATATTTTCATATATTTTCAGGTCAGATCTATTACAAGTGGTATCAGAGCACTTTCTTGGGCAAGCGGAGAGATTTTTTTTTTTTTTTTTTTTTTGCAGGAAATTTTTGGGGAGGTGAGTTGCAGATCTGATATGAAAATTCTAGTGCAAAATTTGCAGAATCGAATGGAAGATATGGATTATTTGTGAAAAAATATCTAATTTAAAAAAGAAAATCAACCGAATCAGAGTCCGGATGAGGGAGATATCGCGGATTTAAAAATCAGCGGTGTTGTAGAAATTGATTCACGAAAATTCATGGACGATGGATCTCCAGTTAATTTTGTCATTTTTGTGGGGGAATTTTTAGAAAATAATTGCATATCTGAGATCCTCTTGAAAAATTACCCAATTAAAAAAATGCAATCGGTCGAATCAGAGTCCGGATGAGGGAGATATCGTTGATTTAAAATAAGCTCTTCTTTCAGAAATTTTGTGACGGCGGAATAGTCGCAGTGCAAATATGAAATTCCAGAGTGCCTAGATCAGGATTTCTATCACATGGGAAGATAGAGAATGGTAATTCCATTCCTGAAAATATGTCATAATAAGGATTCTGAGCAATATTGACTGAACTGTGGCAATTTTAAATTTTCGCCAAGTAAGTGATTTTTTCAAAACCCTCTTCATGGCTTCTAGCAAGATGTTTTTTTACAGGAAAATATGATAGCCCTACTATTGAAGAATTCATAAGTAGTGAAAAGTTCACATATGGGAAAAATTGGAAAGGTTCGAATGGCTTGGTTTGCAAGATGAGACTTCCATATGGTGGAGATGACTTGACAACAAGAAGTTGTACAAACTTTCAGATGAAGAATTTGAAAAATTCATTTTAGACAAATGGTCTCATGCTGGAAAACAAGATAATGAGAAACATATGGGGTTATTTTCTACTAGTATCTCCTTATTACAGGTTCATGGATATATTCAGAAGGAGAAGATCAATGTGTCTATAAATCCTAGTTGCAAGCAAAAATCTTATAAATGTTAATTTTGCAAAAAAATTGCAAGTTCCAGCAAAACACACTGAAAATACACAGGTTGATAATGAGGATGTTCAAGTTTATAAAGATTTGAAGATTTCTATGGATAAGTATGTATTGCATTCTAATTTTTATGCTTCAGATATAGCTAATGTGGATGTTGTTTTGGGATACCCTTGGATGGAATATGTTGGTACTATCAATATTAATGTGCAAAAGAAATTCATGAAGCTCTCGTATAAAAAGAAGAAAGTCACATTAGAGGATATTTCCATCAATAAACAGGTAGAGTCCAAGGAGGCTGAAGGAGAAAATGTTACAGGTACTGATACATCAGATGAAAAAACTGTGGTTGAAGTAATATTGGAAGATACAAAACAACAATAGGCGCCACAACATGTACCAGATACCAATCAGGCTCCATTAGGTGGTGAATTAAAGAAAGATACACCGTTGGTTAAAACTTTAGCATATCACCACCCATATCACCCTGCAAGAAAACAACCAACACGATGGCAAAAAATTAGCCACAAGGAAAACAACCCCGACATGACAGATAGAGAGGGGCGATGATCCACCCACAACACATCAACACAGAACAGCTGCCAGGTTCAACTTCCATCTCAAGCAAGTGAGGCACCTTCTAGATCGAGGGTCACCTTTCTTCTGGATGTCTAGATGCATGTGCATGTTACTAGTGGACTACTCTTTTGAGTAGACATTATTATTTGTGTTCTTCTTATGTTTCGGGGATGAAACATGTTTAAGGGGGGTGGAATGTAGTATACCTAGGGGGATAGTATGGGGTATAGAGGGAGGTACCTAAGGGAATAATGTGATAATGGGATGGGCCATAGATAATAAATAAAGTGGTTAACCCACATCATGTAAGGGACCGCAAGTAGTTAGCAATAACATGGTAAGCCCATGGTATTAAATATATGGTATTGAGAGACCCATGGTATTGTGTGTATGAAGCCTTTATAGAGGCTAGAGACTCCCCATTGATGGATGTATAGGAATATTGTATGGACAAGCATATGGCTTGTGGAGTGTTCCTCTTCATCAAGGAGTGATTGTATGGTGTTACCCTACCTTAAGGGTTTTGATATTAATAAAGAGAAGTTTATCTATTTCTATCTTGTAATTTTTGGGCATATTCTATTTTCATATATTTTTAGGTCAGATCTATTACACTTCCTAACCCATGTATCTGCAAAAGGATTTTTTCCTTTTGTCTTATCTCCTCCTGTAGCTGTGTCACTTTGTGTCACTATGTTAACACTTGGGTAATCTTCACACAGTTTAGCTCTCATGATTTGCAAGTTCTGCGTAGGCTATTGATTCTTATTTTCTTGCATTTTAACCATCAAAATAGGGAAATCCTCTATTACATGGTCGAATTGTCATAGTACTTACAGGAAGGGGTAGTGGAGTTCTGAAAATCCCGTGCAAAATGTCTAGCTTCACCGCAGTTATAACATATAATCTAACCCTGATCATGTCCAACCCCCCCTCCTTGACCTTGTCCTTGGCCCTAAAATCCTACATGAGTTGCAGGTGAACCATGATCTTCCTACGCATGACCTTCAACTTGCATTCTATACGCCATAGTTTTCTCTATCATCAATTCATAGTTGTGACAATTTCTTTCATCATGTCCTACTGACCAGCAAAAGTTACAAAATAATTGCTTTGGTGACTGCACATACTTTTGGAACAAATAACAGTGGTTAGTTGGGTGCTAGCCTGTAATTTGAAAAATACTACATGGTACACTTGATCCGCACTCGATCCCATACTTGGTCCAACACTAGGTTCCGAATTCAGAGGATTAGGACCTCCATGAGCCAAATAATTAGGATAGACAGGACACTGGTCCTTATAGTGACCTTTCGCTTTACACTTTATGCACCAAAATTCTGAGTGCATATCAGATCGAACTTCTTTTCCTTTCTTCAAATCTTATATCTCCATATGTAAGCTAGCTAACTAGATTTGTATCTGCTAAATTCCTACATGAGTATCCTGTACCAGCGATGCTTCTATCTTGATCGTAATTTCTAATGCCTCAGCTTGCGATGCAATCTTTTACTACGATAATGGTAATCTAAGATGTGGAAATAGCGCAACTATATACCACTCTTTGTGCTGCTCATTGGAGATCTAAAAGTTTCCTTGTCCTAACAAATATTTTAATCTCTGATCTAATTCCTAGGTAGTCTAGTTGATTTCTTGCTTAATCTCTTTCATCTCCGTAAGGCACTGCGACTGTGACTTTGGTTTCTTGAACTCTACATTGAGTGTTTTCTTTGTATCAGCTAGCGAAGTTTTTGGGTTTGTTGTATTGTACTTAATATACCATCACAATGCTCTATCCTACAACACTATGATGAGCTGAGATTTCCTCATATCGTCATCATTGATTTATTGCGCTTTCCATATAGCTTCAGAAAAAACCAAAATTTCTTGGGATTCTCTTATCCCTAACCCTTAAAAATAGGCATCTTTACTGTGTTAGCCATATTAAATGGGGGGAGTGGTGGTGGAGGTGGAGGTGGAGGTGTAGTTGTATGAGGTGGAGTGTTTGGATGGGGAATCCCAAAAGTGACTTGATTATCTAACTGTGACCCACCTTTAATTGTGTTATGGTTTCTCCTTTCTTCTTCACTTTCTCGTTCACCCAATAATGGACTGTAAATAACTTCAGTGAAATTATCATAGCCTATTTTGAATCTCTTTCGGCTCCACATAGATCCAGTCTGAATTCTTTTAAACATCAATTTTCTTGCATATTCCCTTCTCACATAACAACACCTTAATCCAAATGTTTAAGGAATTCAAATACATACCTCATAGACCTTTGAAAAGCTAATGCTTAGCTTCACTATAGAATACCGATGTGTCAATCGTGAATTCAGTAATAAAGCCTCCAAGAACACTATCAATCCAGTAATCAACAACTCTTGTGACATTATTTTTAGTCTCCTTGAGTCACTTAATCAGCTCTGGGGTCCATATAGTAGGCTCATCGTGCTACCAATAGGGATGACTTTCATATAGTTTTGAAAGCCACTCATGCATCTTTTTAGAAAATGATGCAAAAAATATCTCATGTTGATCTATAAAGATATACTTCTGCAACCACCTTTCTATTGACAGGTGCATATTTCTATTCTATTATACTACAAATTCATGCACCTTCAGATCGACCCAATCATGAATGTCTTCTCTGGTCGAATGCCACATCACATATCCATCAGATAGATCCTGGTCCCAGCAACGAAACAATTTTTTGGCTTGAGGGTGTTAGACCTAGGTTCAGAGTTGTTTGCACTAACCAACAAAAGCCTTATCACCGACCCCTTTGACAATGATCTAATCTCACAAACCGCAATATCAACCGAGGTGATATTTGGGGATGCTGGAAGTAGGTTTCCACATCTAAAAGGATATGGAGTGTGGTCATGACTTAGTCTGACTTACCTATAGATCTATTACTGCACTACATGATCTTAGTTAGTATTATACTGAATCTGATCTATTCATACAAAAATACTACTTCATAGATCTAAAACTCTATCAATTGTGCATAAGTCAATGGACCTTAACTGTAATTAACTATAACAACATTGATATATTAATTCTGATCTTATCTTTTACCACGCAGCATAAAAGTAAACAGTAATTGCATAAACTAAAGTACAAAATGTAAGTACATAGGTTTTCCTTCAAAATCTTCTTTATTATCTTTAGATATTCCCAATTACAATCCTTCTTACCCTATGCACACAGCTGCACACTTAACAAGTTCTTCGTGCACACAGCTGCAGGAGCCTTCCCCCTCACTATAATCCAGAAAGATATGACAATTAAATACTATCAATTGATTTCATTGAATAAATATATTTCCTGTGACTTACTAAAACAACCCTTTATATATCTTTTTCTCTTACAATACCATGGTCCGCAAACCATGGGCAGAGCTTAAAACATATATAACTGATCCCATCCTTTTACAAAATAAGGGGCTTTAACCCACTCTAAAGCCCCTATGACTTCTAAGACACTGTGTGAAGAGTGCTCTTCTCCTCAAAATGCGGGCTCTTTACAAAAATTTGACAATACTTTGACTGAGGGGGACCCTACCCATCAAGTGGTCTTCCCCTCACCCCAACCCAATGTCTCCCAAAACTGCATAGAAGTCAATCAATATTCGTCTACAAAACTATGCATAAATTTTCCTTAGTGGCCTCTCCTTCAACTGGAATCACTCATCTCCAAAAGTGTGTAGAAGATAGCCTCTCAGCCCATCTTGAACTACGTATTGCACAATTCCAGGCCTCAAGCCTCAACCCTGACTATTGGGATCATGCAATTCATAGTCATTAATCCTCCCTTTCCAACTTGTAACATGGATCCGGCCCAGTCCCTAGACTAGAATGCACCATCTTAGGCTAGGAGGTTTTCAGGTTAATGTCATCTCATCATGAGTCAGTTGCAGATGCGGGAACCTAATGAGAAGATAGAGAAGGAGATGAAGCATGTAGACATGTAAAGGACATTCTTGTAGTTGAGCATGCAATCTGAGCTATCAAGGAAAAAGAAAACCAACTCGCGATCACAACCCAAGACTTGAGATCATTGAATTTTCATATCACAAGCCATGAGGAGGTGGAAGATAGGAGTATTCTCAAGCACACATCCAACAATCAACAACAACAGGGACTTGACATTGCCACATCACCAAGCAGTCCATGTCAGGAGTGTCATGTCATGAGTGGTCGTATTCCACATCATTCTTGTGGACCATGTATATTGTATTCAAATGTATTATAAACTGGAAGTCCAAAGGACACACATGAATATGGAGAGTCATATAAGTTGAAAAGTCATAGGAAGTTGAATAGTCATGAGGGTAGTCAACGAGTCACAAAAGGGAAGCATCACCCCTTGGTTATATATACCCCCTCATTATATGAGGAAAGGAATTTTCACCTTGGCTTCTCCCGCAAGGCATGAGAGAGATCATCTAGTTCTTTGAGGAGCTAGGAGTGGCTCTAATGTCTAACTATTGGGCCTAGTGATGTAAAGTGTAAACATGTGTCTTGGAACTTTTTCTTGATAAGAAAATCCTTTTAATGCCAACACATTCTTTATGCATTGAATATGAATGTCTGTAAGACTATTCTGTGGACGTTTTTATTTCATGTTTTCTTTGACATATACTAATATAGTTGAACTATTTTGTTTATTTTAGTGCTTATATTATTGAGAATGTGTTGTAATGGTTGTTATTATTTCCCCATCCTTGTGGACTATTCTGTGGGATACTAGACATATCTTTCCTTGTTTGTTGGTTGTAACGATCGTCACATCCATTATGGACTATTCCGCTGGATGTTAGATGGAGCCTTCTAGTTCATGTGTGTCTCTTCCTGGGTGGTACTATTTCCTCTCACTTAGAGACTCACTTTTCTCCCCCCTTTGCAATAGAAGAACCATGACATAGTTTCAACTGCACACTCACCAGGCACACCTCCCTCTTTTTTCGAAGATACCATTGCATCACTCTCTTGTGCTGACAGCTAGAGATAAGGAAAATTTTTAAGGATTTGGAAACCTAGCCTTTATATTGGATGGGAAACCTACACAAAATGGTGTGGGTTCTGATTGGGGCTTCATATTAGGGAGATCCCCTTAGTTGACAAATTTCTAGCATTGTTAACAAAATGGTGCTAGAGGGAGGGTGAGACGATATGCTGTGCCCATTGAGTCTGGCTCAGATCTCTTATTCAAAATGGATCTTTCCCAAATCATAATCCCATGATGTTTTTCTAGAGAGATTAACTATAACATCCATGTGGAAGCTATTCATAACCTGTCTCAATTGAAGTTCGATGGTTATGGTAAATCAACTTTTCTTGGCCCATAGAGGTTTGGTCTTGTGGCCAGCGGTCGATCTGCTAAGTCATCGATGCCGCTATGTAGGTCACGAGTTTGAGTCTCATCTTAACCGAGGGTCGTTCTTGCGGGCTGGGCAGTTCCTCCTAGAGGTTATAGTGGCAGTCGGTGGGATTCGACCCTGTGTAACGTGAGTATGATACCACTGTCGTTGCCGATTCCGCTAGTCAACAAAAAAAATTCAACTTTTCGTGAACATCTATTTCAAGTTTTTTTTTTTGTCTTGTTAATGGAATATATTGCAAATATGTCATGGCTAGACTACTCACCCTCACATTTGAAGGTCATGTTAGTCGATGGTGTCATACATTACCCATTTCTTCTATCCATTCATTCAACCATCTTACCAAGGAGCTTCATAAATCCTTTGATAAGTATGAATACCGAAGTGTTTGTAGAAGAATCAATCTCTTAATAATGAAGGAAAATGAAATAGTTAATGATTTTTCTAATCAATTCCTTCACCTTTGTTATGAGATTCATAAAAAAGACATGAATTGGGATTTCTTGCAACAAGAGTGCAAGCCTCACAAGTGATGATTGATGCTATGTGATTCATTTCACTAGTTTCAATCCCACTTCGTCACCCCTGTGAGCATCACCCGATGCAATGAGTGCTAAGTGGACTATTCAAAAATCATGAGAAATTAGTCAGTTACGACTACCTCTCATGGAAATGGTCATAGATGAATGACTTTCTTAACACAATTGAATCCCAAAAATTGAAGGAAAATGAAATAGTTAAGGATTTTTCTAATCAATTCCTTCACCTTTGTTATGAGATTCATAAAAAAGACATGAATTGGGATTTCTTGTGACAAGAGTGCAAGCCTCCAAAGTGATGATTGACGCTATGTGATTCATTTCACTAGTTTCAATCCCACTTCATCACCCCTGTGAGCATCACTCGATGCAATGAGTGCTAAGTGGACTATTCAAAAATCATGAGAAATTAGTCAGTTATGACTACCTCTCATGGAAATGGTCATAGATGAATGACTTTCTTAATGCAGTTGAATCCCAAAAAATGATATCTAAGAGTCTGAACATTTGGTTCTTATCTCATTACACAGTGAACCTGAACCCCTTGATTCTCATATTTCCTGAATTATTGCAAATCAGGAGACGCCTCAAATTTCATAGGAGGAGCTTACTTCACCTTTTGTTCTTTGTTCTCCTCCCTTTCCAGTCTCGATGCGGATGCCCCCTTGCGGTGGTTTTAAAATTCAGAAATATGAAAATAAAATCTCTAGTCCATCTTCTCATTCTTCTTCCACTTTTCATGATTTAGATTCAATGGAGGAAATTCCAGAAGGGGTCATGAAGGCTACGGTGAAGACTCACTCCTCCATTACACAAGATGACGTCACCATTCAAAACTATAGTCTCAAAGCTAATTCAGATTTTTGTTATCCTCTATCATCTACATATCTCGACTCTTTGTACCATCACTCGCTTGATTAATCTTCTCCATCCGCTAGTTGTTCACATTCTCTTGATTCTCAAGCTACTAGCTCAATTTTTGATTAGGTACAAAGAAATCACATTATGCAGGTAAAGGAGAAGGATGGTGAAGACGCTTTCAATCTCTCCTCTCTTCTATTGAATCTTCCAGGTCAAAATAATAAGTGTCCATTCTTGCATGATTCCCAATCTACTAATCTTGGTAGTGAATCAAACATAATGAATTCTTTCGATCAATTTGTAGCCTTGGGAAAAAATCATCCCGATGAATGCCCAGGTGCATCATCTCATCTTTTGGTTTCTCATGAAGATATTACCTCTGATCCAAAATCTGATTCGGTTAAAGAAGGTGTGTTTAGCGAAATTTCCTCTTCACATTACCATCCCTTGTATTCTACCTGTTGCAATGCATCTACCTACGATAAAGATACTCCATGCTCTTAATTTTCATCATCCAATGAGTTATCACAAGGAGGTGAGGTTGTCCATGATGAAATTGAAAATATTCAAAACATAGAGCACACTTCCCATCCCTCATCATCTCTTTTCTTGCATGAAGACAACTCTTCAAATTAGCTTGCTCATGAGATCTCACTGATTCATTTATCTTTGAATTTTCCATTAGGAGAGTCTTTCCATTTGAGTAATCTCATTGTTGAAGTTGGAAAATCCTATAAAATCAATGACATAGATGGTTTCCATCTAGTGAGAAGTGTTGAAACCAACAAAAACAACCATCCTCAAACCATGCATGATCTCGTTCAAGCTTCAAAATGTGATTCTTCAATCCTGGGAAGTTTTGAGACCCACTAGGGAGTCGAGTTACTTCAACATCCATTGATGGTTATGTCAAGATCTCATGACTCTGGTAAGCCCCCAATCCTAATTTAGATCTGGTTTCTCTCTCACAATCCTTGTTTTTGCATGGTTTCATTTAGTGTAAATATCTTTCTCAAATATGTTTGGTATTTTGGATGTAATATTTCAAACTCTCGAGATTTCACTTCTGACTAGACATGAGAATATTTTTCGTTTCATTTTTCTTCATGCAACTCTCTTGCAACAAACACAGGTTTGGAATGAGTACCTCTCATGGAATTTTATCATTCCAAAGGCCATGTTTGGCTAAAGGAGTCATATTTATCGTATGTATTTCATGATGAGCAACTCCTAGATTTCCTTTTGAATATCACATCTCAAATCTCATCCTTCATTGCACGTGAAGCCCTCTTGAGTGTGAATTTATGCATGAGTTATTATGTGAATCAGTCTCCTTTCTATTCATTCCATCTTGACTGGTGTCATGTGTCCACTATACTAGCCTCCCTTCCCACTTATCCCGATGATCATGATGTTAGCCCAATGTGTCACGGGTTACGAAGAAATTTACTATCACATTCATCATGTGAAGAATATGATTTTATTATTCAAAACATTCATGAAAATATTCAAATTGGTTTATCTTTGTTGATCACAAACTAGGAATCTGATGCTTTAATCATCTCATTTGATCATTCTTCTATCCTTGATGACTTTCATTCAAATTATCATTTTCCCATCAACACATCCAAGGACAATGGTTTTACATCTCTTGACCTTCATCGTTTAATATCTCACTGTTTAGATTTGTGTCGAGTAGTTGAAACTCTTCAGCCTTCGTTGATAGTTATGTCGGGTCCTCACTATCTCAACATGAATTTTGAAAATGATAATATCTATTTTCCTCTACATGAGAGTCATCATAATCCCATGCATCTAATGGAAAACTCATCTTTTCAAATATTTCAAGAGGGTTTTCACGAATTGTATGATCCAATTGTTGAATGGTTTGAACAATCTTACTTGGAAATCTCTATCATGAACAACAAGTTTTGATCTCCCTTGCACTTGTTAGAGAGCTCAATGTAGATGGAGACACATCTGTGAGAAGCATTGAAGTTTTTTAGAAATATGGTATTCATCGAGAAGGTAAGAATGCATATTGGATGAAAGTAGTGGTTGTGACACATCTTTCTGCACACAGGAAAGACCTTCCTTTTCTTGTGCAAGTTATTCTAGCTTTAGTATTTTCTATTGCACATCACTTTATATTTGTTTTAACTATTCGTCTCTTTGTGAATGTAGGTCAGGAACAACTATGGTGGATTCACTGAAAATTTCATTATATGTGACCCTAGCCTTCTAGCTATTAGGTTAGGAGTAGGATTAGTTGCATCCTAGTTTTCCCTTCCTTGCACTCATCTTGTTGTTGGCTTGAGGGGGCTTGGACCCAGGTTCAGAGTTAGTTGCACTAACCAACAAAACCCTAGACTACCAACCCTTTCAGCAACAACCTGTGTGGCACGGGTTGTAGTCTCACCTGAGGCAATATTGGGGGATGCTAAAAATAGGTTTATGCATCCAAAGGACTATGTGATGTGTTTCTGATAGAATTAGGGCTTTATCTTGACCTTCCTAAACCCTAACCCTTAAAACACGGAAATTACAACAACTAACAGTTAATAGATCTATGCCCTTCATCCATTGCGCTAAACATTCATAACATCGTATAAATAAACATATCTACTTCTTCATGAATCTATTAAGAACTTTTCCAGATTAATTTCATTCAACATATCAAAAATATAGTAAATTCAGAGATAAACAATAATACACAGATATGTAGATAATTCCTCAAAACAAGCCTTTATTGTGCTTCAGATCTTCAATTACAGTCATTTCCAACCTTGCATACACAACTTCAGGGGCCCGCACACTCAGTTGCGGACTTACTAAGGTCTTCATGCACACAACTGTAGGAGTCTTCCTCTTTGCCTAAGTACAAAATAGACAAAACAAACTGAAGTCTTTCACTTCTATCCTCTTCTATATCATACCTTTATGACTCTTCTATGAATTACTTTTATATCATTCTCCATTACAATACCATGGTCCACGAACCATGGGAAGGTCTCAGACAACTTGACTCTTAACAAACTAAGGGTCTCTAACCTTCCTAAGGTCCCTTTGACTCCTATCGACCTGCACTACTCTTGCTCCTCTCCTCAAAATTTGGAGACTTTGCAATATTTAAAAAAACTTTACAAAATTTGACCCCAGGGGACCTCATCCCAAAATGCCCCCAACACAAAGTCATGACTCATCCCAAGTCACTCTGCTGGTTTTTTCTCATTATTTACTTGTAGACAGTTGAAATTTGTCTTTAATGCTTGAAGATCTGTTGTTCCCTATGTAGCGGCCTGATGAACCTCTTTGACCAATTTTTCTATGGTTGGACCTTTGACTGCAAGGTCCATGGTTCTCTACGTCTTCTACAGAGCCTTCAACTTTCTCTAGATTGTCTATGAGAGTTGTCTTGCCTCATCAGCCCATGGCTGCGTCCTTGAGGAGATAATGGAGGCCTTTTGATGCAAATCATCAATATGGGTCTAGATGAACTTTCCTTCTTGAAGTCTGGTGAATTGTTGCACATGTGCTAAGGTCTGTGTTGTTTCCCCGATCTCATCAAACTATAGTTGTTTTTCATGGATATCAGGTTCGATCTTCTGCAAGTGTGGATCCTCCTACAGTGTGGTCCACATCTCCATTGTTTGTTCAAACAATTAGAGAGGTCATCTCTTCTTTAATAGCAGCCTTGCACTGCTCTCTGATTTTTGGAGGAGTGGTTGGCTGCAGCTTAAGCTGAAGCTTTAATATCTGCAGTTGCAGCTCAAACTGAACCTTTCTGATTTCCTCCTTGGATTCTTTTAGCATAGTAGCGAACTTCTTAATTTTCTCTATTAAGGCCAACATTGCTGAAATTTGGAGCTCAGGGAGATCGCTGCATACTTGGGTGAGGGTTGTCTCTAGCTGTTGATTCTATTGTATTGCCTCATCATGGGCCTGCAAGGCCTACGCTTTCTCATCAAAAATATGTTGATTTTTATTTTTTACTCATCAATAATCAACAGTGCCTTCTTCTCCCGGACGGAGAGTTCATCTACAACACCTTGATGGAGCTCATGTAAAGTCTGAATTGGTAGTGCTTCAAAGTTGATACAGGCTCTTTCACAAATGTGCGCTCTCGTGCTCTTTGATTGTCTCAAATTGGAGAGAGCCCCATGGTAGTGGTACTGGGAGAAGCCCAGACATGATATACATTGTACTATTTCTCAACACACTCGCTTGATCTGCACTCGCTTGTCCCACACTCACCTGGATCACCCATTTCTAGACTTGCAATTACTTCAGGCCTTATTGTACTTTGTCCAATACTTGGTGGTAATGGTCTTCCATGTGTCCCTAGATAGTCTCAGTGGCGTTGTAGACAACATCACTAATCTCATCAAGGTCTCCCTCCATGAGGACCAATGGTGTCGTACTTATAGATTTATCAGACTTTTGCTTCTTACAAGGTCCTGTGGAACTTCTCTTCTGCCTCTTCTTGATTCTGAAGGGGGACTCCAACTCTGTGTCACCTTCCTCTTTAGTGTTCACCTCCAGTCATGACCTCAACATTTGTGCACATAATTTCATGTTCATCAAGGTCCATAGTGACCTACTACGTGGTTGTAGCTTTCTCCTTTGGCACTTCCATATCTTTGGCAAAAACCTTCTCTTTCTAGGGTTCCTTATCTTTGGAAGAGGCCTTTTCTTCCTGCGTTACCTGCTCTTTCTGTGTGGCCTTCTCTTTCTGAGCTGCATTTTCTTTTGTAGAAGCCTTCTGTGCTTCTTTCTCCTTGTCTTTCTCTATTGTTGTCGTAGTTGTGGTTTTCCTTGTTTCACCTTCTGCAACATTACTTGTTCCTATGCCTGCGTCAGATGGGGTGAGCCATTCGCTTGGCCATTTGCTGATGACCCCCATAATGTCATATTTTCTGACTAAGTATGGCAAATTATGCCATGTTCTTGCCACGTCCTTCTTTGGGTGTATGGACAGATTGTGAAAATCTACCTTGAAATCTACAATATTAGTATACTGCACATGTCAACTTGGTGATAATCGTGGTCGTTGGTTGATCACCATCCGCAACTCTAACTCGCAAAAGACCTAAAAGATCTTTCCTTACATGATACATTTAGGATCCTTTGTCGCCCATAGTAAGGAAAATTTAATAGCCTCTCACAAGTCTGGATCATATGTTGGGAACTGGCTCTCCTCAGGCATCCTTCATGCCACCAACACGATCAACATAAGTAACCATGTGTAGTGGAATGCCTTTCCATCCTCCTAGGCTTCATGAAAATCCTCTAAGAACTCATGAAAGAGATACTTGGCCCAATTGTATTGAACCCCTTTGCTGCACTCCACAACCAAAAATACTACTGGTGCTGGCACTTCATCTGCGCGACACTTATTATTTTTCCAGCCAAAATTTTGGCAGAAAACTTCACAACACCATCTAATATGGAGTTAATGGCGTAGCCACACAACTTCTTCACCAACTTAAAGTCACTCTTCATCTGGTTTGACAGCTTCTTCTCCTGCAATTTCCCCACAAAAGTATCTACGGGGTTCACTCTCTGATAAGGAACCAAGATTATTCGGTGGACCAATATGTCATCAATTGGAATGGGCCCTCCCAACCAAAGGCACCCATCATGAACCAACACCAATAATTGATGCCCACAGATAGTGTTAATGATACTTTGGCTAAAATGTGGCACCCACAACATGTTGAGAAATCCTGCACACAATTCCAGCCACCCAATTCATTGGCTCAAGTCGTGTAACACCTGACTCCTCATTGTAGACTAATTTCAAATATCTTCTAGGTTCGAGCTATGGTAACTTCGAATGATCACCCAGGTTCCAGTCCTCCATCTTGAAAATTGGTACCCAAGCCAACAAATTTCCCTCAACAGGTACTTCCTCTAGTAGTAATGTTGTGAATACCTAGAATTTCACTGAGTCTGGGTCCTTAGTCACTTTGGCGGTGGGTTTCCTAGGGGGTACGTAAGGTGGTAACCGAGTAATCAACACTGCTTCCTCTTCGTCAATATCTTCAACCCCCATGTTCAATTCTTCCTCATCCAAGTCTAGGGCCTCTGCTGGTTGATTGATTTTATCCATCTGACCCTTCTATTGGACCTTTGTTGGATTTTTTCGCAGCAATTTCTGCACTAACGCTTGTTGTGGCTTCTTTTGCTTCTTCTCTCCTACCACGGAGGCAGTGGGTTTAGGCCTTGGAGACCTAGTCACTTTGGTAGGGACTTGTTGTGTTGTAGTCATTCTCTCCTAGAATATTTCCTTCTTCCATTCAGGTAAACCCTGTAGGTTTTAACCTGGTACAGAAATTACCTGCATACGAATTCTAAAACACAGAAAATAAACAATGTGAGATCATAACACATAAAACACATATACACAGAGATTTTCCCCTGGATCCCAAAACCGGGACTACCAGATTGATTTTTCATTATGTTCCTTTCAATTTTACAATACATATTTATACATGCCGAAGCATCCAATACCATGGACCGAAAACCATCGCGTCCAAAAAACATGTGTGAAAATCATGCACAAAACCACAAGTGGGTCCGCCCATCCTAACATAGGGTCCAAAACCAAAATTTTCTGGGATGCTACACCAGACCCCATAACATGGGGTTACGAGTGCCCTTCAAATCCCTTGTTAACTACATGGAAACAATATAACACAACCCAACGAAACCTCCTTAAACTTAAATCATTGTTGCAAAAAATTCTTCTGTGTCTCTTCCCGTCCAGACATGCAGAAATCGTCTTGGCACAAAATAAGGTGCAAAATCTCAAGGCAATTTCTCTAGAAACAAAGTTTCCAAATGTGGATTAGGATGTTGTATTTATAGCCCACTTTGACTTGAAATCCATCTGTTCCCTCCATATCTCTGTCATTAATGCTCTTTTTGCGGTAGATTTCCAAAGATATACTCCTTAAATTCTCTCCCCCCGCTCCCTTTAATGGAAAAATTGCAATTCCATCATCTACAGTGGTTCCAATGGTTACATTCTAGCCAGGTTGCACGGGAACCACCATGCTAGTTCATCTCCTTCATTGCAACTCCCATATGCACCTTTCCCCTAATCACTGTGTGGCCCATTCGCTTCGCCAAATTGTCATTCTAGCAGTGTAGTTTATAGTCTCGCACTTCCTTGCAACTACCTGAAGTACTAAGACTATCCTACATCCATAAAGTCATTGCACAGGGGTGGGATCACCCCTGTACAACTTTAACTGACTCCCATTGATTCTTCCTAGATATAGTTCCCATTTAGCTTTGCGAGCTAAACTGTAGCTCCATGCATAATCTCCTTGGTGATGTATGGCCCCAGCCAATACATCTCAAAATTTCCTGGAAAAATTTTAAATTTTCTATCATACATCAGTACCAAATCTCCATTTTTAAAGGTGTGCTGCTTAATGTGGCGATCATGCCACACCTTTTCTTGAGCCTTCTTCACTTACTGATGAAAACCTGCCAGGAAGTGATCTTCTTCTAATTCAAGTATCTACACGAGGCGTTCTTCCATGGTATCCCAATCTTCCATCTTTGTGACTGCATCGATGCTCAAACTGGGAAGAACTTACTCCATTGGCATCACTACTTCTTGTCCATAGATCGGCCTAAATGGTGTTTATCCAGTCAACTTCTTACAGGTAGTTCGATATGCCCAAAGAACAACTGGTATGTGCACATCTCAATTGTTCCTATTTGCATTACAGATCTTCGTCAAAGCATTCTCTGGGATCTTATTAAAGGCTTCAACCATTCAATTTTGCTTGAGGATGATATGGCATTCTTTTCTGATGATACATCTGGAATTTTTCAAGCAAAGCAGCAATTGTTTCATTCAGGAAATGTGAACCCCTATCTCTCATCAAAATCTTAGGACAACCGAACCTAGACAAAATGTATTCAAATATAAAATTCACAGTTGTAGCTGCGATGCAATCCTTCATGGGCTACACCTCAACCCACCTCATCAAATATGTCACTGTGATGATGTATCATGCTCTTGTCATCTTTCCTCATGGTTGAACAGGTCACACAAAATCTATTGTCCATTTGTCAAATGCCTGTAACGAAACTTGCAGGTTTAGAGGAAATTCATCCCTCTATGACGTCTTTCTAGTCCTCTGACAGACATCGCATGCCCTACAATATTCCTTTGAATCCTTGTGCACAGTTGGCCACCATAGCCTAGCTCGTAGGATCTTCTGCGTAGTCTCTCTTCCAGCATAATTTCCCCCAACAACTCCTCCATGTTTTTCAGCGAGGATACTTTGTTGTTCATAATCCAGTACATACCTACACATAACTTCATCCTATCCCATTTTATATAAGTTCCCTACAATAACAGAAAAATCTGTAGCCCTGACCACCAATTATTTCTTATGCTGCGTCGTATATCCTTAAGGAGTTGTACCTGTAGAAAAGAATTGGATTATGTTTGCAAAATGTTGATCTACGACGCACACAACAAAGAGTTGCGCATCAAGCAATCCTTCATCAAGTAGGTTCTTCACCATTCTTAATCCGCAAAAGGTAATCCAGTCCAGGATTTAATCTCCCTGGCTTCACAACTACCTCAAAGTCATACTCCTGAAATAGCAGTAACCACCTACAAATCCCCCCCCCCCCCAACAGTGGCTTGTTGACCAGGTACTTCAAAGCAGAATGGTCTATGTACATTTTGAAGTGCACACCCAACAAATAATGTCTAGACTTTTGGAGCACATATACCATCACCAATCCTTCATGCTCCGTGGTTGAATAATTCCTTTCTGCCATTAACAACTTTCTTCTTGCAAATGCAATCAGATGGTCAATGTCTCCTACTACCAGTTGGGTTAACACTGCTCCTAATGCTATGCAAGATGCATCTGCATGTACATGGAATTCTTTCTTCCAATTGGGGAACAGTAGAATATGCATTGTAACCATCTTTTCCTTCAACACATCTAAGCTTTTTTGGCAATCATCTTCCCATCAAAATGTCACATCCTTCTTCAATAATTTTTCCATGGGCATGGTGATCTGCGCACATGCCTTGATGAACTTAATATAGTATCTTGTATGGCCCAATGTTGCACGCAACTATTTTACATACCTTGGAGGTTCCAAATTGATAATCACTGCAATTTTGGCATGGTCCACCATCAACAATTTCTTACAAAAAACGTGTCCCAACAATATCCCATACAGTACACAGAATGTAAATTTCTTTAGATTAAGGGATATCTAATACTTCAGACAAGTATCTAGCGGGAGGCAAAGACTTGTAACATTCTTTTTCACTAACCCAAACACCATCCAATCATCAAAGTAAACCTCCAAAAACTTATGAATAAATTATTTAAAGGCTGCGACTACCACCCTAGAAAATATTGATGGGGAATTCTTAAGTCTAGAGGGCATAACTGTATACTGAAAAGAGCCCCATTCTGTAGCAAAGGTAGTCTTACTTTGATCTTCTTGCATGATCTTGATCTAGTGATATTATGAGAATGCATCTGTAAAAGAGTAGGCTTCTTGAGCTCCAATGTTTTCCAAGACTTCATCTGTGAATGGAGTAGGGAAAGGATCATGTACACAAGCATCATTCAACTTCCTTAGATCTACACAAATTTTGATTTTGCCCTTTGTCTTCTTTTCTTGAACTACCATAGGACTAACCTAGTTTGATTCTTCTACCAACTCAATAATCCCTGCTACAAGCATCTTATCTAGTTCTTCACACACTTTTTCTTTGTGCTTGGGATTCAACCGGTACGGGTGCTGATTCATGGGCTTCACATCTAGCTTCAACTTGATCTTCATAACACCCAAATCACCTACTATCCCCTTCAGATCAGAAAACTTTGTTGGAAACAAGTCCTGATATTCCTGTAATAACTCTGTGACCTTGTCAACTATGTCCTCATCCCAGTAATCACCTATATTTGTGAACTTCGGCTGCGCTTCTGACCCAATGTTTATTTTCTTGGTTTTCAATGTTTTTGAGATGTTAGGAACTTCTACCTTAGGCCCAGTGACTTCACGTTGTCCCTTTGACTCAAGGATATTGATATTCCTGGGATCTTCCTCACCTTCCTTTGCAGTAACATTGTAGCATTCCAGAACATGGCGCAACTGCGTACTCTAGTCTGGTTGTAACCACGAGAGAGGTTCTACAGGCATTCTCAATATTGAAGGCTTGATTTCCAATAATTCTTCATAAATACACTCAAATCCATCCTCAAAGTTGAACATTAACATAAAGCTTTCCTTTAGAACGTCCCACTCTGCGGTTCCATGTCACAGCTTTGTTTCTAGATATCAATTCATTGGAATAGTATCCAAAGTGTGGCAGAATATATGCACCCATTCCGCTTGTGGTTACTCTCCCCATGGTTTCGTCCAATGAGCCAGATGCTCATGCAGATCATCCTTCCTTGTATATTTTTCAGCAATGCAAGTATTACCATATCCAAACCGTAGCTTCATCATCCTTCAGTACTCCTTCCAGTCTGCAAAATTTTTCTTATGTGTACCCCATCATCTGGCAGGTGTAGCTCTCATAGTGATGTCCAAAGCCTAGAACCAATTCTCCTCTGGTACATCCCTTTCAAATTTATCAAGAAACAAATTTACATCTTCTAAGCCATCATAATATGGTAAAGTGCGTACCTTAGTAGATATACACTAGAGTGACTTAGTAAGCCTGTTGCATCGCAACATTGATACTTCATGCAATCTATTATGCCAATGCTCGAGCTCCTCATCTGAATCTGAGTTGGAAGAGTTGTATTTTTCCCAAGTGATTCACCCATCCACCATAGGGTTGATCCAATCCTCATCCCACACAGTAAGCTTATAGATCTACTCAATATCATCCTCCTCATAGTAATCTTTGAGTGGTTCAGTATATCACACACCCTTGGCTGGATCCAATGGAACAATGACTCTTAGTTCCTTCTTCTCAAATGTCATGTTGCACTTCTTCAGGTTGTTGAGCAAATTTATATCAAATTCCCAATCAGTTCCAAGCAGTGCCGAATAAGTATTACTATCATCCATTATTTTGATTACTTTAAAATCAATTATAGCGCGCACCCCTTCAATATCCACAGTTACTCCATGTAGGTGCCCCATTGGAATAATCTTTTTTTGGTTCGCCATTCGCATCTGAATTGGGGACCACTGCAGTGCTGACTTTTCCATTCTTTCCTAGGTCTGTTTAGGAAAAATATTCACATTCGATACCAAATATAGGATCACTTGGTCCATTTCGAATTCTCTGACCTGTGCAGTCAATCTCATCTCTCTATCAGTGATTTTCTTACCCTTGTCTACTTTATGTATTGTGCATTGTTCAGGTAGTGGCTTACCCTTGCCAGCACTATTGTCTATCAACTCTTGTAGTCCTTCAACTTCTTTCTAGTCCCTTAGGAGCATCATGCAAGTCTATAAAAAGGGTGACAACACTGAAGGATCTATTTCTTACACAACAATGACTTCTTCAGGATTCTCCGTTTGGGTGCTCTGAGCCTTTGATGTGGAAGCTCATGAATCCACAAAGCTCTTATTCACCTCCATAAAAGTTTTCTTTACCTTATGAAAATCAAATCTAGCATCTTTGTCAGCCTCCTTCTGCACCCATATATTTTCTTTTGGTTGTTTTCCTGCGACAACATAACGATATTAACACTAGGCCCATCTTCGTGCGGTTCTGATCTCATCATCAGGATTTTCTCGGTGGGATGTTGGTTCTTCTTCTCTTGCATCTTGGCAATGAGCATGGGGCAATCTTCTATAACGTGGTCAAATTGCCAGCAATATTGACAAGAGGGGTGTGTCGGGTTCTAACAATCTCGTGCAAAGTGGCCTGGTTCTCCACAATTGTAACAAATAATCTATCTATGACCTCTTCCATCTCCTCCCCTTATCCTCTTCCTTGTCACTAGAATCCTCTATGTGCTGCAGTTGCGCCTTGATCCTACTGAGGACGTGTCTCAACCTGTACTCTATATGTCAGGTTTTGTCCATCATTATCATAGCTTCAGAAATTGTTCTCATCATGGCCTATAGTCTTACAAAAATTGCAGAATAGTTGTTGGGGAGTCTGTACAAACTTCTGTAACAAATGGAAATTATTTGTTGAATATTTTCATGTTATCTAGTAGATAGTGCACCAGGGTATTGTTGATGGTGCTAGACCTACCAACATTCAGGAGACATCCCCGGTGTGAAGTCCCAACTATACCTAACATCGTTTGGTGTAGGAGTCCCATCAGATACGATGGCCTGATTTCCATTATCTTAAATATATGCCTTAGCTCTTACTTGTTATCACATGAAAGTGGTTTTCTTAGTCTTCGAACAACGAGGTTTGTATGCCTAGTGATTGCTCAGTGCCACTTGTGTCAAAGTCATTTCACTGTAGAGGGAGAGGGTGGAAATGAGTCTCATGTTGAAAGGGAATATTCCCAACTCGCTAGAGACACACAACACAATAGGACATGTGTAGCTTCTGGCGGAGTAGTCCACACAGATGCGGCATTCACAAACACAAGGTGAACATATAACATGTACAACACCTAGCGAATAGTCCACATGAGTGCGACATACATTATAACAAGTTTACAAAAATGAATTTATCGAGTGTCTGGCGGGGTAGCCCACATGGGTGAGACAACGTTAGCAACTGATACAACACATTTCCAACAACATATGTACTAAAACAATCGAAAAAGTTCAATTTTCTTAATACAGATTAAAGCAACATGCATTACAAGCATCCAAAGAATAGTCTTATAAACAAATACAATACATGTGTGAAATGTGTTAGCCTATTAAAGGCTTTTGAACTAAGAGAAAGTTCCAAGACACATCCATACACCATTACATCACTAACCCCAATATCGGGGCATTGGAGCCACTGCTCGCTCCTCAAAGAAAAGATTATAGACTCTCAAGGCTATGTGGGAGGAGCCAAGGTAAAAAATTCCTTTGCATGTAAAAATGAGGGGTATTTATAGCCAAGGGTAAAACTGGCCCTTGTGAATGTTCGACTTCCCTCATGACTGTTTGACTTACATGACTCTTCAACTTTAAATGACTCTTCAGATTTACATGTGGGTCTCTTGGAATTCCACATTACATTACATTGATTACAATAATTTGACCCACAGTAGTGATGTGGCCAAGATACTCATGACATGAATCGACACGACAGAGCTGGTATGTTCATGCTGGTGGTAGTGTGCATGTCGAGCTGCAGTGCTACCGAGTGATGGATGTGCTCTTGGTGTATCATAGCTTCAACTCTGCATGGCAAGGTGTGCAGAGTCTTTTATGGTCTTGGTGTTCACTTGATGTTGCATGTGCACGTCGCTCATTTGCTTGTACTTTGGCATGCTTCATGTGTTCGTCCGTTCGTGAACAAGTCTCCTTACATGTTCTCCTCATTCATCACATTCATCATTGTGCTATGTTTCATCTATGTACCTGTGTTTGCAATCACTTATGATGAGACATCATCAAATCAAAAAAGATCCTAGTCTACCATGATGCATTGTCTTTCACTTTCACATGCAGGTGACAGGGAGAGAGCACAAGGCTCTGCAACTATGCAAGGAAAATTTCAAGCTGGAATGCGAGCTCTGGGCACTATCCATGAAAAATGCATAGAGGTCACTAGGAGGCTGAGATGGGAAATCCAGATCATGAGTGACTATCTATGGGATTTGAAAGTGTAGGCAGCAGAGGGATACTGGCAGTGAAAACTGCGCAATTTATCTGGGGAGCTAGTAGTGGGTTGCATGAGGCTGCTGGAAAATATTGCTCAATTATTTTGGGGAGTTGGCAGAGGGTTGCAGGAGGCTACTAGAAAAAACTGCGTAGAGCTAGGAGGCTAGCCTGCTAGAAATCCTTGCATAGTTTTTGAGCTTAGCGGGATGATGGACAACTGGGAGACTGCTCATGAAAATTATGCATTTTTCAGGATGAGCAGCAGGTCAGCTGACAGGGTGATTGGTTGGAAAAACTATGCATTTTTTTAGGGTAGTGCAGTGACAAAAAATGGGTGTCTGTCTGTCATGTCTATGCAGTTTCTTCAGTCAGCGAAAGCGAGCATCCTTGGCAACTTCAGCGCAATGTTTTGAGGAGTGAGGCCTGGGGTCACTGCCTGATCAAACTCTCTGGTTGACCAGCTGGAGGCTTGGTTGATGTGCTTGCAGACAGTGCAGATTGAGATGGCTTGTTGGGAAAATTTTGTGCCATTCTATGTGAAAGTCATTCAAGTCGATTCCAGGATTGTGTAGCATAGACTACCTGGGAGGTAGCCTCAAGCTCTGTGCAATTCTGGGCAGCAGTACATGTTCACTAAGGGTTGGAACTGCGCAGTGCAGCTCAGTGGAGGTACAATTGTTGGGGGTGGGTCTGGTCGACATAGCTTCAACAAAATGACTAAGTGTGTGACCAATTGACATCGTACATGCATGACCTTGTGCACGCACACTCATCATGAATTGACGACAAGACACCTCAAACCATCAAGACAACATACACTCTGTGTTCTTAACCGACAGTGTGAGTGACAAGCTCGACGCTTGTGATAGATCGTTGAATGACCGTGACGACACTTGCACGACAGTGCTTACAACATCGTGTGTGAGTGTGATAGATGTTTACATAGTGAACACAACTCAAACACAACCTTCAACATAACCAGAATGAGGTCGCAAGCATGACATAGCAATCAACAAGCTGAAGACGACAATTCATCGAACAAGTGAAAGAGAAGGAAGACATGTAGAAGAAACACATAAAATGACTTTCGTGTTTGCACACATGCATGTTATTGAGGACAAGATGCTATGACAATGACAAGCAGTCCTGCCAACTCAACCAAGAGGTGTAGATCGAAAGGTATTCTTTACTTACGATACTTACCCTTAAGATGATCATGCATCCAATGAAGTTAGCATGCGGTCTTGATATTTTCCATTACTTGGTTCCTCGGTCCTTCTCCTCAACTCCTTGGGAGTGATCTCAACATGTCACCTTTTCCCGTAGTCACTGAGAGGTTGATCTGTGAAATTTCAGAGGACAGTGATTACTGCCATAATGCGGCCCTTAGAGGCCCGTCTGCGTAGTTTCTACATGCAATACTGACAGGACAACTTGAACAACACTGTGTAGTTTTGAGGCTTAGGGCACTGCTACAGGACAGGGGTCTTGGGAGGACACCTCTGCTCAATTTCTAAGTGCAGTGTAGCTGGACTACTCTGTGCATTTCTGGAGAGGAGTGCTAGATGTCAAACTATTTTTTGCATTTTTGGTGAGTAGTTCTAGTTGGGGTCTTTGTGGATTGCGGGGTTTCAGCAGGCAAGGGAGGTTGATGTATTTGCAAGCTGCAAGGTTTCAATATGCAAGGGATTTTTATGCCTCTATGCACTCTGGGATTTTAGCAGCCAAGGGAGGAAGCTTAATGGTTGCAGAAGCAAAGAACACAGTTTCAAGAAGCTGGATGAGGCTAGATTGCTCGGGAAAATGGCTAAGAGTGAGATCAATGAAACATATGTAAACATTGATAAGAATTGACTTTTATCAGATGCAGATACTTAGAGACACAACATAGACCATCCAGAATGAATAAGACATACTTTTCTTGATGCAACAACCTTTGTGACAAGAGTATGTGAAGGGAGAGTGAAACATGTCTATGTGATGACAACCACTCATGTGCACATGCTTTCCCTTGAAGAAAAACAACATCCCGTTTGCATGGAAAACAACAACCCCTATTCCCAAAGATGAGAACATAGGGAACTCTTAAATCAAGGAGGGGAGCTTGAAATGATTAGCTTACCAACGAGGGACCAAGGATAATCAATTGTAGGATTCAAGGTAGGCTTCAAAATTTGCATGTGAGCCAAAAATTTGGAGGGTGGCTGTAGCCGCTACAACACTTGGTGACACATCAGTAGAAATTGAGCTCTCTGAATGGACCTTATTTCATGAATAGTGAGTCTAACCCTTCTGGAGGTGTTGTTCAATTATTTGATCATCATGGCTTCCACACTAGCTTGATTAAAAGATGTAGCGCCTGCCATGCTCTTGATCAGTCAGCACACATTCCAAGCTAAGTCAACTCAGTTGTTTTGATTGGGGATGAGGGGCATATTGGTGCATAAGTAACATGACTGTCAGAGTTTTAGTTTCATCTCTGGTGTTGCTCTGCTGCCAACAGGCCTAGACAGTACCCCGACGGAGTAATGTGGGAACACAAGTATTTCTCTACTTCCAGTGAGCCTGGTCAATACTCTGGTGGAGTTACTTGCATCACCTCTCTACGCAGGAAGCATTTCTATTCTATCGGCTTATTCATTTTTCATTTTTTTTTAAACTGTGCATAGGCACTTATTTATTTTAGAGGCAGAAGAGGGATCCCAACTTATTGAGAGTAGAAGAGGTTGTTACTTGAGATAAGCATGTTATGTATACCTCTGACACACTTGTTAAGGTTTTTCCCCCTGACTTTATTCTAGTTGGGTGAGTTGACAAGGGTTAACTCAAAAGAACCAATTAGCATAGGTAGTACTAGTTAATAGTGCACATTTTGTATTTTCACTAGGACTTACTCTGAACAGAACATATTTTTCATCAAGGAATCATCTACTAAAGACAACAAGCTCTTCATAAAGAGAGAGGAAAACAGATAACCAGATGTTGATAGCTGTACAAGTCCTCTTAGATTTGACTAACTTGTCTCGAGAGCCAAACACAGTTTCAAGGGAGGCTAAACTATGGGTACAAGTAAGAAAATAAAGCAAACATGAAACAGTAGAATTAAAGAGAAAGGGAAAAAAGTAAGAAAAGTAAGAAAGAAAGGAAACCAAACCAAGTAAGCAAGCAAACAAACATGCAAACTAGAAAGCAAAGCAAAGCAAGAAGAAAAGACTACTCCTACTGCTACGCTAAACAGTGCATGGGCCTACTCAAGTGAAGTGATATTTCCAGTGTAGCCACCAGCACATTGGCTGGCCAATGTTGGTGAAGGCATGGTTAACGAGAAAGATATGCATGTAAACTAGTGAAGAAGAAAGATAGACCAGCGAAGACCAACACACTTTGAGTTCTGGAACATCCACGAAATAGAAAAGAGTGAATGAATAAAACAAACATTCTACAGACGTACCATGGTGTTGAGATGCACTGCATGCATACGGTAAACATACACACTCTTTGGACTGTGACATATGAGCAAACATGAGAAATACCAACAGCTTATGCTTCGCAAGTGTGCTCGTTGTGTAAGATTCCTCCAAATCTTGGGCGATGGGATCATGTGATTCGAGTGGAGGAAGTGAAATATGGGTGTTTGGTTGATCTTCAATGTGAAGCAGAGAGTGATGAGGAGCCTTGGGTGTTTCAAAAATGTTCTGATCGAAAGTGGAAGAAACCTCAAGACAGCGAGGGCCTGACATAACCATCAGTCAAGGCTGAAGTGCCTTGACAACTTGTTGGGTTTCCACTCCATGAATAGATAGATCATCGGAGACCAATGGTTTAGATAGATTAACAATGAGTGAATCAACATTGTGATCAAGTGAAGAAGTACATAGATCACGGCAACCGTGATCATAAAATTTGGGATATTCTTCATCATCCTCATGATTTGATGAATGATGCAGAGGGGTACATGATAGACAAGGATGTTCACCCTCTCTGTTTTTATAAATGATAGATGATAGATGGGATGAATTTTCATAGGAAGATGTTCCATCTCTGCAATGTAATGATAGGCTGACATCCGATGTGTCCTGTGAATAATCGGAAGTAGAAGCATCCAAAAATGAGTTTTCACAAGAAGAATCAAAAGTGGCAGAGTCACAAGGGATGTTAGGATAGATAGGATGAGGTGTGTATGGAAGGGAGTCATCCTTCACCATGGGTTCTTCTTTAGATTCCCACACACACTCATCATGCATGATAGCATAGGTTGGTCGCACAACACCAACTCCGTCGACAACTTGATCCTCATTCATAACAAGTGTGGAGTCTGGATTGGAAGAACATAAGATAGTACAATCTAGAGGATCAACAAAATGTGGGGATAAAGGTTGGGGTAAGGCCATATGACAACCAATAGGCTTGCAAACCAAATCTACACAGATATCAAGAGAAGGTGGGGTAGGAGGATGTGACAGTTCAACAGACGTGTGTGCATGTTCTCCCACATCAATCTGTGGGGGTGGAGTTGTTTGATGAGGGGACAATGGACAGTCACTTGTGGTAGCAACTATGTCCTCTTGTGATTGTGCAACTTGATCACCGAAGTATTCTGGGAGGGGTTCGAACAATTCTAAGAGTTATGGATTTTCAATGATGTAAAGAAGATGGTTAAACCTTCCATTGAGGAATTCCCAATCAATTTCATCTTCAGGAAATCGATATGAAAGATTATGAAAGTGTGTGTAAAATTTTTCAATGGATTCATCAACTTCTTTCTTTATTTCAAAATTTCTTTATTGAGTGCTTTATAGTCAGAATGATTGAAAGCATGGTCTATCTCTGTGATCAGATGATGGAAAGAGTGAATGGATTTTTCAGGCAGTGTGGCATACCAATGCAGTGGGTGCCCTCGAAGTGTGTATGTGAACAACACATAGGTCATGTAATATTCAAATATTTCATGCCTTTCACAGGATTCTACAATGCCAACTGTGTGTCTAACCAAGGCTACTTGGCCTCCACCATCGTATGTTTTATGTGACAAGTTATTCTAGAGCTCTTCTGAGATCTCAAAGTCATTTCCATAAGACATACACTCCGGAAGAGAAATTTTGTGTTTAGTCATGATAAGTATGTGGAGATTCAAAATAGATTGTGAGGACTCAGCTTATCATCTGGCCCTCCTTCTAGCACCAGAAATGTTGATAGTGCTGGACCCACCAACATTCAGGGGATCTCCCTGGTATGAAGTCCCAACTAGACCTCACAACGTTGGGTGTAGGAGTCTCATCCAGTACGATGGCCTGATTGTTATTATCTTAAAGATATTCCTTAGCTCTTTCTTGTTAGCACATGAGAGTGGTTTTCTTAGTCTTCGAACAACGAGGTTCGCATGTGTGGTGAGTGCTTAGTGCCGCCTTTGTCAAAGTTATTTCATTGCAGAGGGAGAAGGTGGAAGAGAGTCTCAGGTTGAAAGGGAATAGTCCCAACTCTGCTAGATACACACAACACAATAGGACATGTGCAACTTCTAGCAGAGTAGTCCACATGGATGTTACATTCACAAACACAAGGTGAAAAGATAGCATGTAAAACACCCAGCGGAATAGTCCACAGGAGTGCGATGGGCGTTATAACAAGTTTAAAAAAATGAAACTGTGGAGTGTCTGATAGGGTATGTTGGAAAATACTGAGAGGCAGGGGTGAATCAGTATTCCTTAGCAATTAGCACTTTTAAATCTTTTTAGAGCATTAGCTAATCTTCAATTAGTATGAACGTTTATGGAGTAATAACAATAAATAAAAGAACCCAGGAGGCACAAAGGTTTTAGGTGGAAAACCCCCTCCGGGTCAAAAACCACCAAACACTTTCCTAATAAATTATTTAATATTTATCCCCAACTGAAATGAAAGCAACAACTTCTTAGAATTCTAGAAAAGCATTATTCTCCAGCTCCCACTGGATGGACGCTCCAATGCCTGATATTCTTCAGTAGTCAACTGAATAGATGCCCCAACACCCAATGAGATACAACTAACCCTAGCACCACCCTACCACCCTAAAGGTTTTATAGGCTTGAACCTATTGGTGACTTCATGCACTAGCCTAGCACCACCCTACCACCCTATAAAAGAATAAAATAAGAATGGACTCCCGTACCAGGGAAAATGGTCCACTTTACAATGATATAGAATGATGTAGAAGAAGAAGACACACTAGACCATAACCCAAACTATGACACAACCACATAATGATGATCCTAGACCTCCCAACACTACCTCTTCAACTCTTGGCAGATAGACACTTGTACAACTTTTACAAAGATTCGTTTACAATGACTTTGTACAATGATACTTTTACAATGTCTGTATGAAGTGATGCCCACTTGAAGACTTCATGTGGTGAACTTCTTATTATTGTTCTACACCTTTATTGTTTCTCTTGTCATGCTACCCTTTCTCATTATTCAGAACATTAGATTATCCATTAAGTCTTCTCTTGATGAATATATAATACCTGCAAAAAGTCTTCAAGGAAATATCCATGACATGATAATAGCAAAACTTACCTCATCCTGCAGAGCATATGTCAATACTAAACAAAAACAAAAAATTAGAATACAAAGAACCTAATGAAATTAAGAGATGAGCATGCATATACAGAAGATACTTACTTGTAGCTTACCTCTGCTACATCATTTTGCTGCACCTTGCTCTTTGCTTCCCTAGAAAGTCTGGTCCTTTGCACCCCTTGACAACACTTGATCTAGTTTTTCTTGCCTTCTAGGAGCATGATATTTAATTTGATGTATCGCTCCACTTTCAGATTCCCAACATGTGATCTTTGGTCCTGTAGAAGCCCTCTGAGTCTAATTTCGAATGCCATGAGTTTGACCTGATTTGGACTCTTCAAGGAAAATTTATCCCCAATATCTTACAATGACGTAATTATGGACTAGTTTAGTAGAGCGAACTTGTACGACGTACCACATGTCACTGTTTCCTCCTTTGCCTCTAAAATTGATACACCGAAAACTATAGTCCATGCACTATCCGCCAATTTTTATATAATTCCAATCCTCTTCTTTGAGAGAGAATTATGACGATTTTCCCAAGGTCACTTCTTTAAGATGAAATTCGGCAGCCCGCAAAAACCCTAACTTCCACATATCATATTTCTGAAAATATAGCGAGCCAAGATCTTAAATTCGGTCATGACATTCAACCAAATTTTGAATCAAATGGTTTTTAATCTTAGAATCTAAGACTTCACAGAAATGAA
Source organism: Pinus tabuliformis (assembly GCA_031772625.1). Lineage (NCBI taxonomy): Eukaryota > Viridiplantae > Streptophyta > Pinopsida > Pinales > Pinaceae > Pinus > Pinus tabuliformis. The sequence goes on along the minus strand of CM062808.1, from coordinate 428,903,772 downwards.
GTTACAGTGAAAATGCCACAATCACTACATTTGGAGGATATATGAGATTGCTTTTTATAGAGTTGAGAGGGGCTTCTATAGAGAATGTTGGAGGGATTTTAGGAGCTTAAAAAATTATTAATTATTGACTATTCAATGACCAAAACCAATTATGAGTGCCATGCCACAACCCTATAGGGTTTTAGCCCACTAACTTCAAACATGAATATATCTCAAACCATCAAGAATTAATTGGCGTGCCATATGTCGACGGAAACATCTCGACGAGTAGAATCTATGTGGAAGATCCTTGACTCAAAATAGAGTAATTTTTCAAGTCAAAATTCCCTTTCAAGATCAGGGTAGCCCCTGGTGCTACTTGGGTTAACATCAATGACAACCTCAAATCATCTTTAGATCAACAATCTCCCCCTTTGGCATTGATGGCAATAGAAGTATAACCCCTGCGATTAGGGCACCTCTTCCTACTGCCTTCTCTCCCCCTTTGACATCAATGGAAAAGGGTAACTCCCCCTAACATACAACCATCCTACAGACCTGTACACACTTCCTATTTCCCTTTATTTTCTGAATAAGAAAAATCTAATGAGAACTTGGGAGAATCCCAAGCTTCTGGCAAAGATATTCAAATGCTTCACGAGGTAAAGGTTTAGTGAATATATCAACGATTTGTTCTTTTGTACCAACATATTCAAGTTTGATATTATTTTCAACGACTTGTTCTCTAACAAAATTATATTTTATCAGAATTTGTTTTGTTTTTGAATGCATGACAGGATTCTTGGAGATGCTGATGGCACTGGTGTTATCACAGAAGATGGGAATAGGCTCACTGAATTATACTTGAAGATCTTGCAAATTTTGTTTCATCCAAAGGACTTGAGTACAACAAGCTGTCGCTGCAATGTATTATGCTCCTATTGTAGATAACGAGATTGAGGTTTTCATTTTGCTCAACCATGAAACAAGACAACCACCTAGATAGAATGTTGCTCCGCTAGTACTCTTACAATCATCAATGATTCCTAACCAATCTGCATCTGTAAAGGATTGAATAATGAGATTGTTTCCCTTGGGATACCACAAGCCATATTATGTCGTGCCCTTTAGAATCTAAGAATTCTTTTAATGACAATAATATGTGATTCTTTTGGTGCTGCTTGGAATCTTGCTACTTGTCCAACTGCTTGCATAAAATCTGGTTGGGAGGTTGTTACATATAGAAGACTACTAATCATAGATATGTACAACCTCTGATCCACATCCTTAGATGAGTCCTCTATGCTCAATTTGCAACCTATTACTATCAGAGTAAGGACGGGTTTGCAATCTTCCATTTTGAATTTCATGAGCATTTCCTTGATGTACTTGGCTTGGCATATAAATATTCCTTTCTCTTGTTGAGATATTTGAAGCCCTAGGAAGTATGTCAACTCACCAAGTGAAGAAATCTCGAACTCACTTTGCATCTTTGTAGTAGATTTCTTACTTAGTCGATCATCATTGCTACCAAAGATTATATTATCCACATATACCTCAACAATTGTTAAATTATCTTTATCTATTTGTACGTAAATATTGCTATCAACAGTACCTTTCTTGAACCCTTGTTGACATAGATATCCAGAAAGACAAGCATACCATGCTCTAGGAGACTGCTTGAGACCATACAGAGCCTTCTTTAACCTACAAACGTAGTCTTCTTTTTCTGATAGTAGAAAACCTTCAGGTTGTTTGATGTAAACTTCTTGTAATTCTCCATTCAGAAATGCTAACTTAACATCCATTTGGTAGAATTTTATTTTTCTTGAACATGCATAGGCGAGAAACATCCAGATGGCTTCCATTCTGGCAACTAGTGCAAATGTTTCATCGAAATCAATTCCTTCCACTTGTGCATATCCTTTGCAGACTAATCTTGTCTTGTTCCTGGTAACCTGTAATCCTTCAACTATTTTTCTCCCCCTGAACCTTTAATGAAACTACCATCTTGTTCAAACTACCTTCCTGTCAATTGTAGACTTGTGCCATTAACTGCTGCATAGACTCCTCTTGTACAAACATTAAGGAGTCAACAAGCCAGTTTGTTCAAAATAGTGAGTCACCTAATGGGCCATCTTGACTTGAGTCATTATCTAAAGCAACTGCTAATTCCTCATGACCTTTTGCTTTTACAAATCCTAAAAGCATAACTACTGAAACCTTGTTATCTGCTTTGTCTTCCTATACCTATTTCCTTTTCTAGACCTTCTTATTCTTGCAATCTCGAGCCATGTGCCCATAGTTATGACACTTGAAGCATTCAATGTTGTCCATAGGTGATTCCATCTGATATTTGCAACCACGAGCACTATGGCCATAGTTATGGCATTTGAAACATTCAATATTTGGCCCATCTAGCACATATTCTCTCCTAACAAAATCATCATGGAACCTTTCTCGTGATCCTGCAAACTTGCTTCTAGGGTTTTGCAGATAATGATTGTATCTGTCAAAAACGTCACAATCCCTAGCCATATGTCCATAGTTAGCACATAAAAAGTAAGAACCATTAAATAAATGAACATACCTGGAAGATTTTTCATTCTTCTTTGGAGGCGGTGTTGTAGTTTCTTGTGGTCCTTTGTTCTTAATTGCTTTGGTATTTTTCTTTGGAGTTGGAACATTCTTCTTTGGATTTTCACTTTGATCAACTTCCTTCTTAGAATCATCCTGTGAAGTGGTGGAGCTTGTGCCTTCATCAACTGGATATTTACCATCTTTAATTGCCTTCATTTTCACTTCATCATCTGTCTTATCGTGTAAGTATTCTTTTTGCAATCCCTTGATTTTGTTGATCTCATCATGATTTACATCAAGTTCTTCTTGATTTTGAGAAAGATCTTCTTGAAACCATCTTTTCAGGATCTTCCTTCTTTTTTTCTGTCTCCTCAACCTGTAGCTTAAGAAGAGTGGTCTTTTCTACTTCTATGTTGAGAACTTGTATCTGTTCCTTCTGCTTCTCATTTTCAATCCTGAGCCTGCTTATTTCTATTGAAGATGTTTCTAATTCCTTTTGCTTTTGGTCAATGAAGGATATGTATCTTTGATCATATTCCTTCCTTTCAATTTTTTCTTCCTACATCTGTTGTGTGATCATGCTAGTCTCTACAAATGTTGTGTCGAGTTCTTGTTGCTTTTGTTGGACTTCTCTCTTGAGGTCTCATGTCGATGTATTATTGATTTCTTCCAACTTCTTTTGATGTGACTCTTCAATACATTTGTGTTCTTCAACTTCAATTTTGAGACCTTGAACTTGTTCTTCAAGAGTATTGGAATGGATCTTCTCAGCCTTGAGCTATTTTATAAGCTTGATTGCCTCCTTAGAAAATTATTCTATCGTAAACTCTTCTTCATCATACTCAGAAGGATCTGAGTTTTCAATAAAATCTTGACCTGATTTCTTTGTTGAATAGAGATTATGAAGATTTTCCCAAAGAGCTTTAGCTATTGAACATTGACCAACTTTTGTTTTCACAGAATTTGGCAAAACATTCAAAATTACATTCATGGCCTTTGAATTGTACCTTTTAGCTTCGTCGGTAGATGTGTCTCCAGAAAATTTGATTCCCATACTCCATGTGCCTTCAAAGATACTTCGATCCTGGATTCCCATATCTGGTAATTATCTGCATCAAAATCAAGGATTGGTACGCAATACTCACTTACTTGAGATTTTGTTGTACCTGTACCTTCCTTTGAAATCCTTGTAACCCGCTTCTTTGACTTTCCCATCTCAATGCTCTGAAAACTGACTTCCAGCGGTTAAGTTGTTACTGAAGGAACCAAGCTTTGATACCAATTGTTGGAAAATACTGAGGGGGGGGGGGGGGTGAATCAGTATTCCTTAGCAATTAGCACTTTTAAATCTTTTCAGAGCATTAGTTAATCTTCAATTGTGATTAATGTTTATATAGTAATAACAGTAAATAAAAGAACCCAGGAGGCACAAATATTTTAGGTGGAAAACCCCCTCCAGGTCAAAAACCACCGAATGCTTTTCTAATAAATTCTTTAATCTTCAGCACCAACTGAAATGAAAGCAACAACTTCCTAGAATTCTAGAAAAGCATTCTTCTCTAGCTCCCACTAGATGGATGCTCCAACACCCGAGATTCTTCAATAGTCAACTAAACGGACACCCCAACACCCAATGAGCTACAACTAACCCTAGCACCACCCTACCATCCTGAAGTTTTCATAGGCTTGAACTTGTTGGTGACTTCATGCACTAGCTTACCACCAGCCTACCACCCTGTAGAAGAATAAAAGAAGAATGGACTCCCGTACCTGGGAAAATGGTCCACTTTACAATGATATAGAACGATGTATAATAAGAAGACACACTAGACCATAACCCGAAGTATGACACAACCATCTAATGATGATCCTAGACCTCCCAACACTAACTCTTTAACTCTTGGTAGATAGACACTTGTACAACTTTTACAAAGATGCTTTTACAATGATACTTTTACAATGTTTGTATGAAGTGTTGCCCACTTGAAGACTTCATGTGGTGAACTTCTTGTTGTTGTTATGCACCTTGATTGTTGCTCCTGTCATGTTACCATTTTTCATTCTTTAGAAGATTAGATTATGCATTGAGTCTTCTCTTGATGAATATATAATACCTACAAAATGTCTTCAAGGAAAGACCCATGACATGATAATAGCAAAACTTACGTCATCCTGCAGAGCATATGTCAGTACTAAATAAAAACAACAAATTAGAATACAAAGAACCTAATCCAATTAAGATATGAACATGCATATACAGAAGATACTTACCTGTATCTTACCTCTGCGGCATCATTTTGCTACACCTTGCACTTTGCTGCCCTAGAAAGTCTAGTCCTTTGCACCCCTTGACAACACTTGGTCTAGTTTTTCTTGCCTTCTAGGAGCACGATATTTAATATGATGTATCTCTGAAATTTAAGATCCTCAACATGTGATCTTTGGTCCTATAGAATCCCTCTGAGTCTTCTTTTCAATGCCACAGGTCTAACCCGATTTGGACTCTTCAAGGCAAAGTTATGCCCAATCTCTCACAATGACCTAATTATGGACTAGTTCAATAGAGCGAACTTGTACGACGTACCACGTGTCACTGTTTCCTCCTTTGGCTCTAAAATTGATATAAAAAAACCTACAGTCCGTGCACTATCCACAACGTTTTACAGAATTCCAATCCTCTTCTCTGAGAGAGTGTTATGATGATTTTCCCAAGGTCGCTTCTTTGAGATGAAATTCGGTAGCCTGCAAAAACCTTAACTTCCACAAATCATATCTCCGAAACTATAGCGAACCAGGATTTGAAATTCGGTCACGATGTTCATCAGGATTGCAAATCAAATGGGTTGTAATTTTAGAATCTAACACTTCTCAAAAATGAAGTTATAGCGAAAATGCCACAATCACTACATTTGGAGGATATATGAGATTTCTTTTTATAGAGTTGAGAGGGGCTTCTATAGAGAATGTTGGAGGAATTTTAGGAGCTTAAAAAATTATTAATTATTGACTATTCAATGACCAAAACTAATTATGAGTGCCATGCCACAACCCCATAGTGTTTTATCCCACTAACTGGGGTTACTAAGTTGAAACACGAATATCTCTCAAACCGTGAAGAATTACTTGGCGTGCCATATATCAACAGAAACATCTCGACGAGTAGAATCTATCTAAAAGATCCTTGACTCAAAATAGAGTAAGTTTTCAAGTAAAATTTCCCTTGAAAGATCAGGGTATCCCCTGGTGTTGCTTGGGTTGACATCAATGACAACCTCAGATCATCCTTAGATCAACAGGGTAGCCCACATGGGTGAGACAACGTTAACAACTGATAAAACACATTTCCAAAAGAATATTTACTAAAACAACCAAAATATTTCAACTTTCTTAATATGGATATAAGAAACATGCATTACAAGCGTCCAAAGAATAGCCTTACAAAAGAATACAATACATGTGTGAAAACATGTTGGCCTGTTAATTGGCTTCTGAAATAAGTGAAAGTTCTAAGACACATCTGTAGATCAATACATCACTAACCACAATAGTGGGGTGTTGGAGCCACTGCTTGCTCCTCAAAGAAAATATTACAGATTCTCAAGGCTATGTGGGAGGAGCCAAGGTGAAAAATTCCTTTGCATGTACAAATGAGGGGTATTTATATCCAAGGGTAAAATTGGCCCTTGTGATTGTTCGACTTCCCTCATGACTATTTGAGCTACACTACTCTTCAACTTTACATGACTCTTCAGATTTACATGTGGGTCTCTTGGACTTCCACGTCACATTACATTGATTACAATAGTGTGGCCCATAGTAGTGATGTGGCTGAGATGACTCATGACATGACTCGACACGAAAGCACTGGTATGTTCATGCTGCTGGTGGCATCCATGTCGAGCTACAGTGTTGTTGAGTGATAGATGTGCTCTTACTGTATCATAGCTTCACCTCTACATGGCAAGGTGTGCAGAGTCTTCGATGGTCTTGGTGTTCACTTGATGTTGTGTGTGCACATCGCTCCTTCACTTGTACTTTGGCATGCTGAATGTGTTCGTCTTTTCATGAACAATTCTCCTTGCATGCACTCCTCATTCATCTCATTCGTTGTCGCACCATGTTTCATCCATGTACCTATATTTGCAATCACATATGATGAGACAACATCAAATCCAGAATTCTCTTAGTTTACCATGATGCATTGTCTTTCACTTTCAGATGCAGGTGACCGGGAGAGAGGAAAAAGCCTTGCAACTATGCAAGGCATATTTCAAGCCGAGATGGAATCTCTAGGCACTGTCCATGAAAACTATGAAGAGATCACTAGGAGGCTGAGATGGGAAATCTGAATCAACAGTGACTATCTACAAGATCTAGATCAGCTAGAGGGTATACTTGCACAATTTTTTCAAGGAGACATTGCAGGCAGCAGAGGGATACTAGCAGCGAAAACTACGAAATTTCTCCAGGGAGTTGGTAACAGGCTGCTGGGAAAAATTGCACAATTTTTCTAGGGAGCTGGCAGTGGGCTGACGGAGGCTGCTAGCAAAAACTGCGCAGAGATAGGAGGTTGGTCTGCTGGACATCATTGCACAGTTTCTAAGCTGAGCAGGATGTTGGGTAGCTAGGAGACTGCTCATGAAAATTATGTAGTTCTTAGGATGAGCAGCAAGTCGGCTGACACGGTGATTGGTTGGAAAAACTACGCAACTTTTTATGGTAGTTCCGTGATGTACAATGGGTGTCTATCCAGAATGTCTGTGCAGTTTCTTCAGTCAATGAAAGTGGGCATACTTGGAAGATTCTATGCAATTTTTTGGAGGAGTGAGGCTCAGGGTCATTGCCCAGTCAAACTCTCCAGTTGACCAGTTGGAGGCTTGGTTGATGTGCTTGCAGGCATCGCAAATTGAGATGGCTTGCTGAGAAAATTCTATGCTATTTTGGGTGAAAGTCAGTCGAGTCGATTCCAGGATTTCACAGTGTAGATTGCTTGGGAGGAAGCCTCAAACTCTGCACAATTCTGGGTAGCATACATGTTCAATGAGGTCTGAAACTACGTAGTGCAACTCAGTGGAGATCTGATTGTTGTGGGTCGGTCTGGTAGAAATAGCTTCAGTAAAATGACTAAGTGTGTAAATGAGTGACTTTATACATGCATCACCTTTTGAACACACACTCAAAATTACTTGACGACAAGACACCTCGAACCATTAAGACAACATACACTCAGTGTGACTGACTGACGGTGCGAGTGACAAGTGCAACACTTGTGATAGATCGTGTAGAAAATTTGTGATAGGTGTTATCACTCAGGTTGTTCCCTGGCTCCTAAGGGAATACGGCCGAGGTAACCACTAACAAATCTCTTAGATGCAAGTCCTAGCCTACCTGCAACCAGAGAGGGCTCTCTCTTTATAATTTATCTTTGTTTTGGTGTAATTTTAGGCTAGTTATGATGTACGAAGTTTTGTTTTCAATATGGTTGGATGATGATTTTAGACAGAACAGGCATGCAGTCTTCAGAACAGCTTAGACCATTGGGCAATGGAGTCAATGATTGTGTATTTCTGAAAGTGCTTGTTGGGAAATGGTAATGCTACAGAGCCAGACAGGCATCCATGAAACAATTTTTCAAATCTGGAAATGATGGCATGAAATCAAGGAATGAAAGGCAGTTAAGGATCTTTCACTATGCTGATAGAGGGAAAGTGTGAGAATATTATCTAGGAGCAATTAATAATTCCTAAACAGCATTCATAATGAGAGAATCAATGCAAACATGAGCAATGAAGAATTCATATTTGTGACTAATTCTGAAGAAAACATAGTTAGTAACAGAGATTGAGCTGACGGTGCATTCAAGCAAATCCTGAGCTATTCTTCTTCTCTACTACTAAGATCATGTAACATATGTGAATTTTGTAAACACAGAAAGGAAAAACACGGTTTAGAAAAAACTTATTGTTCCATAAAACGACACAAGAATTATGTAGCAGAAAGTAGATCATCAACTTCACATACAGATAGTGTAGAGACCATGAACTCCATCAGCTCTTTGTATTAGAAAGTCTAAAAATTTACAGCACGGTTGTTTAGAGAGAAAATCACCAACCCCAAATACATCCTACGGGGAGGTATATATACAAAAAATGAGATACAAAATATCTAGCTGATGAGTCTTCAACTCATAACTTCTTTTACCAACTTTGAGTGACAGTAAATGAGAAAGTAAATTCCATAGTAAATATGAATGAGGCAGCTGTTCACTTTGTCAGAGATATCTTGACTTTCTGGGCCGAGTGAGTCGGTTGCTTTGCTGCGCATTCATTCCACGCCTTCTATCTTTTCGTTGCTTTGTCGCTATGCTGCTACTTAGGCCTTGTCATCAGTACTTGGTTACCTCTGCTTTTAACGAGTTGGAGTCATCACCATCTGCTGTCTTTTTGCTGTTGTCTTTCCTTTGATAGGTGGCCCAAGCCTGTGAATTGGCTGAATTTTCTGACCTGTAGCTGATCAAAATAATGATAACCAAAATTTACCTGAGCAATGTCTCTACCATTCCTTTCCACCAATCCTCTGTAGGCAGCTGATGTCTTTGTATCTTTATCAGTGTCTCATCAGCTTCAGTATATTTGTAATAGTTTGGTGGGATTTCAAAAAGGTGGTTGATTTCATGTTCAATATAGAATAGATTTTCAAGTATATCATAGAGACTCTGTCCACATGGGGGCCCTGTTTCCTCTGAAGTGCTTGAGGAGGCTGTGATTTGATTGGAGGCATAGTTGTTCACCCTGTTGGCATAATGCTCATGTGATATCAGTCTTCCAACACTAGTTACCAAACTTGGTAGCCCTCTGCTCTGCAATGCTGTGATCTTTGTTCTGAATTCATTCACTTTTACCTGCATTTCCTGGCATTTTCTTTCCAGAGTCTGCACAAAATTCCTTAAGGTCAACACCCTCTTTATTAGTAAGATGGTATCAGTCCTACTCCTGATACCTATTGCTGCTAACTGATCCTTGGTACGAGTGTTAAGGACTTGGATCATCCTATTGGCTAGCTCAAGCATATTTCCCAGTGATGCTCTAGCCTTTTGATTTTCAAATTGAGCCAAACCTATTAAATCCATTTGTTCATGAATGGTTTCAATGGATTGCCATTGGTCTGTAATTGATTGGCCAATCTTGGCCCACAGAATTTTCTTGATATCAGCTAGAGTCTTATCAAAAGTAAGCTCTTTTTCCAGTTCCTTTATTCTTTTCTCCAGGGCTTTCACTTCCCTTGCCTTCTCAGTTACATCCTGCTTTGACTTGTCATATTTTTCCTCAATTTTGGCCAACTTTTCTTTGGCCTCTTTCAATTCTGTCATTTGCAGTTCAAGAGCTTTTATTTCTTTCATCATCCCCTCCATACTCAAGCTGGTGTCTTGCTATGCTGCTGTTGTTGTTATTGCTGAGACTGGTGCCGAGCTTGAAGTGCCCGCTTCTGATGTTTGACCAGTGGGAGGAACTACTGTGGCGGTCATAGGAGGCGCAGTTTCAATAGTTATGGTTTTTTGTGTTGGCTGAGAAGCCAACTCTCCTTGTTTTTCTTTCAATGATGCCTCCAAGGCACTCTCTGTTTCTATCAACCTTTTGTGCATCCTCATAAGTAAGCTAACCACATCCTCCTTCTCTTTTTGTTGTGCTACCTCTGTAGTCTGAGGATGTATTGTAGGAGGCAGCTTGATATGCCTTCTGAGGGCTGCTATGTCTTCGTCTTTCTTCTTCATCAAATCCTAAGTGCCTTTTGGATCCTGAGGATCATGACCCAGCTCTATAATGATCTCCTCCAAGGACTTGATTCTATTGTCCTTGGCCTGTGAAGAATCTTTCTCCAATTCTAGCTGGGTAGCAATATTGTGCAAAGAGTTTTGAAATTTGTGGGCCATCAATGTCTTGCTTGCCAGGGTAGAGTATACCATCTCTCCGGTCTGCTTGTGTAACTCAATCTGGTCCATGGGATGGATGTCCTTGGAGAGAACCTCCAGATTGGTTCTGATGTAATCAGCAGCTGATTGTGGTTGCTGCATTACAGGTCTAAAATGACTGAGGGTCATTTTCCCCTCCTGGATGTCATATGCTGCCATCAGCCTTTGCTGGTTAGTAGGAGCCATTCTCAACAACTGATTGTAAAGCTAGAACCTCACTGGCTCATTCCTGGCCTTTATATCAGTGAATACTTTTTTGATGTCAGAGCTCTGCCTGCCCTGTTACCTAGAGGAAGTCACCTCCACACCTTGCTGTCTTTCTTGCTCCTGCTGAAAGGAGCTGGCTGATGTCTCCATGCTTGGGGGAATTTGTTGTTCAGTTGGCCCCTCTGGCATTTCCTCTTCAGAGAAAGGGTTTAATCTCTGTCTTTTTTCTCCTTGCTGATCTGTGGATGTCCCCGGGGGTGTTTCCTCTTTTCTATCCCTTTTCTTTGCTCTCTCTTCATTGGCAGGAGTTTGTAACGCTGAAATTTCAGCTACCTTTTATTGAGTAGAAGCGTCTTGCCCTTGACTTTGTTCATCTGTAGAAGCAGGCCAGTCTGCCATTTTTTCTTGTTGTTCCAAATTGTGTACTTGTTCTTCTGAATGCTGTACCTCTTTACCTCTATCTGTTGTTGATGGTGGGGCACTTACATGGGCAGGTTGCTGGGAGGCCGTGGCGAATGAGGTGCCTTCTCCAAGGTGCCAAGGGGCTGTAAAAAACACCTGTCCAAAAGATTCTAGGTCAACTGCTTTTTCACGATTTTTGATTGCTTTTTCTGCTATCTCTTCCTTAGAAAGTTCTTCAATTAGTGTGCCCTTTACCCACTCTTGTTGATTAGCATATTGTTCAATTTGAGGGATACTGTAGTGGTCATAACCTGCAAGCTTGTATTTGAGTCTTCTAAGACTTATAAAGTGATTGGGGTCATATGGTGCCCAATAAAAGCTTTTTTTTAGCAATAGAAAATTTTTCAACATCTTGTCTGCCTCTTCCCAGGCTTCTTCTCTCTTATTCAAAATAAATGGGCCCAATTGATGTCCTATCTTGAGCTGTGCCTTTTTGCTTTTTCCATAGAAATGAATCATATCTGAATTACCAAATTGCCGGAAGTATTCCAAGCAAAGAGTCTCACAGGGACGTATTTTGGCAGTCTGTAGGGGGCTAATTCACAGCCATAAATCCTGATTACTGTGTGGTTTTGGTAAAAATACCAGTCACCAATGCTGTAGCTTTTGGAAAGTTGTAGAATCTTTTGCATCTCATCAATGAGTCTAGGAAGAGGAGTTCTCACCAGTAAGGAAGAAGGTGGATATATAAATAGGTCAATAAACTCGCAGTAGGTGTAGGGAGAGTAATAAACATGGTGGCAAACTGATGACCAAAATATTACAGACCTTCGCTTCCCCTTAGCATCCAATTTTTTGAGGAGAACTGGGAAACTATCAGGCTAATAGTACAACAGCAAATGATATATGTAGGAGGTGTATTTGAATACCCTCTCTCTCTCCAGGTTCATGAATTGCTCACGAATTTTGTCAGTTATAAAGGTGGCATAATCATACTGGACAGCAGGGGGCTATCCTGGAGCAAACATAGATGGCAATGCCAAGACTGTCTCATCAACAAACTCACTGGTATTGAATCCTAAGATGCAGGATATCATGTCTACTAGCAGTCTTCCTGTTTCATTGAACCAAACATGTAGATAAGGAGGAGGTTGTCGGGGCTGGCAATCTGGTTGCATGAATAGCTGGGCAACTCTTGTGATCTCTGAGCTGGATAGTTTGGCACCTTGGTCAAGCAGAAGTTTCATGGAGAGAGAAGCCAGGGGCTTAGTTGGCTCAAAGTTTAGCATTTGGTTTATGGCTTGAGGGGTGATGTGGAACATGACAGTCCCAGATGGACCCAAAACTGCTCTTTGAGTGGGCTCATAATTTTCACAACATTGATGGATAAAGTCAGGGAATACATTTACTTGTGGGAGATAATAGATTGGCATGTTGGACTCCCAGATACCCAGGACATCAGCACTGCTTCTATGTCTTTTCCTTATCTCACAAAAAGTTTCAATGTGATACTTGTTGCACAGTTCCACTGTTTCCTGCATTTGGTAATCCCTATCAGCAAGGGGCAGCCACTACAAGCTTTTCTGTGGTGCATTCAAAGGGGAAATATTTTTAAGGCCACTGGAGCCTCCATGATCAACAGTGTTTACAACTGGATTTTGAGTTTGTGTGTCAACAGGAAACAAGGTGCTGGCAGTGGGACCTTCACAAGAATTTTGACAGGAATTTGGTAATTTGATTTTTATATGGAGGTGGCCTAATAGGGTGAATCCCAGATGTAAAGAGAAGGCCTACGGAGTTTAATTGGGCAGCAGGGTAGAATAAAGGAAATGGTGCTTTTTTGGCATTGAGTTTGACAAATCTAACTCAGTCTTTGGGCATTTTCTGGCATGTTTGCAGAGGCAAGGCACAGATAGGTGGTTTGGGATGAAAACCTTGGCGAATTTCTCTCTTTATTGGTCCTTTCTGATCTCAGCTAGGGCAGCAGACTGAGTTTATTGGCTTTGTAAGCGGAGTGCAAAAGAAATAAGCTTCAATTTAGCTCAACAGGTGAATTTGCGGAGGGCAACACAGCTAACAGTTTCTTTTGAAAAATGGTTGAAACAATGATGTTAATGGAGAAGTGTAGGAGTAGCACTGTAACTTTGGGTCGAATTTTGGCTCTAGAGCAATTTTTACAGAAAAAACTTGGAAAAAAGGAGGTTTATGGATGAATTGTCGGTAAATATCCGTTCTGTGGACGCCAGGTGCTAAATGCAGGTTGAGGAGCTCGGTGAGGGGCCAAGTTTGCAGACTGAACTCCTCTGGGTGGCGTACTAAAGCTATGACGACCAAATCGTTGTAAATCGCACGCAAAGTTTGCAGAGACAAACCAATAAAAATATACGAAAAACCATCATTTTCATGAATTTTGAACAAATTTGGGCTTTTTGGACTTTTTGGTGCTTTTTATGCTGACATCATCATGACATAGATTTTGTCGCATAGTGGATATGGATGGTGACGTGGCAACTGACGTGGGCGGCGACATGGCAGGATGATTAGGCAGACACGTCAGACGGAACAGTGACATGGGGGCTAATGCAGGTACCGACGTGGTGTATGATGTGGGCAGCGGGGACAAAAGGCGGTAAATGGTTTTATCGGACTGCCTTTGGTACGGGGGCGGTATATGTCAGAGCACGCCCGATGCAATCAAAAGAGGGCACGCGTCTTTTGTACAACGGCAAAACTGCCGTGCTATCGGACGCTAACTCTCATATGTCGGGGTCGCTCCGAAATCGGTGAGGGCCGTCGGATCTGGGAGGGCGGATCGGAGGGTTGACGGGATGCAAAGTTGCGGGCACGCTATGGCCCAGGGACCTGCCCATATATTAATTATTATAAAATGTACTGTGGGGGTGAGACTTTGGTCAATGTGGGTTTATGGATTTATGCGCGGGGGTAAAGCAGTTAGTTTAATGTTCAATAAAAACATTTAAACATTAAACTTTCGAAAAATGACCGCGGAGGGGTAGAATGATAAGATTTTCATGGGTAGAGGGGTAGGTCGAGGTTATTAACCTAACCAAAGGTTAGATTAATCCCAGGGTTGGGACGCGGAAGGGTTTATAATAGTCCCAGATGGACTATTATTTCCCAAAACTATATTTATATAGCTATAGTGCTATAGGGTACGATACTTAGTATTTTTTGGGGTTTTTTATATGATTTTTTGTAAAAATAGGGATGGGGAAGTAGTTAGGGAGCTATACAATAGAATTAGAAGTTAATATGATTTTGTGAAATGAAAGTGGAGGGGAGAGGCTAGGTTTATGAAATGAAACTTAGACATAGGAATTGCAGGGAATGTGGAGAAATGATTTTTTACACAAGAAATGTGGCTTCTTTTCATTGAGGAAAGCCAAAACTTGACTTGATATTTTACAAAAATGAAGTGAAAACAGGACTGGTTGGGCAGATCCCAAAGTCCTCAAGGGGGTATTAGTAAGAAACTTTGAGGGGGAGTGAAAGGGAGTTAGACATGCTTCCAAAGTTCTGCCACCAAACCACTGCTTTGATACTTGTGTCATTGATGAGATGAGCTTTCTTTGATAATGCAAAATGGTGATCAACATCTTGCTTCTGCAACCTCAAGCTACCTACCCAGCCTTATACACCTAGCATTTTTTCTTCCTTTTGAGTGGGTGCACTTAGACTTGCAAACCCTGATTATCCTCTTTTCTTTTGGCTGCCCTCCTATCTACATGTACCCTTATTACTTCCAAGGGCCTAGATTAAACAGTTGGGCTCCTTAATTTCTCTACCTAGCTACTAATCTGCCAAGCTTAAACTGTTTGGACATATGCTCTTTCTCTATTCTACAACAACAATTTAAACATGGCATGGTCTAGATTGAACTGTTGGGCCACCCATCAATTGTGACAAAGAACAATACTTACACATCCATCTGTATATGAAATATGGAACCTTTGCAACATCAAAGATGAACATATTTGGCACTTCCATTGCCAATCATGAAAAATGAAACCTATTGGTATAGGAATCTAACAGTGGCTCCACTTGGGGATGGCTTTTCCTTGTGAAAGGTCAAGAACAGTAGGTCAGACTGCCTTATTTTTCAACTTTTGCTGTAGTCTGAAACTTCCTTTTCTTGAAGACCAATGATCTGAACCTTTGTATCCTGTATGCAGTTGTTATGAGCTGATCTGTGCAAAATTACAGCTCTGTCTTTGCTGGTTTTTTTGAGTATTTATCATCATTTTTATACTCCACAAGTCCTTTTCTTGATCCTCTGTTGTAATTTCAAAATATACATCAAAATAGTGCAGGTCCCTGATTCTTCCTTCAAAATTTGCTGCATTAGTTCCTTATCTAACTCCTGTAAATAAAAATGCTGGAAATACAAATATTAATGTACAATATACAGCTGTGTTATGCTCATCAAAAAGGATCAAAATAGTGTTTGAGCATTCTCCCATTGACTGGGCCTTCTTCAGTATTTGTGCCATCCAAACTCTTCATAAAATAGGTGTTATTACCTTGTACAGCTTGAATAACATAGGGTCCCTTCCATAGGATATCAAATTTGCCATGTTTCCCTTTATCTTCCCTCCTTGAATCCCATCTCGACACTTTGTTTACTATGAGGAAATCTTCAACTTTTGTTTTTTTGTCAAAGATATTTTTCAGCTTTTCTTGTAAAACTTGGGTTCTCTGATATACTTCCTGTCTTGTCTGCTGCAAGTGAATAGTTTGATTGATCCTTCTTTGAATATCATTAGGCTCTGCCTATATTTCTTGCAGCAGTTTAATCACAGGGATTCCCAAGGATGAAGGGAATCTTGCTTCCATTCCATAAACCAATTCATATGGACTTGTACCAATGGATCTTTTAGTGGTCAACCTGTCAGCCCATACAAGCTCTTTGTGCCAATTCTTCTTATTTTCCTCCAAGACCTTTTTAATGATGTTGATGAGGCTTTTGTTGGATGATTCAACCAGGTCATTACCTTGAGGGTAATAAGCTGTGGAATGGCCTAAAGTAATATGGTATTTGTGATAGAAGTTGATCATTCTTTTGGATTTGAATGCAGCAGCATTGTCTATAATAATCTTTTCCAGGCAGCCAAACCTAGACAGGATATTGGTTTCTAGAAACTGTATTATGATTGAGTCATTGGCTTGCCTACAAGGGATGGCTTCTATCCATTTGGTAAAATAGTCTGTGGCAGTCAAAATCTATTTGTGCTAGCTGGAAGTGGAAGGATGAATTTCACCAATGAAGTCTAAACCCCATTGTTGAAATGGTGTTTCAGTTGAAATAGGTTTGAGAGGTAAGGGTAGCAGCTTTCTCTTGCCTTCAAAGATCTGGCACTTATGGCATGAAACAACAAATTTCTTCACATCAGCAAACAGGGAGGGCCAATAGAATCCAGCCCTCAGTATCTTATCAGCAGTGGACTTCCAGTACAAGTGTCCACCATAGTCTCCTGCATGAAATTCTTTCATAACCCTGTCAGTTTCATTCAATGTTAGACAATTAAGCAAAATACCTTCATGATTTTTCCAAAACAGGGTACTGTCTAAAATACAAAACTTTGATGCCTTCATTTTTAAGAACCTCTTTTTTGTCTTGGACAACCCTAGAGGAGCTTGCAGGTTTAATAATACAAAACATATGTCAGCATACCAGGGTGATTGTAAAAAGGCTTGATTGTTCTGTGGAGTCGCCATCTCCAGTTCATTGATGTCAAGGGCTTGGAAATTGGTTTCAGTCATTAGTTTAGCTAGTCCTTGTCCTTTTATCAGTTTTGTAGGCTTAATTTCAATGTCATATTCTAAAATGTTGGCTATCCATTTGCCCCTTTTGCCCTCAATTCCTTCTTGAGTTAAAATATCCTTGACCACTGCATTTGGAACATAAGCTATGACATGTGAGTACAAAATGTAAACTCTGAAATCTTTGATGGATTTTACAAGGGCTTATGCTTGTTTTTCCATGATTTGATATTTTAAGGGAGCATCCCTAAGAGCTTTGCTGAAGAAAGCAATGGGTTTCTCACATCCTTGGTCATCTTTTTGCAATAGGACAACAACAATTGTATTCTCAGAGGCAAAGGAAAAAATGATGAAATCCATATCAAATTTGGGGCTGGTGAGGACTGGTGTTTTTTTTAGGGCTGTTTTGATGTCCTCAAAGGCTTGTTTGGCTTCCATGGTCCACTTAACTTTAGAATCCTTTTTCAGCATGTTGTTTAACAATCTTATGAGCTCAGCCAAATTGGGAATGAATCTTCTCAAGAAATTAATCTTCCCTAGAAAGGCTTGTAGTTCTTTGATGTTTCTTGGGTGAGGCACTTGGAGAATAGCTTGAATTCTGTCTGGGTCAATCCTAATACCATCTTTTGAAATAATGTGACCTAGAAGTTTGCCTTCTTCTAGGCCAAACAGAGATTTCTTAGGGTTTAAAGATATGCCATATTTTCTGCAAGTTAAGAACACTTGCCTCAGATGTTTTAAATGTTCTTGGTCTGATTTTGAAAATGGAGTAAGATCATCAAGGTAGACTACTAAGAAATCATGGATCTCTTTGGCAAAGGCTATGTCCATTGCTCTTTGGAAAGTGGCCCCTGCATTTTTTAGTCCAAAAGGCATTTTTACATATTTGAAAGTACCCCAAGGTGTTGTAAAAGCAGTTTTGTCCTGATCATCTGGGTGAACTAAAATCTGATTGAAACCTGAAAATCCATCTAGCAATGAAATTCTGGAAGACCCCACTACCCTTTGTAAAATATGGTCCATCTTGGGTAAGGGGTAATGGTCTTTGAGAGAGACTTTGTTTAAATTTCTCAAGTCAACACAGATTCTTATCTCTCCACTTTTCTTCCTAGTAGGTACCAAATTTGAAATCCATTCAGAGAACCTGATAGGCGCAATGATTCCAGCTTCATACATACGTTTAACTTCTTATTCAATGAGTGGAAGGAGGACAGGGTTCACCCTTCTTAACTTTTGTTTAAAAGGTTTTTGATTCTCTTTCAAAGGTATAGTGTGTTGGATGACTGAAGTATCATAGGATTTGAGGTCCTCATAACTCCAGGCAAAGACAACTTGGAACTCTCTAAACAACTCAATGTATTTTAACTTCTGATCAGCAGGAAATGATTTGGATAGCTTTACCATTTTGGGATTTTCTATGGTCCCAATGTTGCAGTCCTCAATTTCAGCATTTAGGGGTTGCATTTTTGGCTTCTTTGGAATATCATTTGAATCAAATATGTCCTCTAAAGGAGTTAAGCATGTGGGCAGAAAATTGTCTTTTAGCTCAATTATTTCAGCTTCTACCTCAGCTATTTCATCAAAATGGATTTGGTTTAGTTCTTGTACATTTTTGTGATCAAAAGTTGTTGGGCACAAAATTTGCTTAGCTGTCTCAGCTGATATAGTTTGTTCACTTCTGTTTATCATTTGCTGTGGATCATCCATGGTAATTGCATCAATGTTTAAACTTGAGAATTCCTGTTGTAAGGTGAGGAAATTATTTATTTGTGTATCATTTTCAAAGACTTGCCAATTCTTGACATTATCTGGGACTGCAGGCCTATGTTTGATTTTAGCTGTGAAATGGTGGTTAGGCTCAAATGGTAGCTTGCATGTGCTGGCAAAGGTTGCCAAGCTATGTGCATGTAAGTTGTGGTTTCTTGAGATTTTGGTGAGCTGAAATTCCGAGAAAGTGTTAAGTATTTCAATGGCTTCTCCTCTATAAGCTCTCAACCTATTATCATTTGTGACAAAATTTCCCTTCATTTGTTGTATAATCAGGTCTGAATCACCTAGAATTGAAACTTTTGTTGCCCCTAGTGCTCTGATCAGTTTGAGACCTAACAGAAGGGCTTCATACTCTGCCATATTGTTTGTACATCTGAAATTTAATCTATATGCATGACCTTCAGCATGGTCAGTTTGCATGTTGTGGATCCAAACCCCTGCCCCTGCTCCTAATTTGTTTACTGAGCCATCAAACTCTAAATACCAGAGGATTTGATGGTCATGACTAGTCTTGAGAGTTTTAGAAATTTGTACAATGGGCAGATTAGGTTCTTGTAAATCATTTGTTATGTCATTTTCATTTGTTACATGACTCATGTCAATGATTTTTTGAGCTTGGGCACTAGATTGCTCATCTGTGCTTTGTGTTTTTGTTGCTTCTAGGATTTCGACATCAGCTTTGGAATACATATCAGCGTTGTATAAAATGAATGAATCCATGTCAAAATGGATAGAATAGATGGGAAAATTTTGGGGATTTTCTTGAATGCTGACCACATATTTCATTAATGTTTCTCGGTATAATCTCTTTGGCTGCCCAAAGACTGAAATAGTGGCATAGGACATGTCTAGCTGCAAAGATCCTTGGAGTTTGGCTCCCCAAGATCTTGATAAAAGCATACCATACTTGGGTGGAATATCGACTACCACCACATCCATCAAAATTGTTTTGGTTGGGTATTGGACCAAAGACACACACAAATCTTTAATTAGGCCTAGACACCCGGCTTGGCTAGAATCAAATGAGAATAAATCTTTGTATGGTCTTGTGATATCTAGGTCTAGTTTTTCCATCACCGATTTTGGAATTAGGTTATGTGAAGCTCCTGAATCAAACATTGCATTGTGTAACACTTTGTCATGGATGTTTAAACTGACATAAAATGGTGGAACTCCTCCATTTGTTGTTTTACCATTGACTTCGGGACCAAAAAGTAATTTAGGTTGATCATCTAAAACATTAACATCATCCCTATTCTCTGGTATCTGGAGTGACCTATTGATTTGCTATCTATACACTTCATGTTTGGCCAATTCAGAGAGAGGAATGGCTATTTTCAGCTTACCAATTTCTGCTTCCATATTGAAGGGTTTTTCCAATTGAGTCTTCGTGTTATGACTAGCAAACTTTTCCTTTTCAGTTGCATCTTCAGTGATCTTCTCTTGATTTTGAATGTTGTTTTGAAGTATTTTTGTTTTGGAATTATTTTCAGGGGCGCTGTTTGAATTTTCTTTTGAGGAGGGGAATGTGAATGGCTGATTTTTAGAGGGCTGTACCTCTGATACATCTTCCACAGTAATCTCCTTTGGGTTTGGGTTTGTTTTATCAGAAGGTTCTGTGAGGACAACTTTGTCTTTTATTTTCTTTGGCTGTTTAGTATCCTTTGATTTGATATGTTCAGGTATATCTATGGTTCTACTTCTCAATTTGTACTGCTTGTGAACTTCATATACTGTTGCCTCATAGCCTTCCCTAAAGTCAAATGATTCTCCGGATTTGGTTTGGAATTGATTGATATCATGATCATCTTGGTCTTCTTGGGTTAAAAATATTTGTTGCTCACTGTTCAAACCCATCAAGTTGATCTGAGGGTCCTCTGTTGGTTTAGTAGATGTTGAGGCTTCGGCATAGTTTTCTTGAAAGGGAGGTTTGATATTCTGGTCGAGGCTAGCCCTTCCAACATTTGGATTTTGATTTTTTCTAAAGTTGGGGTTTCTTATAGTATTACTTTGTTGTCCTTCCCGTGATGATTTTCTTTCAATGGTTTCCACTCTATCTCCTAGTCTGTCCATACCCTTGATGATTGCATCCAATTTTTGTTCAAATGCTGAAGGCTCTTCTTTGAAAGTTGTCCTCCTCTCAGCTCTTACTCGGTTTCGTTTAGCAATGAGGTTTGTTTCCACACTGACAGCTATGTTCTGCATGTCTGCTAAGGTTTGAGGGGCTCTTTCCCTCAATTGGTATGCCATGTCAGAATCAAATCCATCAAGAAATTTGATCAAAGCTAAATCAGGTGGAGGCCTAAGGTTTTGGGGAATGGCATTGTAAACATTGTTGAATCTAGCACAATAGTCTAGGACAGTTTCTTGTGGGCCTCTTTTTATAGTGTCATACTCTGATAAAATGTGTAGTGGATCTTTTTTCTTTTCCCATCTATTGAGGAAGGATTGGTAAAGAGCATTCATATTGGCCATGGAATTTGCAGCAAGCGCTCTAAACCAAGTTCTTACTTCACCAGTTAGACTTTGGACAAAAATCTTCATTCTCACATCATCGTCATCTATTTCATAATTCTCAAAATAGTCCTGCATTTTCTTAGTGTGTTGCTGGGCTGTGCAAGAGCCAGTACCATCAAAATATATAATCTTACTTTGATAATCCTGAGGCATAGCCCCTGGATTTGCAAGTAGCTGTAACGGTGCATAATGATTTGCTATATTTACAGGGATAAATGGGACAGCAGGAAGCAATGGAACAACTGGAACAGCGGGGATGATAGTAGAAATATATGTGGTGGATGGAGGTGTGGAAAAGGCACTTTGAGAGGTGGATGAGGAACTAGAAGAAGTAGGAGTAATGTGAGGACGGAATGAAACTTTGGCAGGGGTTAGAATATAACTTTGTTGAACTATTTCAGGGCTTGAATCAGCAAGATCTTCTTGTTTCTCTTGTTTTCTAAGGATTTTTGGTATTAAATTGGGATTTTCAAAAACAGCTGGAGGGTCTGGGTCAGGATTTGACCTGGTATAACGCGTTTTCTTCTTTGGATCCAGCTTCAAACATTGTTTTTTTTTTTTTTTTTTGGTATTTTGTGGGAATGTTTTAGGATCAGAAAGAGACTGATCAAATTTTTGGAACAGCTGTTTAGAGCTTAAAACTAGAATGAAGATTGACTGAAGCAGCTTTTATTTAATCCTGTAAATGCAAAGCAAGAACAGTTTCAATGGCTTCCTGGCTGAGATTCAGGCTTAATCTATAGTTTTAAGGAATAGATAGCAATTGGAAAAATTCGTTCTGATCCCCAGTGGAGTCGCCAATGATGTTATCACTCAGGTTGTTCCCTGGCTCCTAAGGGAATACGGCCGAGGTAACCACTAACCAATCTTTTAGATGCAGGTCCTAGCCTACCTGCAACCAGAGAGGGCTCTCTCTTTATAATTTAGCTTTGTTTTGGTGTAATTTTAGGCTAGTTATGATGTACGAAGTTTTGTTTTAAATATGGTTGGATGATGATTTCAAACAGAACAGGTATGCAGTCTTCAGAACAGCTTAGACCATTGGGCAATGGAGTCAATGATTGTGTATTGCTGAAAGTGCTTGTTGGGAAATGGTAATGCTACAGAGCCAGACAGGCATCCATGAAACAAATTTTCAAACCTGGAAATGATGGCATGAAATCAGGGAATGAAAGGCAATTAAGGATCTTTCACTATGCTGATAGAGGGAAAGTGTGAGAATATTATCTAGGAGCAATTAAGAATTCCTAAACAACATTCATAATGAGAGAATCATTGCAAACATGAGCAATCAAGAATTCATATTTGTGACTAATTCTGAAGAAAACATAGTTAGTAATAGAGATTGAGCTGAGGGTGCATTCAAACAAATCCTGAGCTATTCTTCTTCTCTACTACTAAGATCATGTAACATATGTGAGTTTTGTAAACACAGAAAGGAAAAACACGGTTTAGAAAAAACTTATTGTTCCATAAAACGACACAGGAATTCTATAGCAGAAAGCAGATCATCAACTTCACATACAGATAGTGTAGAGACCATGAACTCCATCAGCTCTTTGTATTAGAAAGTCTGAAAAATTACAGCGCGATTCTTTAGAGAGAAAATCATCAACCCCAAATACATCCTACGGGGAGGTATATATACAAAAAATGAGATACAAAATATCTAGCTGATGAGTCTTCAACTCATAACTTCTTTTACCAACTTTGAGTGACAGTAAATGAGAAAGTAAATGCCATAGTAAATATGAATGAGCCAGCTGTTCACTTTGTCAGAGATATCTTGAATTTCTGGGCCGAGTGAGTCGGTTGCTTCGCTGTGCATTCATTCCATTCCTTCTGTCTTTTCGTTGCTTTGTCGCTATGCTGCTGCTTAGGCCTTGTCATCAGTACTTGGTTACCTCTACTTTTAACGAGCTGGAGTCATCACCGTCTGCTGTATTTTTGTTGTTGTCTTTCCTTTGATAGGTGGCCCAAGCCTGTGAATTGGCTGAATTCGTTGACCTGTAGCTGATCAAAATAATGATGACCAAAATTTACCTAAGCAATGTCTCTACCATTCCTTTCCACCAATCCTCTGTAGGCAGCTGATATCTTTGTATCTTTAGCAGTGTCTCATCAGCTTTAGTATATTTGTAATAGTTTGGTGGGATTTCAAAAAGGTGGTTGATTTCATGTTCAGTATAGAACAGATTTTCAAGTATATCATAGAGACTCTGTCCACATGGGGGCCCTGTTTCCTCTGAAGTGCTTGAGGAGGCTGTGATTTGATTGGAGGCATAGTTGTTCACCCTGTTGGCATAATGCTCATGTGATAGTAGTCTTCCAGCACTAGTTACCAAACTTGGTAGCCCTCTGCTCTGCAATGCTGTGATCTTTGTTCTGAATTCATTCACCTCTGCCTGCATTTCCTGGCATTTTCTTTCTAGAGTTTGCACAAAATTCCTTAAGATCAACACCCTCTTTATTAGTAAGATGGTATCAGTCCTACTCTTGATACCTATTGCTGCTAAAATGTCCTTGGTACGAGTGTTAAGGACTTGGATCATCCTATTGGCTAGCTCAAGCATATTTCCCAGTGATGCTCTAGCCTTTTTATTTTGAAATTGAGCCAAACCTATTAAATCCATTTGTTCATGAATGGTTTCAATCGTTTGGCATTGGTCTGTAATTGATTGGCCAATCTTGGCCCACATAATTTTCTTGATATCAGCTAGAGTCTTATCAAAAGTAAGCTCTTTTTCTAGTTCTTTTATTCTTTTCTCGAGGGCTTTCACTTCCCTTGCCTTCTCAGCTACATCCTGCTTTGACTTGTCATATTTTTCCTCAATTTTTGCCAACTTTTCTTTGGCCTCTTTCAATTCTGCCATTTGCAGTTCAAGAGCTTTTATTTCTTTCATCATCCCCTCCATACTCAAGCTGGTGTCTTGCTGTGCTGCTGTTGTTGTTATTGCTGAGACTGGTGCCGAGATTGAAGTGCCCGCTTCTGATGTTTGACCAGTGGGAGGAACTGCTGTGGCGGTCATAGGAGGCACAATTTCAACAGTTATGGTTGTTTGTGTTGGCTGTGAAGCCAACTCTCCTTGTTTTTCTTTCAATGATGCCTCCAAGGTACTCTCTGTTTCTATCAACCTTTTGTGCATCCTCATAAGTAAGCTAACCACATCCTCCTCCTCTTTTTGCTGTGCTACCTCTGTAGTCTGAGGATGTATTGTAGGAGGCAGCTTGATATGCCTTTTGAGGGCTGCTATGTCTTCGTCTTTCTTCTTCATCAAAGCCTAAGTGCCTTTTGGATCCTGAGGATCATGTCCCAGCTCTATAATGATCTCTTCCAAGGACTTGATTCTATTGTCCTTGGCGTATGAAGAAGATTTCTCCAATTCTAGCTGGGCAACAGTATTGTGCAAAGAGTTTTGCAATCTGTGGGCCATCAATGTCTTGTCTGCCAGGGTAGAGTATACCATCTCTCCGGTCTTCTTGTGTAACTCAATCTGGTCCATGGGATGGATTTCCTTGGAGAGAACCTCCAGATTGGTTCTGATGTAGTCAGCAGCTGATTGTGGTTGCTGCATTACAGGTCTAAAATGACTGAGGGTCATTTTCCCCTCCTGGATGTCATATGCTGCCATCAGCCTTTGCTGGTTAGTAGGAGCCATTCTCAGCAACTGATTGTAAAGCTGGAACCTCACTGGCTCATTCCTGGCCTTTATATCAGTGAATACTTTTTTGATGTCAGAGCTCTGCCTACCCTGTTACCTGGAGGAAGTCACCTCCACACCTTGTTGTCTTTCTTGCTCCTGCTGAAAGGAGCTGGCTGATGTCTCCATGCTTGGGGGAATTTGTTGTTCAGTTGGCCCCTCTGGCATTTCCTCTTCAGAGAAAGGATTTAATCTCTGTATTTTTTATCCTTGCTGATCTATGGATGTCCCTAGGGGTGTTTCCTCTTGTCTTTCCCTTTTCTTTGCTCTCTGTTAATTGGCAGGAGTTTGTAACACTGAAATTTCAGCTGCCTTTTCTTGAGTAGAAGCATCTTGCCCTTGACTTTGTTCATCTGTAGAAGCAGGCCGGTCTGCCATTTTTTCTTGCTGTTCCAAATTCTGTACTTGTTCTTCTGAATGCTGTACCTCTTTACCTCTATATGTTGTTGCTGGTGGGGCACTTATTTGGGCAGGTTGCTGGGAGGTCGTGGTGAATGAGGTGCCTTCTCCAAGGTGCCGAGGGGCTGTAAAAAACACTTGTCCAAAAGATTCCAGGTCAGGTGCTTTTTCAAGATTTTTGATTGGTTTTTCTGCCATCTCTTCCTTAGAAAGTTCTTCAATTAGTGTGCCCTTTACCCACTCTTGTTGATTAGCATATTGTTCAATTTGAGGGATACTGCAGTGGTCATAACCTGCAAGCTTGTATTTGACTCTTCTAAGGCTTATAAAGTGATTGGGGTCATATGATGCCCAATAAAAGCTTGTTTTTAGCAACAGAAAATTTTTCAACATCTTGTCTGCCTCTTCTTAGGCTTCTTCTCTCTTATTGAAAATAAATGGGCCCAATTGATGTCTTATCTTGAGCTGTGCCTTTTTGCTTTTGCCATAGAAATGAATCATATCTGAATTACCAAATTGCCGGAAGTATTCCAAGGCAAAGAGTCTGATAGGGACGTATTTTGGCAGTCTGTAGGGGGCTAATTCACAGCCATAAATCCTGATTACTGTGTGGTTTTGGTAAAAATACCAGTCACCAATGCTGTAGCTTTTGGAAAGCTATAGAATCTTTTACATCTCATCAGTGAGTCTAGGAAGAGGAGTGCTCACCAGTAAGGAAGAAGCTGGATATATAAATAGGTCAATAAACTCGCAGTAGGTGTATGGAGAGTAATAAACATGGTGGCAGACTGATGACCAAAATATTACAAACCTTCGCTTCCCCTTAGCATCCAATTTTTTGAGGAGAACTGGGAAACTATCAGGCTAATAGTACAACAGAAAATGATATATGTAGGAGGTGTATTTGAATACCCTCTCTCTCTCCAGGTTCATGAATTGCTCATGAATTTTGTCAGCTATAAAGGTGGCATAATCATACTGGAAAACAGGGGGCTGTCCGGGAGCAAACATAGACAGCAACACAAGGACTGTCTCATCAACAAACTCACAGGTATTGAATCCTAATATGCAGGATATCATGTCTACTAGCAGTCTTCCTGTTTCATTGAACCAAACATGTAGATAAGGAGGAGGTTGCCGGGGCTGGCAATCTGGTTGCATGAATAGCTGGGCAACTCTTGTGATCTCTGAGCTGGATAGTTTGGCACCTTGGTCAAGCAGAAGTTGCATGGAGAGAGGAGCCAGGGGCTTAGTTGGCTCAAAGTTTAGCATTTGGTTTATGGCTTGAGGGGTGATGTGGAACAAGACAGTCCCAGATGGAGCCAAAACTGCTCTTTGAGTGGGCTCATAATTTTCACAACATTGATGGATAAAGTCAGGGAATACATTTACTTGTGGGAGATAATAGATTGGCATGTTGGACTCCCAGATACCCAGGACATCAGCACTGCTTCTATGTCTTTTCCTTATTTCACAAAAAGTTTCAATGTGATACTTGTTGCACAGTTCCACTGTTTCCTTCATTTGGTAATCCCTGTCAGCAAGGGGCAGCCACTCCAAGATCTTATGTGGTGCATTCAAAGGGGAAATATTTAAGGCCACTGGAGCCTCCATGATCAACAGTGTTTACAACTGGATTTTGAGTTTGTGTGTCAACAGGAAACAAGGTGCTGGCAGTGGGACCTTCACAAGAATTTTGACAAGAATCTGGTAATTTTATTTTTATATGGAGATGGCCTGACAGGGTGAATCCCAGATGTAAAGAGAAGGCCTGCAGAGTTTAATTGGGCAGCAGGGTAGAATAAAGGAAATGGTGCTTTTTTGGCATTGAGTTTGACAAATCTAACTCAGTCTTTGGGCATTTTCTGGCATGTTTGCAGAGGCAAGGCACAGATAGGTGGTTTGGGATGAAAACCTTGGTGAATTTCTCTCTTTATTGGTCCTTTCTGATCTCAGCTAGGGTAGCAGACTGAGTTTATTGGCTTTGTAAGCAGAGTGCAAAAGAAATAAGCTTAAATTTAGCTCAACAGGCGAATTTGCGGAGGGCAACACAGCTAACAGTTTCTTTTGAAAAATGGTTGAAACAGTGATGTAGGAGCAGCACTGTAACTTTGGGTCGAATTTTGGCTCTGGAGCGATTTTTACAGAAAAAACTTGGAAAAAAGGAGGTTTATGGATGAATTGCGGGTAAATACCTGTTCTGTGGACGCCAGGTGCTAAATGCAGGTTGAGGTGCTCGGTGACGGGCCAAGTTTGCAGACTGAACTCCTGTGGGTGGCGTACTGAAGCTATGGTGACCAAATCGTCATAAATCACATGCAAAGTTTGCAGAGACAAACCAATAAAAATATACGAAAAACCATCATTTTCATGACTTTTGAACAAATTTGGGCTTTTTGGACTTTTTGGCGCTTTTTATGCTGATGTCATCATGACATAGATTTTGTCGCATAGTGGATATGGACGGTGACTTGGCAACCGACGTGGGCGGTGACATGGCAGGATGATTAGGCAGACACGTCAGACAGAATAGTGACATGTGGGCTAACGCAGGTACCGACGTGGTGTATGATGTGGGCAGCGGGGACAAAAGGGGGTAAATGGTTTTATCGGACCGCCTTCGATACAGGGGCGGTATATGTCAGAGCACGCCCAATGCAATCAAAAGAGGGTACGCGTCTTTTGTACGACGGAAAAACCACCATGCTATCGGACGCTAACTCCTGTATGTCAGGGTCACTCCGAAATTGGCAAGGGCCGTCGGATCTGGGAGGGCGGATCGGAGGGTTGACGGGATGCAAAGTTGCAGGCACGCTACGGCACGAGGACCCACTCATATATTAATTATTATAAAATGTACTGCGGGGGTGAGACTTTGGTCAATGTGGGTTTATGGATTTATGCGCGGGGGTAAAGCGGTTAGTTTAATGTTCAATAAAAACATTTAAACATTAAACTTTCGAAAAATGACCACGGAGGGGTAGAATGATAAGATTTTCATGGGTAGAGGGGTAGGTCGAGGTTATTAACCTAACCAAAGGTTAGATTAATCCCAGGGTTAGGACGTAGAAGGGTTTATAATAGTCCCAGATGGACTATTATTTCCCAAAACTATATTTATATAGCTATAGTGCTATAGGGTAGGATATTTAGTATTTTTTGGGGTTTTTTATGACTTTTTTGTAGAAATAGGGATGGGAGAGTAGTTAGGGAGCTATACAATAGAATTAGAAGTTAATATGATTTTGTGAAGTGAAAGTGTAGGGGAGAGGCTAGGTTTATGAAATGAAACTTAGACATAGGAATTGCATGGAATGTGGAGAAATGATTTTTACACAAGAAATGTGGCTTCTTTTCATTGAGGAAAGCCAAAACTTGACTTGATATTTTACAAAAATGAAGTGAAAACAGGACTGGTTGGGGAGATCCCAAAGTCCTCAAGGGGGTGTTAGTAAGAAACTTTGAGGGGGAGTGAAAGGGAGTTAGACATGCTTCCAAAGTTCTGCCACCAAACCACTGCTTTGACACTTGTGTCATTGATGAGATGAGCTTTCTTTGATAATGCAAAATGGTGACCAACATCTTGCTTCTGCAACCTCAAGCTACCTACCCAGCCTAATACACCTAGCATTTTTTCTTCCTTTTGAATGGGTGCACTTAGACTTGCAAACCCTGATTATCCTCTTTTCTTTTGGCTGCCCTCCTATCTAAATCTACCCTTATTACTTCCAAGGGCCCAGATTAAACAGTTGGGCTCCTTAATTTCTCTACCTAGCTACTAATCTACCAAGCTTAAACTGTTTGGACAGATGCTCTTTCTCTATTCTACAATAGCAATTTAAACATGGCATGGTCCAGATTGAACTGTTGGGCCACCCATCAATTGTGACAAAGAAAAATACTTACACATCCATCTGTATATGAAATATGGAACCTTTGCAGCATCAAAGATGAACATATTTGGCACTTCCATTGCCAATCATGAAAAATGAAACCTATTGGTATAGGAATCTAACAATAGGTTAACCCGATAATGCAATATAAATCAAAGCATAATACTATAACCTACTTCTACTATCAATTTGTGGAAGATTAAAGATCGAGCTAAACAATATAACTAGAAGAAGAAGAATTAATGGCACAATACACATGAAAATACTTTGGGGAGATCCTCAGATAAAAACCCCACACTATTGTATTATCATAAATGGTGGAAATACATAGGAATTATACAAAGCCTTAGCTCTCACAGCTAGCCATCTCTCAGTACAATCCTCATAGATTCTCACAGGCAATCTTGGCTTCTCTCCAGCCTTCCTCTCTGCCCTCCAAGCTCCTATTTCCTTGCGATGTTCCTTGTGGATGATTAGCCTATTACCAAGTGGAAAACCAAGCCTTCAAAATTGCACAATCCTCAAGGATGAATCCTTGACTGCACGCATGATTTTTCTCCATGAGAAAACACATGCAACTGATAGTACATTGTCCTTGAACATTAATCTCAACTGGGTCTTTCTCAGAATAGACATGCATGAGTTTCTGATGAGGGAATCTTCAGTTAACTGGAGTAGCACTAGTTGAGTGCATTAATGCATCAACTAACTGTTAACTCACTATTAGTTCCTCAAACAGTTTGGAACTAATTTAACTGGACTTAACTCAGTAAATTGAGTTAACTAATTACAACTCAAATATAACTCAATCTTATCTCCTTAATTTAAAGGATACCTCTTGCATGACTTCAGAAAGATTTCTAACTTGAATTTCTCCAACTAATTAATTTAAAATTAATTAATTAATCATTTCCAAGTCATTGTTAAGACTAAATTCGATTTTAATTCACAATTTAATTAAGGGTCAAACTAAATTGGAATATTCTTGTTTCTATCTTTCAACAATCCCTCTCAACAAGAAAAGGGATTATCTTCCACCATGATCCTGTCTCTATGGAACTCGAATTTACACTTTGACAATGCCTTTGTCAAAATGTCATCATTTTGATCCTCTGTTGAAATATACTACAGTAACATGATCCTCCATGCCTGTGAAAAGCCACGGGAAACTAATCTTGCCTTATGCTTCTCCAGACTACCATCAACAGCTTGCTTTACCTTGTAAAGCCAACGGGAACTCACAACTGACTTGTTCTCTAGTCTCGTAACCATGTCCCAAACACTGTTACGAACTATGGAGTCATACTCCTCCACCATAGCATCAACCCAAATTGGCTGCTGCACTGCTTCCTCAAAGAAATATGGCTCGGTCTCGACACATTCCCCAACAAGGGCCATGTATCTAGTGTACCTCTCTGGTGACCTCCTCTGTCTGCCCTGAGAAGATGGTGCTCCCACATTCTCTCTTGCATCCTCCAATAATCTATCAGCTTCTCTTGTGCGCTTTTTTCCATCTCTAGAAGACTCAGCTTGAGTGGATGTCTCCACTACTGGAACCTCTGCATGTGGCTACTCCGCATCGGTTTGAGGCTCCTCCTCCTTAGGAACCAATAATTCCTCCACAGCCTGTAGTTGGAGCTCCCTCTCAAGGGAAGCTCGCATGGCTTCTACTCATCAAACTTGAGATCTCAGCGAACCACTGTCCTCCGACTAGTAGGCAAGTACACATGATAGTTGTGAGGTGTATCAATGTACCCCAAAAATATCCCCAACTCTATTGTCAGCTCAAGCTTCTTCTGTGCATCCTTTGTCACATGGCAATATACCGATGAGCCAAAGATCCTAAAGTGACCCACATCCAGTCTCTTACTACAGAAGCTTCCTTTGGTGTCTTCATCGCAAGTATGCAATGTGGGCTTCTATTATGTAAATAGACTGCTATGTTGCATGCCTTAGCCCACAAGTGAAGTGATAGGCCTTGGTCATGCAGCATTGCTCGTGCTACCCCTACAATAGTTCTGTTCTTCCTCTTGGCAACCCCATTCTGCTGTGTGTTATGAGGCGTCATCAACTCTTGTTTAATTCCTTCTATTGCACAGAAGTCCTTAAACTCTTAAGAGACATATTCTCCACCATTGTCACTTCTCAAGGCCTTGATCTTCTTCCCTGACTCTTTCTCGACCAAAGCTTTGAACTCACAAAACCTTGTGAAAGTTTGGTCCTTCTTCCGCATGAAATAAATCCAGCATTTACGAGAATAGTCATCAATGAAAATCACATAATACCTTTTGCTTCGTTTTGGATGCCGTCAAGAATGGTCCACTCAAATTAGTATGAACTCACTCTAAGATAGCCTCTGCTCGACTGTCTCGATCATGAAAGGAAGACTTGGTGTACTTTCCCAAGGTACAACCTTTGCATGTGTCAAATTGCTCAAGTTTACCTCTGGGAAGTCTTGTAGATATTTGCTGCATTATCTTCAAAGCCCCATGATGCAAATGGCCCAACCGCCTATGCCACAACTTGCCAATGTCTTGGCTTTGCACCAATTATGCTTTCGTACTCAATGTTGCACAATCATCTACCTCTACTTTATAAAGATTCTTCACCTGAATCCCTATCCTCTTGGTCTGACCTATGGCTATGTGTCTTAGGAACGCCTTCCCTTTACTAAAGACAAAATCGTAGCCTTTGTCCTCAAACATCACAACTGATACCAAGTTCTTCTTCAGTCCAGGCACATACATCACATCTGTGAAGGTGAGAGGAGCTCCATGCTCCCATGCTCCCTCTGAAAAGCAACCGTGCCCACTCCTAAAACACTATACCTTCCATCGTCACCCATCTCTATGTGCATCTTGAGGTCTTTCTCCTCCAAGGCAATAAATAAATTTTTATCACCGGTCATGTGGAATGAGGCTCCACTGTCAAGATACCAGACACAACCTATCATCGATGACACCATGCATGCAATGAGGGTACAGTCCATTTCAAAATGAGAGGCTAATGCCTCAATTTCTGATCCTTCTAAGCATCCTTTCTTGGACTTATTCGATGGGAAATTAGTCGCATATTGTCCCATCTTGTCACAATTAAAGCATCTTACTTTATACATGTCACCCTTCTTCCCTCCATGAGAAGAATTCTATTTGAAATGGGAAGCCTTCCCCTTCCCTTTCCTTGCCTCACTTTCTAAGGCCAGATTTTCTTCATCATCATTCTTGGATGAAGAACCATCTCATAAGATCCTCCTGATCTCCTTTTGCATAAGATCTGACCACAATCATTCCCAATCCGGCAGTTTCTTCCTTCCATTCACAGAGTCCTGGTATCTATTCCAACTCTTTGGAATAGATAGTTATTCCCACACTACCAAGCTCATCTGTGCAGGTGGTGAGCTTGTTCAGATATGTGGAAATAGTATTGCCCTTCTCCATCTTGATTCTTTGAAGCTTATCCTTGAGCACCAATTTCCTCTGGTCACCACTGTTATGGTAGAGGTCCTTCAATGTGTTCCACATTGAAAATGTAGTATCCTTACCATGGAGACTCAAGACAATATGGTCTCGAACTCCCTCAAGGATGATCCATCTCGCCTTCGCCACACACTTCTTCTACTCAGCCAACTCTTGTGCCTTAGTTGAAGCTCACTTTGGGATTTCTTGATCAAGGAATTCCTTCAAGCCATTGTCTTATAATACAGGCTCCATTCTATCTTTCCATTCTATGTAATTCGAGCTACCTTCCAAGGCATACTCGAGTCTCAAGCCATACAATGCCATTGGCCAACCTTGAAGTATGATATGAATTCGATTTGCACCTGCAACCTCGAACTTCAAACTTCAAATTGTCTGCTCAGTATACTGTTCACGTCTCTGATACCATGTAGAAAATTTGTGATAGGTTAACCCAATAATGCAATATAAATCAAAGTAGAATACTATAACCTACTTCTACTATCAATTTGAGGAAGCTTAAAGATTGAGTTGAACAATATAACTAGAACAAGAAGAATCAATGGCACAATACACATGAAAATACTTTGGGGAAATCCTCAGATAAAAACACCACACTATTGTATTATCATATATGGTGGAAATACATAGGAATTATACAATGCCTTAGCTCTCACAGCTAGCTAGCTCTCAGTACAATCCTCACAAATGCTCACAGGAAATGTTAGCTTCTCTCCAGCCTTCCTCTCTGCCCTCCAAGCTCCTATTTCGTTATGTTGTTCGTTATGGATGATTAGCCTATTACCAAGTGGAAAACCAAGTCTTCAAAACTATGCATTCCTCAAGGATGAATCCTTGACTGCATGCATGAATTTTCTCCATAAGAAAACACATGCAACTGATAGTACATTATCCTTGAACATTAATCTCAACTGGGTCTTTCTTAAAATAGACATGCATGAGTTTCTGATGAGGGAATCTTCAGTTAACTCAAGTAGCACTAGTTGAGTGCATTAATGCATCAACTGACTGTTAACTCACTATTAGTTCCTCAAACAGTTTGGAACTAATTTAACTGGACTTAACTCAATAAACTGAGTTAACTAATTACAACTGAAATATAACTCAATCTTATCTCCTTAATTTAAGGGATAACTCTTGCAAGACTTCAGAAAGACTTCTAACTTGAATTTCTCCAACTAATTAATTTAAAATAAATTAATTAATTATTTTCAAGTAGCTGTTAAGACTAAATTCGATTTTAATTCACAAATTAATTCAAGGACAAATTAAATTGGAATATTCTTGTTGCCATATTTCAACATATCGTTGAATGACCGTGATGACACTTGCGCGACAATGCTTATAACTTCGTGTGTGAGTGCGACAGATGTTTACATAGCAAACACAACTCAAACACAACCTTCAATGTCACCAGAACAAGGTTGCAAGCATGAAGTAGCAATCAACATGATGAAGATGACAGTTGGCTAAACAAGTGAAAAGGAAGCAAGACATGTAGAAGAAACACATAAAATGACTTTCATGTTTGTGCACATTCATGTTATTGAGGATAAGATGATATGACAATGACAAGTAGTCTTTCCAACTCAATTAAGAGTTGTACTTCAAAATTTGTTCTTTACTTACTCTACTTACCCTCAAGATGATCATGTATCTGATGGAGTTTTCATGTGGTCCTTATATTTTCCATTACATGGTTCCTTGGTCCTTCTCCTCAATTCCTTCAGAGTGATCTTAGCATGTCACCTTTTCATGTAGTCACTGAGAGGTTGATCTATGCAATTTCAGTGGACATGGACTATTGCCATAATGAGGCCCTGGAAGGCGCATATGCACAGTTTCTAAATGCAAGATTGACAGGACAACTTGGAAAACACTGAACAGTTTTGAGGCTCAGGGCACTTCTGCAGGATAGGGGTCCTAGGAGGACACCTCTGCAATTTCTGAGTGCAGTGTAGCTGGACTGTTTTGTGCATTTTTGGAGAGCAGTGATGGCTACCTGATTTTTCTGCGCATTTTTGGAGAGTAGTGCTAGTTGGGGTCTCTGTGGGCTGCAGGGTTTCTACAAGCAAGGGAGGTTGGTGTCTCTGCAGGCTGTAGGGTTTTAACAGGCAAGGGAGGTTGGTTTCTCTACGTAATGTGGTGTTTCAGTGGGTAAGGGAGGAAGCTTGATGGTTGTAGAAGCAAAGTGCATAGTTCCGGGAAGTTGGATGAGGCTAGGTTGCTCGGGAAAATGGCTAAGTGTGAGATTAGTGAAAAATCTATAAACATTGATATGTATTGACTTTTATCACACACAGACACTTAGTGACACAACGTAGACCATCCAAAATGCATAAGACATACTTTTCTTGATGCAACAACCTTTCTGACAAGAGTGCGTGAAGTGAGAGTGAAGCATGTCTATGTGATGACAATCACTCATGTGCACATGCTTTCCCTTGAAGGAAAATAACATCCCCTTTGCATGGCAAACAATAACCCCTATGCCCAAGGATGACACATGTTGCATGAAGATGAGAACATGGCCAACTCTTAAGATCAAGGAGGGGAGATTGAAATCATCAGCTTACCAACAAGTGACCAAGGATAATTGATCACAGGATCTGAGGTAGGCTCTGAAATTTGCATGCGAGCCAACATTTTGGAGGGTGTTTGTAGCCACTACAACATGTACTACACCAATTGTTGGCTTGTTGGGGACTGACCCAGGTTTAGCATTAGTTAGCCAAACAAATCCCTACATTACTGGCCCTTTCAGTATCAGCCCACAGAGTGCGGACCAAAGTCTCACCTGAAGCAGTATTGGGGGATGTTGGAACCAAGTTTCCACACCATGAGATGTTCGTGATGTCAATTTATTCCTTCTATTCCTGCTCTCGCATAGTTCACTTAGTTCTAGGACTTTGCTAGAATAGCCCTTTATTCTGCCCTTTAGTACCTCCATGAAAAGGTATGATCAACTTTCGCGCAGCCCTAACCTACGGTTCAGGTACCTTCGCGCTGCTAAAGCAGCGTATAGAATAGGTTTCCAAGTTATCTTTAAGTGTTTAATTATCTTACTAAACAATCGTAGTTATCACTGCGTGAACAAATATTCTTACTTGTGTTCAATTATCCAATGTAATTACATACATTTGTGCATCACATAAGCATTATAAATGAAATTCATACACAATATGACAAGATGCATTAATAGGAAACAATGACACAAAATTTGTAGAATACTTCTCTTTATTGATATCTTCAGATGATTACAGACTCTATCTGCCCTACACACAGAACTACAGGGGTCCGTGCACTCTGCTGTAGACCTCTATCCTAGGCCTCTACGCACTCTGCTGCATAGCCTCTACCTATGTTACGACCCAAAACTTAGACTTTTCTCCTTATCGCTCAAGACTTCTACTACAACTCATGACTCTAAAAACTACTTAGAGCTTACTTAGCTCTTTTTATACAATCCTATGGTTTGCAGACCATAGGTAGATCTATTACAACCGACTTTACTTTACAGAAATAAGGGTGGACAACCCTTTATGGCTCATGACACCTTCGCGCTCTGCGACCACAAAATGTAGAGACTTTACAACTTTATTACAAAATTCGACTCAAAACATGGGCTTTTAGCCCCAAAACTATCCTTGGGGGATCTCGTTCCCAACAGGCTCCCAACACAAAGATCATGACTCGCCCTTGAGTCACTCGGTAGGCGCAGAGTTCTTAGCGTGAAGACCTTCCAGCTTGACCCATATGACTGAAACCTCAGTAGTGCACTGTGTGACCGCCTGCTTCGCGCCTTCAACCATCTACTCAGTCACTACTCCTGAACTCTCGGCCTGAAGCTTTTGCCGAGTCGCAAGCTTTATTTCAATACTATGTAAGCCTCATCCAGCCAGGGCTTTAGTTGTGCCTTCAGCATTGCTTCCTTGTGCAATGTTGCATCCACCTGTTCCTTCAGCTTCTTGGCCTCCTGCAACTTTGCCAGTCTCTATGTGAGTGTGATGGTTCACATTGTTCCCTTGACTTCATCATAGCATTGTTGTATATCGTGCGCTTTTGTCTCTAGTCACTGTACATTAGGGTCCTCCTGCAAGCTTCTCAGGACCTTGAACGACTACTCAAAAAGTTGTGTGCAGTCTGCTACTGCACTATCAACCATCACTATTGCTTCTGTGACAGTGGTCGCCTGCTACTCTATTAATTCTGGTGGAGTTGAAGGTTGGGCCTTCAACTGTAACTCTGTGATCTACAGGTTCAACTATAACTAAACCCTCGCTATTTCTATACAAGCATCATGCACCCCCATGGACAGCTTGCGGATGTGCACCTCGACTGGTTCTTCCTCAGGAATGGCCAACTGTGGGACCATTTGGCATGCCTCCTCGACGACCTATATTATATGCTTGTTCTGATTGGTTGCTTTGGTCATAGAGGTGATGGTAGAGTCTCGTTTTAGTGTCACCTGCTCATTGTTAATCCGTTGCTCACTAATCACCTAGAGGGCGTGATGCTCACAGGCCCTGAGCTTTGCAATCACTCCATCCTGCAAGAGGTGGAGCTCTTCACTAGGGAACATTGCCAGGTTCAACCCTACTCCCTTGAGGGTGTTAACAGTGGGCCTTCCAGCTTCATTCTCCGTGGTCAGTGCTCCATCAGGCAGCACTATCGTGCTGGAGGCCTTCGTGTGCAGCATCTCGACAGCTTCTGAAGTGCCGATAGCAAGGCTGGTAGACACTGTGCCAACCTGTGATGCGCAGGTCTGTAGCTCATGCAAACCTGTTTGGATAGCCCCAAGATTATTTGCTGCTGCTTCTCAAACTGTTGTAGGGCCTTCGCGGTGACATCCTGCACTATGTCACCGATGTCGTGCAGATCACCCTCTATGAGGGTGATTAGGTCCAGTGATGTCTTAGTAGCCTTTGATTTCTTCCTAGACCCTCCTTTCTCTTGCTCCCTTGGATGCTTGATGCAGGTGGACGTCGCTTGTGGGTCTGCGTCGTGTTGTTCTGTCTGCTCATGCGTCTCCTCCTCTGTCTCAAGTGAAGGTGACATCGTGCCTTTGTCAAAGCCTCTCTCTGTTTCACCCATTTTCTTCTTTGTTTGCTGGGTGGCATCATGCTCTGCCCAAGCCTTGTCAGTGGCCTCCTTCTTTCTGTTTTCGGCAAGCTGTGTCATCTTGAGCTTGGCCTCCTCCTTCTTTTTTTGTGTGGAGGACTTGATTCCTCCCACTGCCAAGTCTGTTGTAGTGCACCATTCTTCCAGCCATCAATTAAGTACTGCATCAATGGCATCATCCATTGCCAGATAAGGCAAGTCATACCATTTCTGTGCAAGGTCCTTTCACGCCTTGATGGCCATGTTAGAGTCAGTCCTTTGGCCTTCCTTCAGTGATCAAAATGGGCCTCTTATTATGTCTATTTTATTAGATGTTTTGCGCATGATCTTCAGCACAAAACATGTCATAAGTGTGTCCATCAGAAGCAGCTCAGAAAGAGCTTTCCAATGGTATGTCACACTCCAAAAACTGGCTCCCGGATCAGAAGATATGATCAATTGAGTGGTTGGCTCTTGTGTATGAAGAAGGCAAGATTCACTGGATGTGGTTGTAGAGTGGTGATAGATGAAACTGCTCAGGTGCTTTCTAGAACCAACAACTCTTATCCCTATGCAGCTTCCAAAATCGATAGGTAGCAAGTGTGTAGTTGTTGGTGCTTCCATTAAAGCAGCTACACTTCTGTGTCTAAATATGCCTAAAGCATGGCTTTCATATGCCTCTTGGTGTTACTATCAAGCAAGAGCATCACTTTCAGGTGATTGTGCAGCTTAAAGGTCATGCAATTTGTCACCAATTTCGATTCAGGAAGTTTTTTTTTTATAGGACAAGTTTACTTGAAAAAAAAGTAATGTAAGAGCGAACCATTATCATGAGAGCTTTCTTAAAGAAAGAAGGAAATTTTAGCGTGGACAGACACTGAAGTATACATGAACAGTGAAAATATTAATTTTGTAGAACTATTGGTCCAACACACTGTGTATTTGATGGACAGTTGCAGCTGAATGTGAGAAGAAATTGGATTCTACCTGGCAAGCTAGGTTACAGGGTCAAGATCCATTAGAGATCATGGTAGCAAAGGATAAGTTAGAGGTTGCAACTACTAAAGCCTTAGATCCTTATGTGAGAAAAATAAGGGATGATAAATGTAGATGGAAATATAGCAGAGCCACATTCTATCAACACTAAGACTCAGTCACGCTCTCTTGAGACCCTTCGAACATTCAAATTAGAGTTGCAAGCTTTTATGCCCTGCATCCACAACACACACAAATTTAAAAATAAATTGAATCCAAGTCAAAATCGAAAGCCAAGACAATTTAAGTGGCGCTGTGCGTAGCACTGTGGCATTGTGCTCCTGGGTTTAGCGTTGTGCATAGCCCATGTGTGTGACTGTTATGAAACCAGCTCAAGAAAAGATAGAAAAGATAGATCAACGCCTTAGAATTCAGCCTCTTTGAGGGGGCAACCTCCTTTACATTACATAAATGAACAATTCTTCGATGATTCAAATGAAAAAACCTCCTTTCTATATATAGGAGTCTAAGGAGTCACAATATAATCCAGCCGACCTAACAATAATAATATAAAGCCACAAAAATAACAATAGAGGGCTTCTATGGGGCACAGTAATAACAATATGGGGGCAATAGGGGCACAACAATATTAATAAGGGGTATAACTACAATAGTAATGGGGTAATCACTAGTATTATAGGGACCCAACATGCCCCTCTCCTTCAAAAAAGTGTTGTCCTCAACGCTTGAGTAGTTCTGGATACTTCTGCATAAAATTCTCATCCTCCCATGTGGAATCTTCAGCGGATAAGTTCTTCCACTTGATAAGATACTCTGAAATTGATCGATTTCGTAGCTGTCGAGTTCTTGTTTCTGTGACTGCTTCCGGTTCCAATATAATTTTTCCTTCCTCGTCAAGTTCTGGCAATATTGTTTGAACTGGGAGCTTGTCGCCTATAACCTTCTTTAAACATGAAACATGGAAAACTGGGTGCAATCGAGAAGCTGCAGGAAGCTCCAATTTGTATGCCATAGTACCAATCTTTTGCAACACCTTGTACGGACCATAATACTTTGGTGATAATTTATTATCCTTCTTAGCTTGCTTGAGGGACATTTGCTTATATGGTTGTAGCCGTAGGAATACCCAATCACCTACATCAAAACTTCTTTCACTGCGATGTTGATCTGCCTGTTGTTTCATTCTATTCTGTGCCAACACGAGGTTATCCTTTAAGAGTTGGAGGACTTGTTGTTGATGTTCGATGTGATGTTCCACTGCCTGAACCTTAGAATTTTCTCTTAAATATGATGTGATGGATGGTGGTTGATACCCATAAAGTGCCATAAATGGGGTCATTTTTGTTGCTGTATGGAAGGAAGTGTTATACCACCATTCAGCCAGAGGCAACCATTTGACCCATTGTGTCTGTTTATCAGATACAAAGCAACGAAGATATCCTTCCAAACATTTTTTTTACTATCTCAGTTTGCCCATCAGATTGAGGATGATAAGATGAGCTATGAGCTAACTGAGTACCAAGACAAGAAAATAATTCTGTCCAAAAATTTCCAGTGAAAATGGGATCTCTGTCACTTACAATAATCTTTGGGTTTCCATGTAGCTTTTGAATTGTTTCCATAAATGCAGTAGAAACTGTACTGGCTTTAAATGGATGTGATAATGCACAAAAGTGTGCATACTTGGTAAGTCTGTCAACTACCACCATGATGACACTCTTTCCCTCAGACTTGGGTAAACCTGTGATAAAATCCATTGAAACCTCCTCCCAACGTTGGCTTGGAATGGATAAAGGTTGTAATAGACCCGGTGTCTTAATTGTTTCAACTTTATTTTGTTGGCAAACCAAACATTCTGCCACAAACTTTTGAATATCTGATTTAAGGCCATCCCAAAAAAATTCCTTCTTAACCCTGTGGTAAGTTTTTAAAAATCCTGAGTGCCCTCCTAAGGGAGAAGTGTGCAATTCCATAAGAATCTTTTGTTTTAGCTGGGAATTCTTACAGAGGTATAAGCGATCTTTGTACCATAACGAATCATTTTTCCAGCTAAATGTATCAGACGTACTGGAATCTTGTTGTAACTTTCGAATAAGTGCCCACACTTCTTCGTCATTCTTCCATTCCTCCCTTGCTTCGTTTATCCAATCTGGTTGGATAATAGAAATGGCGCACAACAATGCTTCCACATCCTCATCCTTTCTTGAGAGTGCATCTGCCACCACATTTTGCTTCCCTTTTTTGTAGATGATTTCAAAGTCATAACCCAACATCTTTGTGACCCACTTTTGTTGCTCTTCAGAGGATAATCTTTGTTCTAAAAAGTATTTAAGGCTATCATGATCTGTTTTTACCTTGAAGTGTCTTCCCATTAGGTAGGGTCGCCATTTCTTAAGTGCATGGAGTATTGCCAACATTTCCTTCTCATAAATAGCTTTGCTTAAAAACTTTCCCTTGATTGGACGACTTTCAAAAGCAATGGGTCTTTCATCTTGCATTAGAACAGCACCAATTCCATTTCCTGAAGCATCACATTCCACAATAAAGGTTTTTGTGAAGTCCGGTGTAGCTAAGACCGGTGCTTGGCACATTGCCTCTTTAAGATGTTCAAAGGCCTTTGTTGCTTCCAGAGTCCATGAAAATGCATCTTTCTTCAATAATGTTGTTAGAGGTGCTGCTATTCTCCCATAATTCTTAACAAACTTGCGATAATACCCTGTCAACCCAAGAAATCCTCGCAGATGCTTTATGGATGTGGGGATTTTCCATTCCTTAATGGCTTTAATTTTGCTAGGGTCTACCTTAACTCCTTCATGAGATACAATATGACCCAAATATTCCACCTCTTGGACTCCAAAGAAACATTTGGATCTTTTTGCATATAATTGTTTCTCCTCCAATAGTTGTAGCACCCTGTCAACATGTTCAACATGATCCTTCCAAGACTTGCTGTAGATTAGTATATCATCAAAAAATACTAACACAAATTTTCTAAGGAATGGTTTGAAAATTGAATTCATCAAACCTTGAAATGTTGAAGGTGCATTGGTAAGGCCAAAAGGCATGACCAAAAATTCATAATGACCCTCATGAGTTCTAAATGTTGTTTTCGGAATGTCTTCAATCTTCATTCTGATTTGATGATATCCTGAACGAAGATCCAACTTGGTGAAGTAAATTGATCCATGCAATTCATCCAGTAATTCATCAATGACAGGAATGGGGAACTTATCTTTAATAGTGAGCTTGTTGAGCTCCCTATAATCCGGACACATGCGCCATGATCCATCCTTCTTGTGCACCAATACTACTGGAGCAGAGAAAGAACTTTGACTCGGTTGAATTATACCAGCCTCTAGCATTTCTGCAACCATACGTTCAATTTCACTCTTTTGGACATAGGGATATCTGTACGGCCTGATGTTTGGAGGAACACTTCCTGGAATCAGATGAATAGCATGATCATGATCACGCATAGGTGGGAGACCTTTGGGAGTCTCAAATACCTTGGAATGATTGTCCAGGACTTTTTGGAGATCTGGAGAAATAGATGATTCCGATGTGGAAACATCTAGCGAACATAATTGTGCAATTACACCTCTTTGCTCCTTTTTTAGAAGCTTTGTCATACCATTAGAGCTGATTATCTTTCCTGGTTTCCCTGCAATACCCCTTAATTCAACTTCCTTTCCTTCCGCAGAAAATTTCATGAAAAGTTCTTGAAAATTAAAAGCTATTGTACCCAAGGATTGTAGCCATTGGACTCCTAGTACAACATCAGCACCTCCCATTGGAATGGAAAGCATTGGGCTAGTCAATACATATTCTCCCATGGATAGCTTGATATTATGGCACTTTCCAGAGCAATTTATTGTTCCTCCATTTGCAATCATCACTTGACACTCTGGTGCTGGATATAGGAAGCAATTCAATTCTTTTGCTACCTTACAATGAATAAAATTGTGGGTGCTTCCTGAATCAATCAACACTATTACCTTTTTCTTCTTGATTTGTCCTTCTATCTTGATGGTTTGAGGAGTGGTAATTCCTGCCAATGCATTACAAGATATGGTCGGATTTATTTGTTCTTCATCTAGGCTTTGTTCCTGGAGTATATCCTCTTCTTTTGACCTTTCTTGCTCCTTTTCTTCTTCCTCTTCACAATCTATGTAGAATAATTTCTTCTCAGCACACTTATGACCTTTAGTGTATTTGCTATCACAACTGTAACAAAGCCCTTTTGCTCTTTTTTCTTCCAATTTTTGTGGTGTCAACCTTATAGGTTGTGGAAGACTAGGGGCAACAACACTTCCGTCTTTATAGTTGTGAGTGGTATGCTTCCTGGTTGCCATAATTTTGCTTTCCATTTTTCTTGCTAACCTGAATGCCTTCTCTAATGAATCAGGTTCCCAAAGGTGAACATCATGTTGGATATTATCCTTTAAAGACCCTATGAACACATCAATCCTATGCTCCTCTGGAATATCTTTTACCCTTATGTTCAATTTTTGGAACTCCTCAATGTGCTCCATTATTGAACCCTTTTGTTTGAGACTTATCAATTGGCTAAAAAAAGTGTTGCTTTTTGTATCCTCATAATGTGCTATCAATTCTTCCGTAAAAATTGCCCAAGTGATAAATTGTTTACGAAAGCAAAGCCATTGATACCATACAAACTGATTTGGTTCCAAATATAAAGTTGCCATACGTACCTTTTGTGTGTTTTGCACATTATTGAGATCGAAGAATTGCTCCATCTGTAATATCCATGTGGCAGGATCCTTGCCATCAAACTTCCTCATATCAATTTTTGGAATATGGTGAGTCTTCGATCCAACATTAGCGTCTATGGAATCATGATTAACATTTCTTTTGTTCTCATCATGAGTTTCCTTTAGTACCCTTTCACCCTTAGTGCCCATTTCTTGTAGCAACTTATTCATATTTATCTTCAATTCATCCATGTATGTCTTCAAATCTGTCTTCAAATCTTCCATGTCTCTCTTCAAATCTGTCTTCAAATCATCCATCTTAGCTTCCACGCTCTTTATCTTAGATTCCACGCCGTTTATCTTAGCTTCTGTTAGCTTTTGTGAGCGTGACATTTGTTGCACTTGTTCTTGTAATTTTGATATATCATGTAGCATTTCTTCCTCTTCTTCATGAGTCATGCTAGAGCTTTCAGGTTCCTTACTAGGTGTTTGAATTTTCTTTCCTCGGGGCATCAGTTACCAATAATAATGCTTTACTATGCCCTTTGAATTCCTTCAAACCAAGCTTACGCAAAAATTTAAAAAAAACTACACACCTTTTTTTACTTTGTAGAAGCCTGATATTGAATCTGATGTATCTCTATAATTTCAGATCATCCAGTTTTGAAATTGCGACCTGTAGTAGCTTTCTGCGTCCTCTTTCCAATGCCACAAGTCTGACCCAAATTGGATTCTCCAAGGAAGAGTTATGTAAAATCTCCCACAGTGACTTGATTTTAGACTAGTTTAGTAGAGCAAACTTGCACGACGTGCCAC
The DNA here is from genome assembly GCA_031772625.1 of Pinus tabuliformis. Lineage (NCBI taxonomy): Eukaryota > Viridiplantae > Streptophyta > Pinopsida > Pinales > Pinaceae > Pinus > Pinus tabuliformis. Next base: position 428,859,474 of record CM062808.1, on the reverse strand, counting down.
AAGTCACTGTTTCGACCTATGGATCTGAAAAATGCTTAGAAGAAACTGCAGTCCGTCCTCTTTCCGTACCTTCTTACAAAATTTCAATCCAATCTTCAGAGAGAAAGTTATGACGATTTTCCCCCGGTCACCTTTTTAGAATGTAATTCAGGAGTCTACAAAAAGACCAACTTCCTCAGATCATATATCCGCAAATATAGTGCGAAAAGATCTAAAATTCAGACCCAAGGTTCAGCGTGATTTCTTATCAAATGGGTTTTTTTTGCGACTTCTGAAACGTCACAGAAAAAAAGTTATAGCAACAATTCCACGATGACCTGTTTTGAGCAGCGAAACCCTAGAATCCAAAGCTCTGATACCAAATTTTATGAAACCAGCTCAAGAAAAGATAGAAAAGATAGATCAACGCCTTAGAATTCAGCCTCTTTGAGGGGGGAACCTCCTTTACATTACATAAATGAACAATTCTTCGATGATTCAAATGACAAAACCTCCTTTCTATATATAGGAGTCTAAGGAGTCACAATATAATCTAGCCGACCTAACAATAATAATATAAAGCCACAAAAATAACAATAGAGGGATTCTATGGGGCACAGTAATAACAATATGGGGGAAATAGGGGCACAACAATATTAATAAGGGGTATAACTACAATAGTAATGGGGTAATCACTAGTATTATAGGGACCCAACAGTGACATCCCTTGTCGTTCCTTCAATGTGAAATGTACAGATAGCTCTTAAAAATCAATGGTGACTGAAACAAGGTGGCCCTCTAAAGGAGGCTCTAAAGAGCCCGCAACAACTCCAGACAATGCTGCTACTTACAATGGAAATCTAGTCAGGCATGTGATAAACAACACTGGAACTCCTTCGAGGCCTAGCCAAGAGATTGATACATACATTTTTTCTCTCTTTAATGAGAATCAGAAGCCTGGATTGGAGTCAGAACGGAACTGGGGACTCTTCTATCCTGATGAAATAAAGGTTTACAATGTAAGAGATCACAGGTGTAAAAATGTTGCCGATGGTTTCAAGGCAATTTTGTTTTATGTTCCAAAAAGCTCCAGCGATATAAATAGTGATATGTTCCAATAAGCAAATATTGTTTTCTTGGTTTAGTTGCTAAAAGATTAGAAATTGAAATTGAACTATTAGATGTTCAAATTAAATCACATGAATTCAGAGATCCCAAAAATTTCTTGGAAAATCTCCCTCCTTCAAAACAAGAAACAATAGGGCTATTCTTGGATGCTTGCATTGACAGTTTGCAGTTGGAGGTCTGCGTTGAGGAGTTAGGGCAGCAAACAGAGTCTGGTTTCTTTGATCCTATTGTTGCATATATGGAGTATTTTTTCAGTTTGAATGATAAGTTAGATTGTCTTTCACACAACCAAATTCAGTTTGTGCATGGATGGCTGTCAGCATTTACATTTGTGTCTTGGTTCAAGCACTTCCAAGCAGTATCCTTGACACAATTACTTGATTGGTTGATCTGGCATTACAACATCACTTGATCTATTAATTTTGCATCAGAGTAGGGTAGATTTGTAAATAAATAAACTGCCCAAGGCAGCATTTCAGTTTCTGGTATTTGTCTATGTACAGGTTGTAGTATGTGTATGTTTTATGGATTGGTATAAGTTGTTTTGGGTTTGCAGCTGTTTGATCATATTGCCCAAAGGATGAGGCACTAACAAAGATCTATGGTTCTTGGCACCTCCAAGGAGCTACCATCCCAGATGGTGCCACTGTTAGAGTCAGTCCTTTGGCCTTCCTTCAGTGATCAAAATGGGCCTCTTATTATGTCTATTTTATTAGATGTTTTGCGCATGATTTTCAGCACAAAACATATCATAAGTGTGTCCCTTAGAAGCAGCTCGGAAAGATCTTTCCAATGGTATATCACACTCCAAAAACCGGCTCCCGGATCAAAAGATATGATCAATTGAGTGATTGGCTCCTGTGTATGAAGAAGGCAAGATTCATCAGATGTGGTTGTAGAGTGGTGATAGATGAAACTGCTCAGGTGCTTTCTAGAACCAACAACTCTTATCCCTATGCAGCTTCCAAAATCGACAGGCATCAAGTGTGTAGTGGTTGGTGCTTCCATTAAAGTAGCTACACTTCTATGTCTAAATATGCCTAAAGCATGGCTTTCATATGCCTCTTGGTGTTACTATCAAGCAAGAGCATCACTTTTAGGTGATTGTGTAGCTTAAAGGTCATGCAATTTGTCACCAATTTTGATTCAAGAAGTTTTTTCTGATAGGACAGGTTTACTTGAAAAAAAGGTAATGCAAGAGTGGACCATTATCATGAGAGCTTTCTTAAAGAAAGAAGGAAATTTTAGCGTGGCCAGACACTGAAGTATACATGAACAGTGAAAATATTAATTTTGTAGAACTATTGGTCCAACACACTGTGTATTTGATGGACAGTTGCAACTGAATGGGAGAAGAAATTGGATTCTACCTGGCAAGCTAGGTTGCAGGGTCAAGATCCATTAGAGATCATGGCAACAAAGGATAAGTTAGAGGCTGCAACTACTGAAGCCTTAGATCCTTATGTGAGAAAAATGAGGGATGATAAATGTAGATGGAAATATAGTAGAGCCACATGTTATCAACACTAAGACTCAGTCGCGCTCTCTGGAGACCCTTCAATCATTTAAATTGGAGTTGAACACTTTTATGCCCTACATCCACAACACACACAAATTTAAAAAGAAATTGAATCCAAGTCAAAATCGAAAGCCAAGACAATTTAAGTGGCGCTGCGCGTAGCATTGTGGCATTGCGCGTAGCACTGTGGCACTGCACTCTTGGGTTTAGCACTGCGCGTAGCCCATGGGTGTGACATCCCTTGTCGTTCCTGCAATGTGCAATGTACAGACAACTCTTAAAAAGTAATGGCGACTGAAACAAGGTGGCCCTCCAAAGGAGGCTCTAAAGAGCCTGCAGCAACTCCAAACAATGCTGCTACTTACAATGGAAATCTGGTTAGGCATGTGATAAACAACACTAGAACTCCTTCGAGGCCTGGCCAAGAGATTGATACATACGTTTTTTCTCTCTTTAATGAGAACTGGAAGCCTGGATTGGAGTCGGAACGGAACTGGGGACTCTTCTATCCTGATGAAACAAAGGTTTACAATGTAAGAGATCACAGGTGTAAAAATGTTGCCGATGGTTTCAAGGAAATTTTGTTTTATGTTCCAAAAAGCTGCAGCGATATAAATACTGATATGTTCCAAAGGGTGCAACCATGATATAAATAGTGATATAGAGAAGCTAAGTGCGCTGCGTGTAGCTCCTTGGCGCTACACGTAGGGCCATTCTATAAAATATTTTCTGAAGATGCCCGGGATTATAGCACGAAGGTCCTTTGGCAAACTCGCCTTTCTGACTTTGAGAGATGATTCCAGTGTCATTCATCTTTGTTGTGAGAAAGCAAGGCAGGATCAAGACATGTTTGAGCAGCTAAAGATGCTTGTGAACATTGGAGATATTTTAGGTGCAGCTGGCTCTGTAAAGTGGACTAAGAAAGGAGAGCGTTCGGTGTATGTGAAGGAATTTTCAATTCTTACAAAGTCCCTACTTCCATTGCCAGAGAAGTATCATGGTCTGATTGGTGTTGAGAAGCGATATCGCCAGCGATATTTAGACATGATTGCAAATCCAGAAGTAGAAGATACTTTTCGTTCAATATCAAAGATGGGAGATATTGCAGATGCCACAAGAAATTCTAGTGAATATCAGAAACACTATGGAAAAATCGACCTTTAATGGATGGTTTGGGATGGAGGCTTAATGTTGTTGTTGTAAGCTCATCGATAGGACAGTGAGGCAGAAAAGGTGATCAGGGAAGATGCCATGGATACATTTTCAAAATCTATGGTGTATAGATTTTGCGTATGGAGGTTTTGGAGGAGCTTGTTGTATGATTAAAGAAGTGCCAGCTAGAAACAGTTTGTCAAATGGTTACAAAATCAGCAGGAAGATCTTTAGTTCCATTTTCTGGGGGAACAAGAACAACAAGCTGATCAACTAACTCCAAAATTCGTGCAGGCAGGTGCAAGGTGGCAGTCAAAGGGCAGATTTTGTGGAATTCCACCCTTAAAGGAAGCAGATCTTGACCAAAATTCACTGATTTTGGTTTTCAAAACAACTCTATTTGCCATAGTTCACGAGAGTTTTATTCAATATTGTTTAGTTTTAATATTGTTTTATGATAGGATTTTATTATTTATTTTTTAATTTATTTTTTATTTCCTATGTTGAGGAAATAAAAAATAGATTTGTAATTTAGTATATATAGGATTATTTTTAAAAGATAGAGGTTTGATTTTTGCAACAGGAAGAGGCATTTGGACTGTGTAAAATTTCTTTGAATATTATTTTAATAAAGCAGTTTTTTCCCTTTGGACCTAGGATCCATCACGGTGTTAATGTCTAGTATGTTTTTCCTATAATTCACTTACATATTTTGTTTTTCTGCCTTGTTACAACATTATCTAAGAGATGTGTTAGGAATTCATCTATATACGATGCTCCTTTCATGATGATTTTGTTGTTAGATGTAATGGTTGTCTTTGCAGAATTCATCCTTTGTTAGATGCTCTGTTGAGCAACCCTGTGTTCCTCTTTCATCTAACACTGCTACTGTAGATCCATCCTCTCTTTGATGCCTGCAGGGCAGTGGGCTTTCTCCCCTATTCTTCTCACATTTGCAATCTTTAATCTGGCTAAACATTGCACTTACTTTGCCCCAAGTTTTCCAGCAGAAACTGGCATCGAATCCAAAGCCCAATGGTCCTTTCTCTTGCTATTTTCGACCCAAAAAACCTTTTAAACAAATCCCCGTACTTCATAGCTAGCCTAAGATTCACTTATTGCAGCCACATTTTGTTGGCAAAGAGAGAGCCCTCTCTGGTCTTGCAGGGCTAGATGCCAGATCAAAAGCTTGGTTTGTGGTTACCTCAGAATTTCCTCTTCTCAGGCTTGAGGTTCATTATGAGTGCTAACAGGCCACATGGTGAAAACCTTCTTTAAACTCTGCGTAGCCCTATAGGTTGTCAAACACCGTAGGTGACAACCGTGGTTTGCGAATGATGGCCATGCGAATGTTCATCTCCATGAAGATCCAGAAGATCTTGCTATCCTTGATGCACTACACATCCTTGGTTGCCCACACTGAAGTGTACTCCGCTGCTTCTAGTAGGTTTGGCGCGACTGAAGGGAATTGGTTGTCCTCTGGCAGCTCCCATGCTACCAGCATAATCGACAACAAGATCCACATGTAGTGGAACATCTTGTTGAGCTCCTATGCTTCGTGGTAGTTCGCAAGGACCTCATCGTGTAGATGGTCCGCCCAATTGAACTGAACACCTTCACCGCACTGGGTTGCTAGCGCGACGACATGCACCAACACCTCATCGGTGTGACACTTCCTCATCAACTTCCCTACTAAAATCTACGTAGATACCTTTACATTAGGGTCACAGATGTTGGATATGGCATATCCACGTGGCTGCTTTACCAGCTTAAACTTCTCCTTCATGGCCTCCACGAGGACCCGCTCACCACCTTTTCGACCAAATATCATGGCCGGATTTTCTCCTATGTAAGGCAACCGTGTGATCCTATGGATAAACCTCTCCATGATGGGTATTGGCTCCTCCAGCCATAGACACCCATCATGCACCAAGCATAGCAGCTACTTGATGACCAATACTATAATCGGGGTGCGGTTGTAGTGTGGCACCCAAAGCAGGTTGAGCAACCCTGCCTTGTCTACTACTCTGAGCCACCTCCACAGCTCCAATGCAGTCATTCCAATGGTTATATTGATAATACGATGCATCAACTACTTGGTCACCAGGTGTGGGAACTTCTCATGATCATCCAAGTCTGATTCTTCGAGTTTTAGCAGAGGAACCCACCCCAAGCACAGTCCTTCGAAGATAATTTCATCCGACAGTAGAGGGGTTTGCAAGGGGACCTTGCTCTCATCGATGTCTTTCGGCACCTTGGCCTTGCCCTTGTGCAAAGGGACATACTCAGGCAACAGAGTGATAGGGTCAACACCCTGGGCTTCAACTTCTTCCACATCTACTCCCACATCCTCATCATCCATCAGGATGTCTTCGATTTCTTCCTCCTCCGGCTCCAAATTGATGGCTTTTCCCTTCTCCTTTTGTTTTGGAGAATTTGGTATCTATGGTGAAATACTAATTCCCTAGATAAGTAGCCATATCTAGAACAATAGTTTAAAGTATTTTAGTCTTTCCCTATAAGCAATAGATAAGATGAGAAGATGAGAAGACCTACTTGTAGTTTCACTTCTCCTCTCGTCTCCTTTATATCCATCCTATCACTCCTTCTCGTACTTAATACACTTCAGAAGTACCTGTAAACATAACAGAAAATAAAGAATCGATCAAAGCAAAAGATCTATTCAATATAATTGAATGGAATCAGATACATTTCACACATATAAGCATTATGAAACAATGCAAACATATGGGAGAAAGGTTCAAACACTTTATTAAACAGAAGAAGGAATTACAACCATTGTGTCTGATTCAAAGTCACTCATCTAGCTTGGATCCCATCCACATCACATCAAAAGTAGGACAAACTTGTAGAATTACAATACTTTCTTCAAAGCCAAATCTCGCAACAACATTATCTCCTTACAATTCAACATAATCCAGCCCCTGACCACTTAGATGAGTGGTCAATTTATAGGGAGATGAAGGAGGTTTTGTCATAAATGGTGGCATTGAATGGCCTTCCATACTTAGAATTAGTTCCATGGAGGAAGGGATGAGAGGATAGGATGCATCTTAACTCATTCCTCATCCATTTTTGAGCTCATAGGAGTTGATAAGTGAGGGAAGCTTCTAGATGACTCCAAGAGATAAGAATATTCCAAAAACCCTATGCGAATTTCGCTCAAACTCACCTAGCACAGGTGAAAGGAGGCCTAAGTGCTCTGTAGAGCACCCTGGCATGGACTTATTGCTCTGTAGCACACCCTTACGTGGGCCTACATGCGCTGGTCCCTCTAAAGGCCATTTTTGGATGTCTTCAAGTCATGAAACTTTCTAGGAAGGAGGCATTCAAAGGGGTGACTTGTTTAGAGCATCTAGCAACTGAAATTAGGGTTTGATGAGCCCTAAAACATTGATCTAGGTGATGGGATTGATGTGCCCAAATGGATCTATAACAGTTGCCCCCTAAAGCATGAAGTCAAAAAAATGCCAATGTTGAATGAAATTCTTTACAATGTGATGAGAAGGTATCGAAGTGGAAGGTGACTTACATCAATTACAATACATATATCATGATATTTGATTTTTACATGAATCGCTGAGGGAAGGCATACCCATTCCTCAACTTATAAACTTTCGTTACATGTACATAAACGGTCATTCTACAGATATAGACCCATGATCGGAATGACCATCAATGTAAAGCCATTGTACATATGATTTAGTACTCCTGAAATCGTAGCTCGAATGGATGAAACTAGATCTGGGGTCTTCTATCTTGTTCAATTGTTTGCTCAAGTACAAGTCTAACCATGTGAATATGTGATCTGAAGTCGAACATGGGAAGGCACCATCTGATTACTAGCCAATGATGTAAGTTGTTAATAGATGCGAGAGAAATCACCGATAATGATCCTCAAGGTACGGTAGTACATTTTACATGGTGTGAATAGATGTTTTGATATTGAACACCATACAAAGTCTTTCGATCGAAGGCCATTGATGTTAACCTATTGCCAGAAGTGAGAAACCTGCCACTGATGCATGCAAGCCTCAAGGTACTGGAAAGGTGTTTCTAAGTCAACTTCTTGGATAATGAGCTAATGTCGACAAGAAACGACTTGTCACAGGAGGGTCTTAATGTAACCCACATCAACAACACGAAACAAGTGTAGTGATTTTGGAGATGGAATTTGATTGACAACACAAGGTTTAGGAATGGCGATCATGAAAATGAAGGTTTATGGTATTGCAAAGGATGAATTTTGACTGAATGACTTCTCTTGAACATGTCGGCGACACTGAAATGAATTCATAACATTGACCCAAAATAAAGTGATGGATGGTATGATAGACCAATGGTGTGATAACCATCAAGCTAATAACCTAACCCAAATAGTCACGGTGATGGAGTGAAAGTGTCATGTTCAACAACAACCTGCTACCATAAAGTGGGTTTCCCCTTTTTCCCATTTTCCCTAGTAATTGCTGACCAGTACCTCTTTATTTTTATCAAGCTTGAGGAGGATAACATATTCTTGTTGCATAATTCGACCCTTCTGGTGAATCCATCACTATTTGATGTTTTAACAAGTCTAGCGAAGGTGAAACTTGGTCTTGTCTAGATGGACAAGTTTGTTGCTATTTGATGTTTTAATGAGTTTAACGAAAAATATAACTCGGTCCTTTTCATGTTTAGGGAGTTTGAAAAGGGACAAAAAGAAAACTCCACAAGTTATTTTTTGTAAATTAATCTCTCAAGCTCAAAAAAGTGTAAAATAATACAAGATAAATGTTGTTTCCAATCCGTTAACGAGCTGGAAAGGACAAGCACTCGGCAATATTTTCATGTTTAGAGAGTCTAAAAAAGCTTAAAGAGGACTGCAAGGGGGTTCCTTTTTCATTTTCAACAGAGTTCGAAAAAGAGATAAAAGTGTGCTCTGTGGTCAAAGGTACAATTTACAATTGAGCACATCGAATTTTGTAAGTCAGCTGCAAAACTTGCTCAAAATACCATCAAATGGATTAAAAATACATGTTTCATAGGTAAAAATAGGTAAATACTAATGTTTACTTGATTAATGAACATGAAATAAACATAAAACAAGTTTTTACCATGACATTTTACCATTTGGAACTTACCATTCAGTTTTGTGCTCTGAGCTAGTTTTTTACCTCGAACTTCATCAGCTGATTGCGAGAGATTCTGTGAACCATTTCTCGAGCCATGCAGACCAAGTAGGAGCTTAACCTCTCTTCTTTCCTTTCAGGTCATTCTTTTGTCATTTCATGCAAGTTTTAGGGTTTTTTTGGGCCCTTGGGGTTTCATTTTTTTTCCTTGGGATCAGTGCAAGCTTTCACATCGAAAACTGCACTGAAGAGAACCCAAATAGAATGTTGCATGCTCTGCAGTGCACTATCTCTATGCTTGGGCTATGCTAGGTGAGTTTCCCAAGTTTGATTTAGCTGTTTACTCCAAAATTTGTCCTGTTTTTTTGCATGGAAAGGATCCTAAATAAGCTTATGATTACGTTTTAGGATTTCATCAAATCAGAATGTCGATTACATGGTGAGAAAGAGAGCATGAAGAACAAGACATGGTTGCCATAAACAATCTGGGTACAGTTGAGGCCCTAAAAAACTGTGGGTTACTCAAATACTTCAAGTTGTCTGGAATGAGGCAAAAAATAGAACTACTACAGTTCCTTGTTCATGCATGGGATTCGACAGATCAAACTTTTCACATTAGGGACAAGATGGTCCCTATTACCATTGATGATATTTACTTTCTTACTAGACTATTGAGGCGAGGTGTCCCCATCTCACTTTCTAGATTTTCCCGTGGAGGTGAATCGGTGAGAGATTAGATTAGGTAGTTTTGTCGGCTAGGTACACATCCTAGCAAGGATGGGAAAATAAACATCAGGGATGTAGGTGATTTTCCTTTGAGAACGATCCTCTTCACAATCGAAAAATTGGCTGGCTGTGTGACACTACATCTAGAAAAAAAATCATATATGCAGTATGCACTGGAGTGTATAGAGCCAAAAGTTTTCAACTAGTGCGAGGCTGTGCTTTCTTCACTGAAAGAACAACTGACCAAGGTAAAAAGTGGTAAGATGAAGAATTTCTGCTATGGTTCGATCTTAATCGCTTTTACCTTAGAGATAATCCCATTGATGCAACCACAACATGTATCACTGGGTGTAGCTGGTCTTAGAGATCCACGTATGCAGAGGTGGGTCAAATTGATGGCTCGACATGCGGGTTAGTCAACAATCATTTTTTCCATTGCATTCTTCAGTTGGCTTGATCGACAACACCTTGTCATCGAGGAGCATCCATACTCAGGGATGGATTTCCGTGGAGATCCATATTTGATTCTACCAGTTGGAGCACACTGGGGTGCTATGGGTAAACTGTTGGAACAAAGGTGTTTTTTTTTTATTTTTTCAAGTTTCTACATGTTTTTTGTGTTTTTAATGTTTCCAAGACTAAACTAAAATCATTCTTATGCATGCATATGTGGGTATTGTTCGACCTATGGGACGCCAACAGGGTGCAGGTGGGCCAACGCAGAGAAACATTGGGTGAGAAGCTCTCCAAGACTTATATTTGGGTGAGACATTAGCATAGTTGCAGGATCACATTTATGGATTAACCCTTGGTATTCCAAATGTCCGAATTGAGGAGTTACCTATGAGGCTGTAGCGCCACACTATTGGTGTTCTTAGCCGCTGGGCGAGACTTTTGCGCATGATAGCACATGTTGTGACCTATTATCATGAGCACCAATATATCTACTTAGGATGTTTTGCATGCATTTTGAGTTTTTTGGGTCAGATGACCAAACATGTCTTGGACACAAATTTTGTAAATTTTTTTAAAAAACCTATCTATTTTACTTTCAGAGTTTTCTAGGGTTATATGCAATCCTATTCAATTGATGATGTGAATTGAAAATATTACTTTTACATGTTTCACAAGTGTCTATTTAACACATAATTTGCTAGAGAATCAGTTAATGTGTTAAGATTTATGGAAATATGTTGATATTGAATGTGTTCAAAATGCCTTTCCAAAATATGAACTCTAAGGAACATATGAAAAATTGTTGTATTTCGAACGGTATAAAAGTTTGTTAGTTGTAGTACAATGAGTTGTGAGTATAGCCCAACGACGATTCAATGAATTCCAAGTGAAATGGCATCAGAGAGAAGTTCAATCAATGCGCTATACTCAACGATGTTGTTTGTCGATCGACAGATACAAATCCCTTGAAAAATCACTAACTCGCCACTTGGAGTGAAAATAACCCATGTTGCAAAAGACAAGTTCTATGTACTATGACTAGCACCATCGGCGTAACCAACAAAAGGTTATGAAGACTCCGACATTTGCGAAAAATGCAAAGCATATTACTAACCAAATAAAGACTCTAAAAGACACACATACACACACATGCAATGAAAACATATATACAGTCAGTTTTACTACTCTTAATCAAGCATAGTAACATTTGAGGTACAACCCATTTCAGGGCTGTGATAATGGAATCCCATCATAATCTACTAACTCGTAGGAACCTTTTGCCAGAACACGCTTGAAAATATAAGGACCCATCCACATCGGTTCGAATTTCCCTACTCCAAGTTTATCAGCTTCCTAATCATAAAGTAAGACCAGGTCTCCTTCTAAGAAGATACGAGGCTTGACATTTCTATCATATTGTGCCTTGATTCATTTCTTATGCGCTTCTTTAGCCAATGCGCCATCACGACGGGTTTCATCCAGATGGATTAATTCCAATAAACGCGCTTCTTCTTCAAAAGTTTTGGGTAACCGGTCAATTGCGAGTTTGAGAGATGAAATTTCACATTGTATTGGTAAGATTGCTTCCAAACCATACACCAAATGAAAGGGTGTGAATCTAGTTGCATTTCTCACCGAGGTCCAATATGCCCACAAGGCAAAGTACAGGATTAAGTGCCAATTTCACTTATGAACCCCTATCATTCTCTAAAACATCCGTGTGAGGACTTTGTTGATGGTATCAACTTGTCCATTCGATTGCGAGTAATAAGGGGTAGAACTATCATGTGACAGTCCTAACTTAGCAATCAACTCAAGCATCATGTGATTGCAAAAATGCAACCCATGATCTGTAACTACATGGGGGCTTCACTCAATGAACCTCTGACATATCACGTGCGATCATGGAATATTAAACAATACCCTTAATTTGAGTACATATTGGAACCCAATACACCTCCCCAATTTAAAAAACCCCTACTTTCACTAGATATTGTAGGTATCCATTTTTTCATTAACATTTTTTATACCCCTTTATATTTTTCCATTAACTTTGAGTTCCATTTTTTATACCTGTCAATATAAAAGCTCTTTACCCCCTCTATATCCCCCAATATATTATGTCATTTTCCCCTCATTATATATCCCCCAATATGAACTCACATGCTATGGTATTTCTCCCACAGTGAAGCCCACGTGTGTAACTATGGCTTGTGGTACACCAAACTGGTCAACCACATGGTTAAAAAAGAAAAGAGCAACAGTTTCGTCACTGTTGTTCAATGTTGGAATTGCTTCAGCCCATTTGGTAAAATAGTCAACGATGACTATTTAGAAGTCTTTAGAAGTTTAGATACTTCTAAGCGGTGTGGACAATCTATTGTAAAATGCTCATCATTACAGATTAGACATGGATAACGAAGTTTCCTTGCCAAAGTAGAGGAATCAGATGATTTCTCTTGAGGGGAATTATCTTGTTTCTTCTTGTTTTTCTCCTTCTTCTTGCCTCCTAGTTTCTTTTGAACTTTGCCTTTGTCAGATGACACGACATTAACTTCGAAAGAAAGAGTGTTCTCTGATGCATGGGTAGTTTGATTGGTAATGGCAAGAGTTTGACCAGATGATCTTCCTGCCATTTTTGTGCTCGAAGAACCAATCACACCATCACCAGCATGAGAATCCTTAATCGATTCTAGAAGAGGAGGAACAATGAAAAATGGTCGGGTTGCATTGGGAATCTTGTCATAGAGCGTGTCGGATTGTGTGTAAATCAAATCCAACTATTGGGCATGAGAAATTACTTGCTCTTTTGTGACAACTCCACCTTTTGCCACATCCTCGATGATTGATGGCAACAAGGATTTTATGAACCACTCAGCTAGAAGCTGATCATGAACATATGTCTTAACCATTTGACGACGATGCTACCACTCATGAATATGATCTGATGTATGGGTACCAGTACTATGTTTAAGGTTGGTTAGGAGTTCTGTTCTAGTTTTTTATCTAATAGGTAACTAGAAGTGGGTCAGAAATGTGGTGGCTAAAGTCACAAAGTTATCAAAAGAAGCTCGTGGTAACTCAATGTACCACTTAGCATCTGGACCAGTAAGCGTTCTTTGGAAAATATGGAGTCTAACCAAATCATCATTTAAGGAGTTTGATGAACACCACAAATAAAAGGTCATGACATGATTTGATGGGTCTTCTCCGGGATTTCTATTGAATTTCAAAATGTCAGAAGGTAACTTATGCGGAATCACCAGCCACCAAGGTGCATATAAGATTGGATCATTAGTGAGCCGATTTAAATCTGGTAATTCTAAAGTTGCTACAAATGGCAACTGTTGATTTAGGTCAGGTTGAGCATACCCAGTATATGATGGAATTTCCTGAGCAATAGGTCTTTGCATACCAACATAGGGCATCTGCATTTGGTAACCTTGATAAGGTTGTTATTGAACAAATCTGGCATAGGGTGGTTGTTGATAACCAGGTTGAATTTGCAGTTGTCCATAACCTGCAAAGCCTTGTTGACCAGGGCCTTGGTAAGCTTGATATTGTCCAAACCCAAGTTGAGCCTGTTGGGCAGTTCGAAATTGGGGTTGGAATTGCTAAATTGGGTCTACCACGGTTGTTGAATCAACTGTTGTTGTTGGTACAACTATTGTTGATTTAACAGTTGTTGTTGCCCAACAATGAAAGGTTGGCTAGGTTGTGAATAAACTATACTAGTGTAAGCTTGAGTCAGTCCAAATAAGGGTATACTAACCTGAGGTTGTTGAACCCCAGACATAAGTGATTGTTGTACAACAGCCTGAGAAACTTGAACTTCTTGACCCGAAACTTGTGGTTGCGAGGTGGAAGGACCAGTTTGTACTGGTTGAGATACAATAGTTTGAACTTGTGACTGTGGTATAGTAGTAACAACAGGTGTAGTAGGAATAACTAACATAGTTTGTATTAGTTGTGTTGGATACACAAGCCTTTTTTGAACTGGCATTGTTCGTTGCCATTGAAAAACTCGAATTCCAGGCTAACTTGAATACTGCGGGATACTACCATATGATGGTCCTCCATAGGGAGGATAAGGTGAATAAGCATATTGCTCCCCATATGGTGGTAATCCAGTATGTAATGGATACATAGGTCTTTTTTGACTAGATTACATAGCTTGATATTGATATGCAAGATCAAACTGTTGAGTTCCCGTTAAAGAATAACCAGGTAAAATTCTGGTTGAGGACAGGGGTGATCACCATGGTGTAGAAGCAACCCTTGAGTACATTCCCGATAAAGATTGGTAACCAACTAGGATGGACAATTCACCATATAGATGTGACTCAGGTGTGGTAAAAAATATCAAAGAGGTTGCAACAGAAGATTTTGCCGCAGCTGCATCAGATGATACAGTCTAGGATGTTGACGATTGTTCAACCATAGATAACTGACCCAAAAGTTGTCCTAAAGAATTGACAGGTACTTGAAAAGAAGTAGGATCAAATGGAGCAGTGAAATGAGGAGTATGAGGGTAAAGATGAAGCCCATTTTCAAAGTGGAATGGGGTTCCAGGTGTAGAATATTCTTCCAATTCTTCCTCGACAACAATTAAACCAGGTGGAAGAACTTCACCGTCTGGTCCATAAAAGACTTCTAATGTTGATAAAGTAGAAGTTTCAGTAGTTACTGATCTCTCAGGGGTAATCGGTTGATCATCTTCCAATAAGCAACAACTTCTGAATGTTCAAATTCGAAGTCTACATGTTCGGGTAAAAGAACAATAATTTCGGAAAGAGTTTCCTGAACAACTTCAGATTCAAATGTAACTTCTGTTTGAACTGTAATAGGTTCTAGATTAACTTTTGGTTGAAATGATTCAAGTTTAGAAGTAATTTCTTGTTGAGCAACTTCAAGTTGAGGATCAACTTGTTGTTGAACAACTTCAGTTACTATTTCACTAGGATCAATGCTAATGTCCTCAGGTAATTGTGAAACTTCTTCTTCAAAAATGGATGTACCAAAAATGGTTGGAGTAACTAGAGTCTCAATACTTACCGAAATAGATGATTTAGGTAATTCAAATGAAGAAGTAGGAGTTCTTGATGTACTTGATTCAGTTAAGCGAGACCTCTTTGACCGAATAGGTGTAGCTTCGGCGGCAAAGGCAGTTTACTCACTGTTCTCCGTGAATGATGGGGTAAGGGTTGATGTTCCTCCATGATTGCTGATTAATTTTATTATCAAAAAAGAAATAAACAAAAAGGGGTAAGCTAGGAAAAAGGTTTACCAAGCAACTGTAAATTGTAGAATACCTCCTGGCGAACTAAGAAGTACGGGCAGGCAATCTCCCCAAATGTTGTGTTTGGTGTATCACAATGTACAAGGCGGATGACTTAGTTACCTAAGGATGGATAGAAACCTAGCGGTGTCCTCCCATATATAACCGAAGGTACATGGAGGCCTAGTTCGTATAAGCATTGTCTAGTGCAAAACCATACAGTGAGAGGATTCCCATATATTTCACGTACCATAACACCACCCTATATACCCGAAGGTACATGGATGAGTTACGATAGACTCACGTACGTGGAATGAGGTATCACAGTCGGGATGTATTGTAGACAAGTTAGTGACAACTACTTTGTTTTATGACGTCATAACACGTCTCTAGCCTAGAACCACTAAATTTTTTCGTTAATGGCAATGCTCCATTAGGTAAATTGATGTTAATTTTAAGTTGATATTGCTTAGAAATTTTCCTTTCAAGTTCACCACGTGATGTATTATGAAATTCCTAGGAATGCAACTATCATGATAAGCAATCTTTCCATTCAATTTAACAATGAAAATCCTAGCTACTTAGGGATAGAGCAATCAGATTTCTTTCAATCAAAGAGAAAAGAGCACAATATTGTTCAATTTCCCTACACTATTCCCTATGAGCACACACAAACTTTTTGAATGCAACATGCATGTATTTCTTTTCGATTTCCTTAATGTGAATATGAAAAAAAGGAAATATGCAAATACAATCAATCAATCTTTCATAAGAACAAAGACTTTTATGACATTTTTGTTTTCAAGGAAAAGAAGGCTTTACGACAATTCTATTTTGAAGGAAAAGAAGACTTTACGACAGTTCTATTTCAAACGAAAATAAGACTTTACGAAAATTTCTTTCGAACGAATATTAATCAACTATATTCTAACTTTTATTATATACTGATAATGAAAAAGAAAACATTTAAGAAACATTAATCAATCAAATCAAAATAGGGTTAGTGTTATCAGGAAAACTAGTGTCCATTCAGAGCTACTAGTCCCACTAAGACGGGTAACTATCTTAGAAACAAACAAACTAAAGTTACTTGTGTTTTCCTTTATGAGAGATAGATGAGAGAGAAGTAGAGAGTACCAACCTCAGTCTTTCACTTGGCTCCTTGATTGTTTCCTCCCTCCTTTGACAGAGCTTTGCCACTCCTTCCTTACTTTTCTCGCTTCAAAGAACACCTGTAGAGTCAAAGCATCATAATACAATCAAAGTGATAGAGGGAAAAGTTCCCCTAGGGCTTTTTGGGTTGAAACCCTAGCAGACTGAAAGTTATCTATTCAAAGAAACATGCATTCATACAACCATTATGCTATTATAAGAAAATTCTATGATAGGGGTACGTACCTTTGGTCCTACGTTTGAGAAGACCCTTAGGGTCCAAACCCTTCTTGGAGTTCCCTTCTTCTCTTTTGTCCTGCAAAACAGCCAATTCAAAGAACACAGCAGTACATGGACAAAAACTTATAAAGAAACCATCTTCATGTTATAAAGAAAGGTAGTTAGTTATGAAATCCAAACAAAAATTTACATATGAATTCTAAACATGAATATCATTAACATAAAGAAGATTCCTTTTGGGAACCAAGACATTTGTTTCTTTTATTATAGACAAATAAAGTACATAAAAAGGAATATTTTCACCCGAGTCACCTTCAATAGGCTCCAAGCAAAGCTTCCTTCCGGATCCGTTCCAACCTCAAGCCTTTAACAAAATCCTTCCATGACTCTCTCCATGATGTCATAAATGGTGGATGAACATCAACACACAAGGAAACAAAGGTTTCCTGTACAAAATGGGGGAAGTGCAGAAGGCACAAGGGACTTCAGACATGGTCAAGGGAAAAATCTCAGCATAATAACCTTTCTCTCTCTTCTCTCTTCCCTTCGGCCTTCCCTTTGAGGTCTTTCTATACCACTCCCAAAGTAGTTTTTTAGTTAGGAGTTGGTTGGGAACAGTTGGGCCACGGGCACTAACAGGTGATCAACAGGTAAAACACGTGATCTCCGCCCGAAAATAAGGAGTTTTATATATTTTTAAGTGTTTTAATACATACATGCGGGTTGGCTATACACATACCCGCGTATACACGTGTTTAACTCAGGGCAATGTCG
Organism: Pinus tabuliformis; assembly: GCA_031772625.1. Taxonomy (NCBI): domain Eukaryota; kingdom Viridiplantae; phylum Streptophyta; class Pinopsida; order Pinales; family Pinaceae; genus Pinus; species Pinus tabuliformis. The sequence continues at coordinate 428,841,938 of CM062808.1, read as the reverse complement.
CATATAAGGGATAAAACACTTTTTTTTAAATTTTAGGACTAGGTCTGGAAGGAGGGGTTGCCCTAGGCCATGAGTACAACATCACAAACCATAAGAGTGAGATTTGGAGCTATAACAGATGCCCCCTAATATATGAGGCCAGAAGGGGTACATGATGGCCGAAATATATTATGCGAGTACATGGAAAGGAAGTCTGTCAAAAACCGAGGAGGACTTCACTAGAATTTAGCCTGCCAAGCCACCAAAGGAGATCAGAAAGAAACACTATCTGAGGCGGGCATACCCATGCTTAGAAAAAGTAAAGCATGTCCGCATATCAAGTACAAGAGGATCCACTAAGTATACAAGTATAAATGACTGAAAGATACATAATCGATCATCTGATCATAATGAACAAGTACATGTCTGAATATCACATATAAGACTATCAATGATGCTGAAACATGCAACGGATCACTGATATCAAAGACTGATCCCAAAAGGTACCAACTGAAGATGATGGAATAGGATGGTACTACACTGCAAACTCAGGTGCCAGCATATAGAATGTCGCCATGACTGACTGCAACATATAAAGTGGAGTGGTATCAACTAGCAGCAACAGGAGCAACTGTCAAGTGAACTAATGTATGCTGATACAACCTGAGGTCTTCACCGACCGCCGTGGTACATTTCTACACCATGGGAATAAATGATCTGAAGTCGACCATGTGAGAAATCGTTTGATTACCGGTCATTGATGTATACCGTTAACAAACGCGCGACTACTCACTGATAATGATAATGAGCGTCAAGGTACCCAGTACAATCTAACAAGTGTGAATAGATGAGCTGGAGTCGAACACCTGTAAGAATCTATCGATCAGGAGACAATGATGGTTTCCCACTGTCGATAGCGAAGGATCTGCCACTAATGATTGCAAACCCCAAGGTACTGCCAAATGGACTCTAGATCTTTGCCCCAGAGCAATGAGTCGGAGTCGATAGGGAAAGATCTGCTAGAAGGAAGGCATTAAGGCATCCTTCATCAATCTAGCGCGAGTGTAACCTGTAGGCCAATAATGTGGAAGGAATCGGACGAAAAAGATGTAGTAACCCAATCGAAGTACGTTTTCGGCGTACACAAGATGTGGCTAGCGCACGACAGAAACCCTCTAAACCAACCAATAATGAAAGCTGACACAGAGGCGAGGTATCCACCAATAGGGTCAAATGGAAACCAAGGTACTGCACGAATCCCAATGTGTGATAATGTAAGCTGATGTCGAACACAAGGGAAACCACTCAGTCAAAGACCCATGATACTGATTGATACTGAGCACAAGGTAACCTATCAATAATGAAAATAGGGCCAGGGTGCAGCTCTAGGCCTGTCCTCATAGCAAGATGTCGTCATCGATAAGGACAAGACCCGCCAGCAAGAAGTAAATGGGGACCTTCTCAAACCGGCACGAGTAAAGGACCAATATAACTGATGTGATGATAGACATGACACTGACAACCAGGGATGGCCGACTGAAAAATGAGTCAAGAGACACCGCAGAGAGGCCGACTCAGGCTAACTTCCCTTGAACAAAAGCACGACTCAATGTGACTATGTGGCAGCATATGATGACTCTGTATAAGTTCGCCATGCAGGAGGCACGAACGAGCCCTCCATATGATTGGAAGAGATAACCAATCAGGGGAGAACTGACTCAATAACAAGGTTATGGCATACCTAAGTCAAACTAAATCCCACCCATACGGAGGAGACTTTGTTTTGAGTGCTTTGTTCAAGGGCAACACGACTGACTCTAGCTGCCAACATTAAATGGAAATACTGTCCCGTTCCCACTCTTTTTTTGGAATATTTAATTTTTTTTTTTGTCTTTTTCTGTTAAGCTGGAAAAAGAATAAAAGAATGCTATGGTACAGTGGAAAGAATGAGTGTCGGTGAAACAAATGATCTAGTTCCTGGGAAAGGAACGTTCCTATGCTCAATGTAGGGAGGTGAAAACTGATCAGTGACACTCAAAGGTATGTTCCTTCCGCGGGTCAAGGTGTGTCAAGCTGCAAAAGTCAAAGGTATGCAAGGTTGATTTTGCAGACGTCATGGTCAAAAGTTGGCTTAAACACGAGTCCAAGTGAAGCCGGATCTAGGCCAAAAGGTGCAAGTGGTCAACATGCAATGCAGTAGTACAACTCAACACAAAGGAGCCTCTAGGGTATAAGGCCAGAACGAAGCGAAGAAGCTAAGAAGAATGAGTCTTCAATGCATAAGTCATGGCGGGACTACAGAGGACTCCCGAGCCTACTCAAATCGGAGCAGCATGGGCAACAAATGTCAGTGAGGTGCTAACTAGGATGCCCATGTAAAGGATGGCTCTACCATCATGTCATGATTTAAAGAATCGGCGAGTGAAGATGGCTTACGAACCATAACACGATGGGATCGACCCTATGGCAGATGTATCGGCAAATGGAGGCTAGTATGCATAATGCAACGGAAAAATGATGTCCCTAACCTATATGCCAGTGAGAAAACGATACCTGCCATGATGGGTCAGCAGTCATGGAACCGTCTCGAAACTGAAAATCGTCCAAAATGTCCTGAAAAACAGACCAATCTCGACATTCCAAGCTCCCAAGTTAAAAGTCACATGAGGCCAAACAAAATAAAATTTTGAAAAAAATTTGCATTTTCAAAACTTATAAAAGCATTTTGGACTCACCATTTTTACCATTTGAGTTTGAGAGCAAAGGATTTGGAAGAAAAGGAGCAAACTTCCCACAGCCAAATTTAACCGTTCAAATTCGTCAAAAACCTCCAGGTAACTCTTATACTTAGCTTGCAATTGATTGTGACTGGTTTTAAGATTTTTGATTGATGTTTCACCGTTGAACTTTTGTCAAAAATTTCCTCGCGGCGTATACATGAGTTGGTAATATTGAACCCACGTATACGCGGGCCCTATACGCGACTGTGTGCATAGGGACCTGCGTATACGCCGCGAACCATTTTTAAACAAAAACTAACAGTTTTAAATCGATTTTTTCTCAGGATGCCGGTCACGTGGCGTGAAAGAGAGCACGCAGCGGTAGATAATGAAGTTATGAACAGTCCAGAAGCATTAGATGCCCTACGGGGATGCGGTTTGCTTAAATTTTTCAAATTGCCAAATATGAAAGCGAACACGCATCTGCTTGAGATGCTCATCGATTATTGGGATGTCGATGAGGAAGCCTTTATGATCGATCAGATGCCGCTCAGGGTAGAAGTGGAGGATATCTATTTTATCACGGGCCTTTCCCGAAGGGGAGAGGTAGTACGTTCCCGGGGCAGGACACGGAATAGCCTCACGATAGAGGACTATGTACAGATATACTGCCCGGGACATCCCAAGAAAGTTGGGAGCCAGATTTCCATCACACATGTGGCGAGTTTATCACTTAGGATTATCTTGTTCACCATGGCTCGAGTGAACGGATCATCCTCTCTGCATCAGGCATCACGGCTAAACATGAGCGTGGCAGTTGACTGTCTCACTACTGTGTTCGACTGGTGTACTCCTCTTCTGGCCAACATGAAGAGCCAGCTCACTTCTATCAGGAGGGGACAGACCAAGAACTTTGGATATGGGACTATCCTGTGTACTTTCTTTTTCGAGAAGGTTCCCGCACTCCGCCCCAGGGTAGCAGTTTCCATCAGCACCCCACGCGATCCACGCATGGGCCGGTGGGCTGATCTGATGAAATGTCTGGGGGGTGGGGAGGTCCCACGGACTACCTTCGACGATGAATTCTTCACCTGGTGGGATCAGCAGATCATCGCCGTGGATGACTACCCCTATGCTGGGCTGGATTTCCGAGGAGATCCTGATCTAGCGTTACCACCGAACGCAGCATGGGGCGAGATTGGTAAGAATTTTTTGATTTTATGATTTTTTTGGATTTTTCAAATATAATGATGCATTTTGAAAAATATTTTTTGATGAGATTCAAATGACTGATATGATGATCATGTTCCAGACATTGGGCCAGTACGACCAGATGGATTCCCGCGGCATGGACGGCGCGGCCGAGGAGCCGAAGAGGCGGCTGCTGATACAGAACGGACTCTAAACAACGTCCAACGACACTTGGCGAGACTGAGCTGCCAAGTGCCGATGGCCGTCATAGAGGACCTTCCTGAGGATATGCAGCGTCATGTGGTTGGCATGCCATGTGACTGGGTTCGCATTTTTCGGCGTGTGGCCAATGCTATAGTTACATACTTAGATGCTCATCCTGAGCCGAGGCATTAGATACGCCGGACATGATTATGGGCATTTGAGTCCCAATTTTGTATATTTTTTGGACACACATATGTACACTCGAGACGCTTTACTATATATATATATATATATATATATACAGTTTGACTTTTTGATGCTTGATTTTATTATGATGAATGATTGATGTGCCAGTCTAATGCCTGATTAGCGATAGAATCAGCTAACCAATTATGAGATCTTGGAATGTGCAAATAATTAATATAAGTAAATGATCTTTGCAACAACCTCACCCTTAAATACTGGCGATATAAAGATGGATCCCGTACCCGATAAATGTTATTTAATTGAGACACTATCAATTGAGAATCAAGATACACTACCAATGAGTTAATCCCATGAGAGATTGCCTCGGATAATAAATTAATAACAGCAGTATAGTCGGCCATATTGTTTGAAGCAGGACCGATGCACATGCCTCTTGATGCCATCAAATGTCCAGTTGGATAATAGAGTACCCAAGCTGCGGAAGCAAGATTCTGAGTGTGCCGACTAGCACCATCGACGAACCCAAAATAGACCAAATCATCCATCAACACCTGCCATAGCAAACCAAAAAGAGCTGATATCAGAAAACTCTCGATGATATATGTACAAATATACATAAAATACAAAGAAGCCATTGCCTGGCCAAAACTAAGCAAAGTACTTCTTTAGGTAGAGCCCATTTCGGGGCTCCGCCAGCTTGTTTCCCTCAAAGTCGATTAACTCATACGACCCTTTTTCTAAAACTCGTTTAATAATGAAAGGACCATACCACATAGGCTTAAATTTTGCCTGCCCCCAAGGTGTCTTCATCTTGGTCATAGACCAAGACAAGGTCACCTTGAGCAAAGACTCGAGGATGGACAGACTTATCATACTGCATTTTAACCCTTTTCTTATGAGCCTCATTCATCGTGGCGGCATCTCGACGTTGCTCATCGAGATGTTCCAAGTGAACTAGGCGCTCTTCGAGACTCGAAGTCTCAGGAAGGAGCTCAACAGCTAACTTAAGAGATGGAATTTCACATTCAACCGGAAAGATAGATTCCATCCCATAAACCAACTGAAAAGGTGTAAAACCAGTAGCCGTTTTGACAGAGGTTCGGTATGCCTAAAGAGCCGAATACAACATAATGTGCCAATTGGACCGATTTTTATCGATCATCCATTGGAGTATCGTCTTAAGAGTTTTATTGACTGCCTTGACCTGTCCATTGGCCTGAGGATAATAAGGGGACGAGTGCTCCTGGCAGAAACCTAATTTAAGAGCCAATTCGGACATCAGTTGATTTTGGAAATGACTACCATGGTCAGTGACAATCTCTCTCGGGATACCGAATCTTGAGATAACCTGATTGAAAAGAAACAATGCTGCCATGTCACTATCGTTCTTATAAGTAGGCATGGCCTCAGCCCACTTCGTAAAGTAGTCTACAACCACGATAATGTACCTGTGATTCGCCGCTGAAGGCAGATTACAAGTCGTAAAATCAATACCCCACTTAGTAAAGGGACCGACAGTGACAACGGGAAAAAGAGGAGCTGGATGCGCGCGCATCTTCCGAGTAAAAATTTGACAAGGGTGACAGCATTTGACCGCTTCCACACAGTCTTTAAAGAGTGAAGGCCAAAAATAGCCGGCACGTAAGATGCGCTGGGCTGTAGCAAGCCCTGATAGATGACCACCACAAGCTCCACTGTGGCAGTCATTGAGCACTGACTCTGCTTCCTCTAAGGTTAAACAACGCCGAAGGATTGAATCAACCCCTCGACGGTATAATGTGTCACCAATGATAACATAGTTTTTAGCCAGGTGACGTAATTTTCGGCGTTCATCCTTGGAGAAAGTAGAGGGAAACTTCGAAGTCTGGAGATAAACAATGATATCTCCATACCAAGGGTCGAGTGAAGAGATGAGGAATAAATGTTCGTCGGGAAAAGTTTCCTCATAAACAGTATCCTCTCCACAGGGTAGCTCAGAAATTAGCTCCGCGAAAACCATGGATTTCTTAGAATTGGCAGACAAGAACTCGAGATTGAATTCTTGCAAAATGACTATCCATTGATTATATTTGCCCCCAATCACTCGCCTACTGAGGACAAATTGAAATGGATTGACCGCCGCTAAGACAAAAGTTTTGCGTAGCAGGATATAATGACGGAGCCTCTGGATAGCGTGGACAGCTGCCAAGGCCAACTTCTCAACCAGAGAATAGCGAAGTTCAGGACCTATTAAGCCTCGGCTCAAATAATAAATCACATGCTCGGTGAGAGCATCGTCTTCCTGAACGAGAACCATACCAATGGTTGATTCTGCTGCCGCGAGATATAAAAGGAAGTCTCTACCATAATCTGGTGGACTCAAAAGCGGGGCAGAGACTAATGCTTTTTTCAAAGCATCAAACGACCGCTGCGCAAAGTCGTCCCACACAAATGGAACTCCTTTTCGTAGCAAACGCATGAACCCTTTAGTGATCTCGGCATAGTTTGCTATAAACCGTCTTAAGAAATTAGCCTTCCCTTGAAGACTTTGAAGTTGTCGAATTGAGGACGGGGGAGGCAACTGAACTATTGCCTCAACCTTAAAGGGATCAACCCGAATCCCTTCATTGGACACGATGAGCCCTAACAACCGACCAGACGTAACCGCGAAAATGCACTTGTTGGGATTCAACCGGATTTTATAAAAACGACATCGCTCAAAAACCAATAGAAGATGACTAAGATGATCAATTCTCTTTCGAGAACGAGGAGCGAGATCATCCAAGTATGCCTCGATGATATGTTTGATGTCGTGGAAAGCATATGACATGGCCCACTGAAAAGTGGCTCCAGCATTTTTAAGACCAAAAGGCATCTTTCTATATGCAAAGGTCCCCCAGGGACATATAAAGGTTGTCTTATGTTGATCTTCAGGATGGATAGAAATTTGATTATAACCCGAAAAACCATCCATGAAGGAAAAAATTTCATTACCCGCACACTCGTCGATAATCTGATCAATGAATGGTGTGGGGTAATTATCTTTCGGACAAGCCTTGTTTAGGTCCCTAAAATCGATGCATACTCGGATTGTTCCTTGCTTTTTATCCACAGGGACTGGATTAGAAACCCAATCAGTAAGAGGAACAGGGTATATAAAACCTGCCCTTAGCAGCTTCTCAAGCTTAGCTTTGATAGCTACTGCTTTCCTAGGGTTAACCGGCCGAAGCCTTTGATGAATCGGTTTCGCGTTTTCATACGTCTTGATCTCATGTTGAACTATAGAAGGATCAATGCCAGGCATTTCTTCATAAGACCAAGCAAATACATCACGAAATTCCTTAAATAGGTCGGTGTAAATTTGAATTTCTTCAGGGGAACACTCAATTCCGATGAAGATATTCTCGATGACGTTAGGGTCCCTAGAGATGTTTATAGGTATCGTTTTTGAAATTACCGACATATTACCTTCGGCACGAATGTGTGTTGGAGCCAAAGGGTTTGACACCGTACAAACATCACTAGTGAGGAGCTCGGAGAATCTAGATTCTACTTCCTGCAATGGAGGAAGAAAGTATGAATGATGGTGTAAGTCTTCCCAAGGTCGATCTATACCCATCATTACTTCAAGGATTGCTTCTTCAGAAGGTAAAACTGAATCTAAGCAGTCCAAGGCAGAGGTAGAATCAAGGCTCCAAGCCGGGGCCACATGACCATCTAACTCCTCTTCGGAAAAAGGAGTAGAGTGGTTGTCTGCAGAGTCTACGATAGACTGATATCTAAGCTCAGCTGTAGATATAGGGAATGCCATTCCATTTACTTGTCCTTCAACTAATGTGGTCGTAGGTGAAGGAAAGGTCCAACGGTCTGAAAAATAATGAGTTCGAAAGAACTCTTCTCGAGGAGACTCCTTAGATGATGAAATAGCATTGATTTTAGCGAAAGGAGAGGGAAGATCAAATGTACCCATCAATGAGGAATACATCCCTACTCCTAAATTCTCAGTCAGCGGGTGAGGGTTATCCACTAAAGGGATAGTAGAGTCAGAGTTTGCTTGGGGATCGACTGGACAATAGTCCAATTGATCAACCTTAGCGATTTTCCCCTCATGAGGAAAACAAATGACACGAAACAGATTCGAAACGGCGGCGTCCATTTCGTATACCCAGTTCCTTCCTAATAGGAGATTATAGTATAGGTTAGCATCTATGACTTCAACTTCGATATTGATGACCTTCCCTCCAACACATATAGGAAAGGCCGGGATAATCCCATGCGGCTTATGAGAATGACCATCAAATGCAGTCAAGACGGTGGGTGAAGGAATAGCCGAAGGCGATCCAATAGCCTTCCAGCATGACATCGACATGACGCATGTGGAAGCTCCTTCATCTATAACGGTGCGAAAAATATTGATTTTCCGGTATGTAGACTTTATTTGGAAAGCCATATGATGAGGGAGTCACTTTTTGACATTTAACATGTCAAAAGTGAGCACTAAAGAGTTAGCTGGATCGACTGCTCCAATCGCGGAGAGTAAAGTGCTTCTCTGAGCCGGGCACAACTGGAGAACCTCTAAATCGGACATGGCGCACGGACTCTGAGCCAGATCCTGCATAATGGAGTAATTCTGGGCGGCCCTAGCATTAGGATTAATAGTCGCGCGTTTAACGGAACCTTTCGGTATCCGTGGTATAGTCTCGACAGGGGGTCGCTCAATATGAAGGTCAGTACTTCCGGGAACAGTCTTGTCCTTGGAAGTTTCGGCTTCAGCATAATCAAGTGACCGGGTAGCCACATGGACGTTAGAACCCATCATGAAAACATTTGACGATTTTTCCCCTTCCTGGTTGCCCCTTGCGGAGGTTCCAAGGTTTGAACTTGCGTCAGCAAGAAGTTGCTGCCCTTGGGGAAACGGGTTAGTTGACACAGCTTGAGAACTAGAAGTCCCTTGCTGTCCTAACAAGCGCTGAGCGTCTTCAATCTTAGGGCAGAGATGAGTTAGATGGTCTCCACTGCACAACTTGCATGGAAACTTGACTTTCTTTCTCGACTCATTTCTACCACCACCAGCGTTGTTGCCATATTTATTTGCATCAGGCTTCCCATCCTGGTTCTTTTTCTTACCTCGTCCTTTCTTTTTTCCATTGGAATTTTGATTTCCTTTGGGGTTATCAGATTTGACGTCATTAATTGAAGAAGTTTGGGAAGCGGGGGGATTAGACAATGTGACTTGGTTGTTAGAAGCAGTTTGCAAGGACAACTGCTGCAATTGATTCAAAAAGTTCACAGTAGTTGTGTCTACTGTCCCAACGATACCATCTACGTGTGGACCTGGCTTTGACTTAGCTACGTCAACCTTAGACCCGGGAGCATCTGGCAAGTATTTTTGTAGGATCCCAGACTGAGAGTAGATCAACTCTAATTGCTGGGCCCTAAAAATGGCTTGCTCCTCAGAATAGACCCCAGACATGGAGACATCCTTGGAGATCTCAGGTTGTAGAGATTTCAAAAACCTTCGGCTTTAATGAGCCTCTTTCTCCGTCTCCATTCCTGAATATGGTCAGAAATGTGAGTTTCCTTATCCTGACGAAAGGTGGCCAGAAGTTCAGTTCCGGCATCATAGCGGACAGGCAACTGGAAATGATTTAAGAAAATATTGGCTAAGTCAGCAAAAGATGTAAAGCTGCCCCCTGGAAACTCTATATACCATTTGGCCGCATTACTAGTCAAGGTGCGTTGAAAGAGTCTCAACCTAATCGAGTCATCGATAAGGGAGTTAGATGAGCACCACAAATGGAATGTGGTTACATGGTCGCCTGGGTCTTCACCACTCTTCCCTTCGAATTTTGGAATGTCCGAAGGGATTTTGGTTGGGATCGGAGGCCAGGCCGGATTGTACTTGATTGGGTCATTTGTTAACTTAGTGAGATATGGCAAGTTCAACGTTGCCAAAAACGGAAGCCTAGGAGGACCTTGGGGATTCCACCCAGACTGGGCAAAACTCCCAAAGTTCTGAAAAGATTGTCCTGGAATTTGGGAAGCACCAGGCTGCCCGAAGTTACCAGTAGAACCGGCTGAACCAAAAGGCAAGCCTTGTGATCCAGCAAAATTCGGAGTTTGACCAACTCCGGTCGTATAGCCTCCATAACCAGCAAAGTTTCCTCCAAAAGGATGGTAAGGAGTTGATAACCCCTGATACGGATTCCAAGCCAAAGCTAGGGGAGGAATACTTTGAAACGAACTAACCGTGGAGTACGGCCTATTCCCTTGTTAGCCGATAAACGAATTCCCAGTTCCCGCGCTACTAACCCCAGGGTTAGTCCAACCTTGGAAAGGATTACTGCTTTTTCCTATAGAAGAAAAAGGCATGGATTCTACCGTCGGGTTGGAATGTGGTATATGACCACTTCTGAAAGGAAAACCCTGGAATGAAGCCGATCCGCCCATCATGGACGTAGCGGCACTAAACGGGACCGATGGAATACCTTGTGAGTGGGTGCAAAATGGGAAGAATCCAGTACCAAAAGCATTGGTTTGGGCATTTCCACTCATGGACGGAATGGAGGTAGACCCAACTAAAGATGTGCTAGCAAAAGATCTGAACAAGGAAGCAGAGGAGATGGAAATCGTTCCTCCCCCTTGCACCGATGTTGGAGTTTGCATAGTCGTAGCACTTGTAGAAGCCATGCTTCCAGTAGTGGTCATCGATGGTAAGCACGTAGCGTAACCTGGACTTGACGGTCTATGCGTCAGAGTCCCAACGTATTGCAATACGTCTGGATGACTAGATGGTAGTGGAGAATTTGGAGCCGCTAACGACTCTGAGAGTTCTTCTACCTCTATGTTATTCTCTGCTTGAAAGAGAACTCGAGAAAGGACTGGAGTGTCCCTCTCTTGTTCAGAAGTGCCAGGCCTTGCTTGGCCACTAATGCCCCCGAAAGGAGGATCAATCCCCGATGCGTCAACCGGCGTGGGACGGAACCCACCGGTAGTATTGCCTCTGTGCCTTCTAGGAGAAGGCTCTAAACTTGGTGGCGAAAGACCACGAAGTCTTCGAGACCGTCTGGGAGATCGGTCAACCACTTTGAATTTTTTGTTATGATCTAACTAAAGACTCAACAAATTGAAAGCTAGGCCGACTAAGAGCACAGAGCACACACTATAAAGTCCCTAAAGATACAGCCAGTCAAACAACTTCCAAGTATTTCCACTCCGGGTGATTAAGACCGGACACCAAAATACGAGAAAGTGAATTAAGGGGCCTTCCAAAGATAGTCTGGGATGATCAGGGCCCAGTCCTATCAACGAAGGTATCAGAGGAAGTTACGCTGACCTCCTAACAAAAGCCTGCGCCGGTGCAAGCCCCCAAGCTTCGCAAGGGTGCCCTCCAGTAGTACTGTCGAGAGTGATGCAACGTCAACCTCAGGTGCCACGGGATTCCCCTCCGCAGCCACCTGTGTAGTTCCCTAGGAGTAGTAACTATGGATACCAACTCGTCGCAGAAGCCAGGTGGAACAGTCGTGAGGTAAGTTCGGACAAGTAGGAGAGGGGGTATCTCTCTTCCCTGTCTTTACAGACCCTCGTGCTTAACTCCCAGATCCAGAGCTTTCCTGGTCTTCCTAACGCTTTTGGATTTTCTCTCGTTATTCAGAATCCTACGTTTGATGTTTATATGGCCTTGGAGAGTTAACTCTCCACTCGCCTGATCCAAGGCCCTAAAATCCTAATCTTGTTGGTGTAACTGACTAAAACAAAAAGTTCTAGTGAATTTTAGTTAGCGCTTGATTTTAAATTAGGCTGTTCTTTAAGTCACAAGGTAACGGAAGTGAAACTAGTGGTGTTTTTTGACGCAAAAGAAATTAATAAAAACTTAACTACATGCACATGCACTTTTTCATTTTTCGATGAAGAGAAATTTCTATAGGGTTCAGAGGTACTTCTAATAAAACAAAATTTTCTTTTCTTTTCGTTAATTCACGCTTCACACTCACAAAAGCTAACAAAACTATGTATGCCTAAAAAGGGGATGCAAATCTATCCTAATGCAACAACTATATGCGGATGCAAGATTTAAAACTACTCTAAAAACAAAAAATGAAAGTTGCTTGCTTATCAATCTTTATCTTGCCACTTAAGATGCCTAGATGGAATATGAGATGCTACCATTCATTTCGTCTAAACACTAAAAACAAGTTCTAAGACAAACATAAAGCACTTTCACTCAATAAAAGGAAACCAAATGAAAAGCAAGTTCAAGAAAGCAAAACTAAGATTTTCAAAAGATTTTCTTCAAAGCAACAAACAAAAGAGTCTTTTAAAAAAAAATGCTCTCAACAACACTGAAAACTTGTGATTGAAGAATAGGCAATTAAACACTTTTGCGAATCGACACCACTCAACGGATGAAAACTCAGCAAAAATAAATGTGTTTGAAATCCCTCTTAACAATCAAAAGCAACAATGAAAGCTTTGGCAATGACAACCAAAAAGATCAAAAAGACAAATTCCAAGAAAGTGTGAATCAAAAACTTTCATGAAACAAAGAAGTGGATGGTCACAAAAAGCGATTTTGTCAAGCAAACAAAAAGTCACCAAATGCAAGATTAACACAAAGATTGTGATCAATCTCCCTACTCTGATGAATTAGAGTAGCCAAGATTCGTAGCAAGAAATCTTGCGTGCTTTAGAAAAAAATGATGACGCTTGCAATGAACAAAAAACAAGACCAATACTCCTTATAATCAGAGAGAATTCAGAACAAGATGCTCACTGTAAAACAAATAACTGATACTGGACAGTGACTGTTTCAGACCGAATCAAACCACCAGACAAACCTCCAGAGACAAAAAGATTTATAAATCTTGAAAATTGCAATATATACGCGACTGTACTGATGTACAGATTGCATGTATACGTGACTGTATCTGAGGAAACCTGCGTATACGTGGGTTTACTCAAAGAAACAAGCGTATATACGCTTCTGTAACTAAGAAAAACAACATATATGAAAAGCTTCAAGAAAAAAAAAAAAAAAAAACTGAAGAAACTGGCAAAGCTTAAAGTTCAAGAACAGACCAGACAGTAACAGCAAGCAGACAAGGTAGCTGAGCCCTGATTGGCTTGAAAAACACCCAAACTAGGAACAACAAGAGTGTTGTCCCCAGTGGAGTCGCCAATTCTGATAGAGGGAAAAGTTCCCCTAGGGCTTTTTGTGTTGAAACCCTAGCAGACTGAAAGTTATCTATTCAAAGAAACATGCATTCATACAGCCCTTATGCTATTATAAGCAAATTCTATGATAGGGGTACGTACCTTCGGTCCTACGTTTGAGAAGGTCCTTAGGGTCCAAACCCTTCTTGGAGTTCCCTTCTTCTCTTTTGTCCTGCAAAACAGCCAATTCAAAGAACACAGCAGTACATGGACAAAAACTTATAAAGAAACCATCTTCATGTTATAAAGAAAGGTAGTTAGTTATGAAATCCAAATAACCATTTACATATGAATTCTAAACATGAATATCATTAACATAAAGAAGATTCATTTCGGGAACCAAGACATGTGTTTCTTTTATTATAGACAAATAAAGTACATAAAAAGGAATATTTTCACCTGAGTCACCTTCAGCAGGCTCCAAGCAAAGCTTCCTTCCGGATCTGTTCCAGCCTCAAGCCTTTAATAAACTCCTTCCATGACTCTCTCCATGATGTCATAAATGGTGGATGAACATCAACACACAAGGAAACAAAGGTTTCTTGTACAAAATGGGGGAAGTGCAGAAGGCACAAGGGACTTCAGACCTGGTCAAGGGAAAAATCTCAGCATAATAACCTTTCTCTCTCTTCTCTCTTCCCTTAGGCCTTCCCTTTGAGGTCTTTTTATACCACTCCCAAAGTAGTTTTTTAGTTAGGAGTTGGTTGGGAACAGTTGGGCCACGGGCACTAACAGGTGATCAGCAGGTAAAACCCGTGATCTCCACCCGAAAATAAGGAGTTTTATATTTTTTTAAGTGTTTTAATACATACACGTGGGTTGGCTATACACATACCCGCATATACACGCGTTTAACTCAGGGCAATGTCGCGTATAAGGGATAAAACACTGTTTTTTAAATTTTAGGACCAGGTCTGGAAGGAGGGGTTGCCCTAGGCCATGAGTACAGCATCACAAACCATAAGAGTGAGATTTGGAGCTATAACACAAAGCATAGCAATCTATAACCATAAAAAATATAGGATCAAATGTATATTAACCATACAAATGCATATATCAATACAAGATTCAGAGATATAAAAGACTATGGAGGAAAACTCAAATAGCTTTCTTTATAGAAGTAGTAGAAGAGAGGATTACAACCAAGATGTCTGATCCAGTGGCATCCTCCTAGCATGAAAGCCCCCTTCACCTCATGAAAAGCTTAGATCACCCAACAATCCAGTGTTTCACAGAGAAACCAACAACACTTCCTTACAAAATACAAAATTCCAGCCTCTGGATCTCTAGGATGAGGGATCCATATATAGATATTTGCAGGTGGGTGAGTCAGCTTCTGGGATTTTGATTAGTGTCATTTCACTGATAGTCTTGGTTCCACTTGGAGATCTCATGATCTCTTACTCATCCCTGGGTGAATTCAAAGAGGCAAGTGATCTAGGTGGATATTGGTGGCCACCTGCCAAGTCCACCTGGACCCCCACCATTGTCTTTCTCAGCATTTTCAGTTTCCTTAATTGTAGCACAACTTACTATTTTTAGCAGTTTTTCGGGTCCTGAACTTCCGGAGCCGTTTTGAGGCCCTAAACGATGTTTTTTGGGGAATCCAGGGGCAACATGAGTCCATGGAATGGACTAGTGTTGCCCGTTCCAACAATGATAGTGCTCGGATAGATCTTTCTAATGAGCTATTGTACGCGTCAAACGGAGATCATATGCCAAAGTTACGACCCCGGGAAGTTGATGTACCAACTTACCCCCAAACGGGGCCCACAGTTTGGCGTTTCATCTCCTAGGGTTAGGTTTTGGAATGTTAAGGGTTTTTCCATTGTTTCTCAACAATAAATAGGCCTTCGAGCCTCATTGTAAGATAGTTCAGAGGCATGTAGCCATCACATCTCTTCTCAGAGATAAGCTACCATCGCCCTAGCTAGTTTATTTCCATTTCTGTTTGTAAGCATATTTCAGTATTTTCCATTAATGAAATGAAGTATTATTTCCGCTGCATCTTTGTGTATATGGTTATCTCTGTAATTTGTTGCGTTCCTGTTTAAATCCGGATCAGCAAGTGTCAAATGAATAATTTCTAGAAGATTATCTGGGTTTCCACCTAGCAAATAGCCTCTGCCATTTGTCTTCTCTCGCTTATTGAACCCTACAAAAGGGCTTTTCAGTATGCATCACACTTTTTTCATGTAGCAAGTGAGATGCATTGCACCCTTAGCACTGAGCAGTCTGTATGGTCCAGTTTTGACCAGTTCTAAGTAGTTTTTCAGGGAGAACTTCTGGGAGATGATGTAATCAGTTGACCATGTTCCTTTAGGGTATGAA
Organism: Pinus tabuliformis; assembly: GCA_031772625.1. NCBI lineage: Eukaryota > Viridiplantae > Streptophyta > Pinopsida > Pinales > Pinaceae > Pinus > Pinus tabuliformis. The sequence goes on along the minus strand of CM062808.1, from coordinate 428,826,114 downwards.
ACAACACTTTTAGGGGCTTAGAAGCCCTTGTTTTATGGACATATGAGATTGGGGTTGCAGTGCCAGAATATGTCTATAATAGTTTCCCCCTAAAGCATGAGGTCGTAAATCTTTTGATGTCAGGTGAAATGCTTTATCATGAGGATCCGAGGTTTTTCAAATTGGAAGGTGACCTGTAATAAGATACAATGCAATACATTATCTTCATAATATTTTCATGATCTAGCTGAGGCGGGCATTCCCATGCTTAGATTTATAAATTCATTTTCATGTACATAGGATAGACAACTATCTGTGTGGAAGATTGATGATTCTGGTAGAGCCATCATCCCTTAGCTTGGATGATTTTCTATGCAGCTATGATGTACATTTGATGTCTTTATTTTCCTGAATATATCACAGCTCGGATGGATGAAACTTGATCTGGGGTCTTCAAACTCATTCAATCTTCGCCTGAATTACAAGTTGATCCATGTGAAAAGATGTTCTGGTGTCAAACACGGAAAGACATCGCCTGATTACCAGCCAAAGATGTAAGGTGTTAATAGGCACGAGAGGAATCATCGATAATGATAATGACCCTCAAGGTACTACAGTACAATTCACGTGGTGTGAATACATGAGTCGATGTCGAACACCACACAAAATCTTTCGGTCAAAGGCCATTGATGTAAACTTGTCGCTGGAAGTGAGAAACTTGCCATTGAGGCATGCAAGCTTCAAAGTACTGGAAGGGTTGTTCCTAGGTCAACTTCTTGGATAATGAGCTGATGTTGAAAAGAAGTGACCCATCATAGGAGGGCCTTAATGAATTCCACATCTACGACATGAAATGGAGCAAATAATTTTGTGGAGGTGAAAACGATCTGATGATACAAGGTTTAGGGTGGCGGTCATGAAAGAATGAAGCGTGAAGGTATTGCAATGGATGAGATGTTAGCTAGGTTGGTGAATTCTCTGAGCGACTTCTCTTGAGCATACTAGTGACACTGAAATGGATTGGTAGTGCTAACCCGAAAAATGGATGGTACGGAGGACCAATGGTGATGTCACCGGTGAATGGAATAACCCAACCCGACTCAATCATGGTGATGGAGTGAAAGTGTCATGTTCAAGAGCGATTTTCTACCAATGAAGTTATTCAAGTTTTCTTCCCTTTTTAACCAGTCATTACTAATGAGTACCTCTTTATTTTTTTCAAGCTTGAGGAGGATAACATATGCTTGTTCTATAATCTGCCCTTCGGGAAAACCTATTGCTATGTTTTAGCGAGCCTAGCGGCAATGAAACTCGCTCTTGTCTGCATGGACAAGTTTGTCGCTATTGTTTTAACGAGTTTAATGACAAGGATAACTCGATCCTTTTCAATTTTAGAGAGTCCAAAAAGAGACAGAAAGGAAACTCCAGTAATCCTTTTTCGTAGTATAATCCCTTAAGTCCGAAAAAGTATAAAATAATACGAAAGGGATGACTTTTTGATAGTTTTAATGAGCTGAACAAGACAGACGCTTGATCTTTTTGTGTAATGATCCCTCAGGTCCAAAAAGATTAAAATCTAGAGGAGGGATGGCACGTATGATCGCTTTAACAAGCTGGAGAGGCCAATTGCTCGGCAATCTTTTCATATTTTACGAGTCAGATGAAAAGAGCTTAAAGGAGACTCATTTTTTGAGGAATGAGTGATGTTTTCGGATAGCAGCTGGTTCCAGGTAAGGTTTGGAACTTTTCAATCACGGTAGTGTAAAGAAGGTGGCTAGTAAAATCAATCGTCACAATTGTTCCTCAAAAGGGTAAACAATCAAATGGAGGCATATGATCGGCTAAAAAAGAGTGGAGGTGATGGTAATCACGACCAAGGTTCAAAAGATGATAATTATGCGATCGCAATGGTTATTTACTGAAGGTGGGTTCATTTTTTAATGAGCTTGAACTCTGGGGGAACATTTTCTCATTTACTAGGTTTATTTTTTAACGAGCTTGAACTTCGCGTAAACCTGCTCATGCCAGTCATATAATAAGGATGTCTCATCGATAGGTTCATTTTTTAGGGAGCTTGCCCCATTCCAAACTTTGCTCTTAAGCCTTTTGTTATGTAAGCTAGGAACGACCAACCTACGAGTTTAAAGGGTTGAGAGACTACAAACTAAGAAAATAAAAGGTCATTTTTCACTTGTATGCAAAATGGTTTGCATGCCCCCAGGTATAACAAAGTAGAGTTTCTAGGTTACCATACAGAAGTTCTTGCATTAGTAAGATTGTTCCATCTACGTGGTAGACAAAACACTTCCTTGGCATTGTCCATCGAAATGGACAAAGGTGACTATTGTCAGTTCCAATCACATAACCTTTGACGGGGGAATCCTTTTGCAGTCTGATCCATTTTCCTAAACAAACAGGATAGTCAGAATAGTCATATTCCTACACGGAAACCTACCTTATATCTGGGGTTTTTTCTGCTGAAGCAGACCAGGACGCATGCCTCCTAGGTTTCAGTCGCAATCACTGAATCACTCGCGCTCATCAGGTGGACAGACTGGAGATTGATGAGACATTCCTTGCATAAAAAGACTAGTTAGGTATGGCATTTGACTAATAGCTGTGTTTGAACCAGGGAATGAAAGCTGGTCTACTATGTGGATCACTCTGCCTTCATGCGGAAAACACATCACTCAAAAGAGTGAGGAAACAATATCTCCCATGCTATAAATGTAGTCATGCCAAAGGAGTATATTGTAATCTAGAGTCCCTTGGACTACCATCATGTTTAGATGAATGGTTTTCCTTCTCAAAGTTATAGGAAAACTTGGAAGGATACCTAACAGTGGACTGGTTCCTTTGTTGAAGCCTATCAGATTTCGAATCTCAGGTAGAAGCGATGGCAAACCAAGCGCTTTCCAAGTAGTTGAGGAAAGGATACTCACAGAAGTCCCTTCATCTATGATAGTACCAACCATGATCATTTTGTAAGCTTGTACTATGATTTGGAATAGTATGTTAGATGGTAGGCGGGGTCTGCCTAGTAGATTACAATCAAAGGAAACGACTAGATTTCTTGGAGGAGGGACCGAATAAACGGCCGGGTAAATCTTTGATGAAATTCCTTCCTGCAGTAAAGGAACGGGTAGATTGGCCCCATGTTCATCGGATTCTGTGTTAACAAAAATAATTTGAATGGTGTCATCCTCAGTCTCTTTGGTGACTGTATCATCTGAAGGTGGACCTTCTGAAGACAAGACTCGGTCGACTGCCGTCTCGACCTGTTGACTTTGGTCCGGTGTGGACTCAGAGGGTTTATCTTCAATGACAGATGCTTTGACTGACAACAAAGATGTGTCAGTCAGATTTTCAACTAGAGATGGACTCAACAAGAGTTTCTTGTATCCAGGAGGAAGTCATTGGGGTGAAGTAGGACGATTGTCCAAGACTCTTTTAGCTTCATCTAAGAAGGGGCAATGGTGGTGGGCATGATCGCCTTCACACAGTCTAAAAGGAAATTTAGATCTTCCTTTCTATCCATTGACTTCATTTTCACTAGTTGACGGTGTACTCCCAACATGATCATCAGAGGTTGACAAGACCAGATTGTGCAAGTGGGGAGAGCAGTCCCTTAAGATATGTGGGATGCAAGAACAATCTCGATGATAGTGGCCCCCTTTGCAAATGACGCATGGAGATTTAGGTTTGGATGGTGCAGTGTGTGGATTTTCACCAGACGATGCATGGTTGCCCCCTTTCGCCATTGGCTTCTTCTTCTTCTTCTTCTCCTTCCCTTTCTTCTTCTTCTCAGTTACTTGGTTTTTAGTTTTACTAGCTTCACCAAGTGAAGAGGAAGAAGGAGAGGGAGAAACAAACGAAGTGGATGGTTGGGGGTAACTCTAGTATCATCTGGTTGCTTATTTGATTTCTCAGGAATCACAGCGCTTTAAACGACAGAGGTCGAGAAAAGCCATACTGGCAGGCCAATTGTAAGTCCTGGAAGGGACAATGTAGCCATATGAGGTGCACCAACATCTCCCCAAGAGGAGAAGGGACTAGGATTCCCCCCAAGGGGAAATCCTTGATTGGTGGACTCCATTTTCTCAACCTAAGACCAACGAGGGAACAGTGATGTTATTTCGATTAAAATAAATTTTATGACGCTTTGACACAACTTGCTTTTTCAATTTTTAAGAGTCGAGAAAAAGCTAAAGATGACTCTAGTTGCCTTCGATTTTTAATGAGCCTGAAGTGACAAGTGCTCATATGGACCTTTTCTTTTAAGGAGTCTGAAAAGGAATGAAAGTGACTACTCTGGAAATATAAACAGAGGTATTACCAAACCAATCGCAAAATTGCAGAATACGTTTTACGGTACGGCAGTCAATCTTCCCGAATGCTGTGTTCAGAGCATTACGATTGATAGGGTCGCAGACACGACTTCCTAAGGATAAAGGATATAGCCTATTGTGGTCTCCCAATATATACTCGATGGTACATGGGAGCACAAGTCCATACTAGAACTTGTCGTCTCAGAGAGGAGGAATCACCCAACCTACGATGAAATCAATAGTTACCAAGCTTTACGACGTCAGAATACGTCTCTAGCCTAGACTTCTAAATGTTGTGCGTTAGGTTCCAAAGCGTTTTTATGTTCATTGAGGTTTATTTTATAGTTGATCTTTCTTAAGAAGTTTGCCTTTAAGGTTCACCGCGTGATGTAGATATACAATTCCTAAATATGCAATCTAAGATGATAAATATTCGTTTACTTTCTTTTTGCAATGAAAATCATAGCTACTAAGGAAAGAGAAATAAAAAATCTTTCAACATAGAGCAGAGAGCACACACTAGATGCACCTTTCCTAAATCAATTTCCGCATGTAGCCTAAATGCAAATGCACATGCATGTATTTGTTTTCCGCTTTCTTAATGTGTGAGTGACAAAAAGAATGCTAAGTATAGATCTGAATTATTTTTCTTTCAAAGTGACAGTACTAACAATTTTCTTTTTAAAAACGAAAGGAAGACTAAGACGACACTTTGCAATTTCGAATTTAAAATTTCTTTCGACACTTGAAATACTATTAATTCAAATCAAATACAATGGAAAAAGTGTAATCGACTATCAAAAAGAGGAAGACTTTATGACACTCTTTTCTTTGACTGAAAACGACACTTGCGACACTTTTAAATCAAAAGACGACAGTTCGATTAAGCTATTGTTTGCAAAGGAGAACTGTAAATGATGAAAAATACATAAAAACATTCACAATTATTTATTAATGGAGGTTGAATAATGCAAAGGAAGGGAGTTTCAACAGTGATATACTGATCACAGATAGGAAAACTACTGAATAAAGCTGAAGGTAATGAGGAGAAAACCAAAATCTGGAGGCAGAAACAGTCTTACCTAATCATCGCACCTGTAACACAGGGAAATAGGGATGCATCTCACCTTCAGCACACGGGAGGTGTGATGCATCCAGACTGCTAATGAGAGATAGTGTAATGGTCCAGGGATGAGACCGAGCTTGGTTTTTGCTCACAGGTTGTAGCTTAGTTAAGGGATTTAGGCTGAGCTAATGATAGGCAGTAAACACAAAGTATAGGTGCTGATCTAATGAGGTTACTTGAGCTACCACCAGGGCTCTTAGGATGTTTGCAAGTTAGTCGTTCAATTCATAAACAAACCCAGAGATGGACTGAAGTAGCATTGATATACTTTTCACTTGCATAGCAAATGCAGTTCGAAGGCTAGCTGGCTTAACATCAGGCTCCATCTGTAGTTTATAAAGAAAACAAATAGAAACAAACAAACATACTATTCGCTCCTCATTGGAGTCGCCATTTTGTTATCAGGAAAACTAGTGTCCATTCAGAGCTGCTACTCCCACTAAGACGAGTAGCTATCTTAGAAACAAACAAAATAAAGTTACTTGTGTTTTCCTTTATGAGAGATAGATGAGAGAGAAGGACAGAGTACCAAACTCAGTCTTTTGCTTGGCTCCTTGCTTGTTTCCTCCCTCCTTTGACAGAGCTTCGCCACTCCTTCCTTACTTGTCCCACTTCAAATAACACCTGTAGAGTCAAAGAAACATAATACCATCAAAGCATAGAGATCTATAACCATAAACATTATAGGATTAGATGTATATTAACCATACAAATGCATGTATCAATACAAGATCCAGAGATATACAAGAATATTGAGGAAAACTGAAATAGCTTTATTGATAGAAGTAGTAGAATAGAGGATTACAACCAAGCTGTCTGATCTAGCACCATCCTCCCAGCATGAAAGCCCTCTTCACCTCATGAAAATATTATATCACCCAACAATACAATGTTTCACAGAGAAACTAACAGCACTTCCTTATAGAATACAAAATTCCAGCCTCTGGATCTCTGGGATGAGGGATTCATATATAGATATTTGCAGGTGGGTGAGTCAGCTTCTAGGATTTTGATTAGTGTCATCTCACTGATATTTCTTGGTTCCACTTGGAGATTTCATGATCTATTACTCATCCCTAGGCGAATTCTGAGAGGCAAGTGTCAAATGAGCAGTTTCTAGAAGATTCTCTGGGTTTCCACCTAGTAAACTGCCTCTACCATTTGTCTGCTCTCGTACATCGCACCCTACAAAAGGGATTTTCAGTATGCATCACACTTTTTGCATGTAGGAGGTGAGATGCATCACACCCGTAGCACTGAGCAGTCTGTATGGTCCAATTTTGACCAGTTTTGAGTAGTTTTTCAGGGGGAACTTCTGGGAGATGATGTAATCAGCTAACCTTGTCCCTTTAGGGTATGAAACAACACTTTTAGGGGCTTAGAAGTCCTTAGTTTATGGACATATGAGATTGGGGTTGCAGTGCCCAAATATGTCTATAACAGTTGCCCCCTAAAGCATGACATCGTAAATCTTTTGATGTCGGGTGAAATGCTTTATCATGAGGATCTGCGGTTTTTCGAATTGGAAGGTGACCTGTAATAAGATACAATGCAATACATTATCTTCATAATACTTTCATGATCTAGCTGAGGCGGGCATTCCCATGCTCAGCTTTATAAATTCATTTTCATGTACATAGGATAGAAAACCATCTGTGTGGCAAACTAATGATTCTTGTAGAGCCATCATCCCTTAGCTTGGATGATTATCTGTGCAGCTATGATGTACATTTGATGTACTCATTTTCCTAAATATATCGCAGCCCAGATGGATGAAACTAGATCCGGGGTCTTCAAACTCATTCAATCTTCACCCGAAGTACAAGTCGATCCATGTGAAAAGATGTTCTGGTGTCGAACATGGAAAGACATTGCCTGATTACCAGCCAATGATGTAAGTTGTTAACAGGCACAAGAGGAATCACTGATAATGATAATGACCCTCAAGGTACTACAGTACAATTCACGTGGTGTGAATACATGAGTCGATGTTGAACACCACGCAAAATCTTTCGGTCGAAGGCCATTGATGTAAACCTGTCGCCGGAAGTGAGAAACTTGCCATTGAGGCATGCAAGCTTCAAAGTACTGAAAGGGTTGTTCCTAGGTCAACTTCTTGGATAATGAGCTGATGTCGAAAAGAAGTGACCCATTGTAGGAGGGCTTTAATGAATCCCACATATACGACACAAAATGGAGAAAATGATTTTGTGGAGGTGAAAACGATCTGATGATACAAGGTTCAGGGTGGCAGTCATGAAAGAATGAAGCATGAAGGTATTACAGTAGATGAGATGTTAGCTGGGTTGGTGAATTATCTGAGCGACTTCTCTTGAACATAACGGTGACACTGAAATGGATTGGTAGCATTAACCCCAAAAATGGATGGTACGGAGGACCAATGGTGATGTGACCGGTGAACGGAATAACCCAACCCGACTCAATCATGATGATGGAGTGAAAGTTTCATGTTCAAGAGAAACCTTCTACCAATGAAGTTATTCAAGTTTTCTTCCCTTTTTCCCCAATCATTGCTGACGAGTACCTCTTTATTTTTGTGAAGCTTGAGGAGGATAACATATGCTTGTTCTATAATTTTCCCTTCGAGCAAACCTGTCGCTATGTTTTAGCGAGCCTAGCGACAGTGAAACTCGCTCTTGTGTACATGGACAAGTTTGTCGCTATTGTTTTAACGAGTTTAACGACAAGGATAACTCGGTCTTTTAATTTTAGAGAGTCTGAAAAGAGATAGAAAGGAAACTTCAGTAATCCTTTTTCGTAGTATAATCCCTTAAGTCCGAAAAAGTATAAAATAATACGATGGGGATGACTTTTCAATAGTTTTAACGAGCCGAACAAGACAAACACTCGCTCTTTTTGTGTAATTATCCCTTAGGTCCAAAAAGATTAAAATCTAGAGGAGGGATGGCACTTTCGATCACTTTAACAAGCTGAAGAGGCCAATTGCTTAGCAATCTTTTCATATTTTACGAGTCAGATGAAAAGAGCTTAAAGGAGACTCGTTTTTCGAGGAACAAGTGATGTTTTCAGATGGCAGCTGGTTCCAGGTAAGGTTTGGAAATTTTCAATCATGGCAATGTAAAGAAGGTGGCTAATAAAATCACTCGTCGCAGTTATTCCTCAAAAGGGTAAACAATCAAATGGAGGCGTATGATCGGCTAAAATAGAGTAGAGGTGATGATAAGAACACGACCAAGGTTCAAAAGCTGATAATTATGCGATCACAATGGTTATTTACCAAAGGCGGGTTCATTTTTTAATGAGATTGAACTCTGGGGGAACATTGGCTCATTGCTAGGTTTATCTTTTAACGAGCTTGAAGTTTGCGTAAACCTACTCGTGCCAGTGGTATAATAAGGATGTCTCATCAATAGGTTCATTTTTTAGGGAGCTTGCCCCATTCGAAACTTTGCTCCAAATCCTTTTGTTATCCAAGCTAGGAATGACCAACCTACAAGTTTAAAGGGTTGAGAGCCTACAAACTAAGAAAATAAAAGGTCGTTTTTCACTTGTATGCAAAAAGGTTTGCATGCCCCCAGGTATAACGAAGCAGAGTTTCTAGGTTACCATACAAAAGTTCTTGCATTAGTTAGATTGTTCCATTCGCATGGCAGACAAAACATATCCTTGGCGTTGTCCATCGAAATGGACAAAGGTGACTGTTGTCAGTGCCAATCACATAACCTTTGACGGGGGAACCCTTTTCCTGTCTCATCCATTTTCCTGAACTGACAGGATAGTTAGACTAGTCATATTCCTACGCGGAAACCTACCTTATATCTGGGGTTTTTCTGCTGAAGCAGACCAGGGCGCATGCCTCCTGGGTTTCAGTCACAATCACCGAATCACTCGTGCTCATCAGGTGGACGGATTGGAGATTGATGAGATATTCCTTGTGTAAAAAGACCAGTTAGGGATGGCATTTGACTAATAGCTGTGTTTGAACCAGGGAATGAAAGCCGGCCAACTAGGTGGACCACTCTACCTTCATGCAGAAAACACATCACTCAAAAGAGTGAGGAAACAATAGCTCCCATGCTATAAATGTAGTCACGCCCAAGGAGTAAATTGTAATCTAGAGGCCCTTGGACTACCGTCACATTTAGATGAATGGTTTTCCTTCTCAAAGCTATAGGAAAACTTGGAAGGAACCCTAACGGTCGACTAGTTCCTTTGTTGAAGCCTGTCAGATTTCAAATCTCAGGCAGAAGCGATGGCGAACCAAGAAATTTCCAAGAAGTTGAGGAAAGGATACTCGCAGAAGCCCCTTCATCTATGATAGTACCAACCATGATCATTCTGTAAGCTTGTACTATGATTCAGAATGGTATGCTAGATGGTAGGCAGGGTATCCCTAGTAGATTCCAATTGAAGGAAACGACTAGATTGCTTGGAGGAGGGACCGAATAAACAACCGAGTAAATCTATGATGAACTTCCTTCTTGTGGTAAAGGAACGGGTAGATTTCCACCATGTTCATTGGATTCTGTGTTAACAAAAAGAATTTGAACGGTGTCGTCCTCATTCTCTTTGGTGACTATATCATCTGAAGGTTGACCTTTTGAAGACAAGACTGGGTCAACTGCCGTCTCGATCTATTGAATTTGGTCTGGTGTGGACTCAAAGGGTTTAAATTCAATGATAGATGCTTCGACTGACAACAAATGTGTGTCAGTCGGATTTTCAACTAGCGATGGACTCGGCAAGAGTTTCTTGTATCCAGGAGGAAGTCACTGCGGTGAAGCAGGACAGTTGTCCAAGACTCTTTTAGCTTCGTCCAAGAAGGGACAACGGTGGAGGGCATGATCTCCTTCACATAGTCTATCAGGAAATTTATATCTTCCTTTCTGTCCATTGACTTCATTTTCACTAGTTGACGGTGTACTCTCAACATGATTGTCAGAGCTTGACGACACCAAATTGTGCAAGCGGGGAGACTAGTCCCTTAAGATCTGTGGGATGCAAGGACAATATCGATGATAGTTGTCCCCTTTGCAAATGATGCATGGAGATTTAGGTTTGGATGGTGCAGTGTGTGGATTTTCGCCAAATGATGCATGGTTGCCCCCTTTCACCATTTGCTTCTTCTTGTTCTTCTCCTTCCATTTCTTCCTCTTCTCAGTTACTTGGTTTTTAGTTTTACTAGCTTCACCAAGCGAAGAGGAAGAAGGAGAGGGAGAAATAAATGAAGTGGAAGGTTGGGGGGTAACTCTAGTATCATTTGGTTGCTGATTTGATTGCTCAGGAATCATGGTGCTTTGAACGACAGAGGTCGAGGAAAGCCATACTGGCAGGCCAATTGTACGTCTTGGAAGGGACAATGTAACCATATGAGTTGCACCAACATCTCCCTAAGAGGAGAAGGGACTAGGATTCCCCCCAAGGAGAAATCCTTGATTGGTGGAATCCATTTTCTCAACCTAAGACCAACGAGGGAACAATGATTTTATTCCGATTAAAATAAATTTTATGACGCTTTGACACAACTTGCTTTTTCAATTTTTAAGAGTCGAGAAAAAGCTAAAGATGACTCTAGTCGCCTTCGATTTTTAATGAGCCTGAAGTGACAAGTGCTCAGATGGACCTTTTCTTTTAAGGAGTCTGAAAAGGAACGAAAGTGACTACTCTGGAAATCTTGACAGAGGGATTACCAAACCAATCGCAAAACTACAGAATACTTTTTATGGTACGGTAGTCAATCTCCCCGAATGTTGTGCTCAGCGCATTGCGATTGATAGGGCGGCAGACATGGCTTCCCAAGGATAAAGGATATAGCCTATTGTGGTCTCCCAATATATACTCAATGGTACGTGGGAGCAGAAGTCCATATTGACACTTTTCGTCTCAAAGAGGAGGAATCGCCCAACCTACGATGAAACCGATAGTTACCAGGCTTTACAACGCCGAAATACATCTCTATCCTAGACTTCTAAATGTTGTGCGTTAGGCTCCAAAGGGTTTTTATGTTCATTGAGGTTTATTTTACAGTTGATATTTCTTAAGAAGTTTGCCTTTAAGTTTCACCGCATGATGTAGATATACAATTGATAAATATGCAATCTAAGATGATAAACAGTCGTTTACTTTCTTTTTGCAATGAAAATCCTAGCTACTAAGGAAAGAGAAATAAAAAATCTTTCAACATAGAGCAGAGAGCACACACTAGATGCACTTTTCCTAAATCAATTTTCGCATGCAGCCTAAATGCAAATGCACATGCACATATTTGTTTTCCGCTTTCTTAATGTGTGAATGACAAAAATAATGCTAAGTACAGATCTGAATTATTTTTCTTTCAAAGCGACAGCACTAATAATTTTCTTTTCAAAAACGAAAGGAATACTAAGACGACACTTTGCGATTTCGAATTCAAAAAATGAAAGGGAGACTAAAACGACACTTTGCGATTTCGAATTCAAAAAATGAAAGGAAGACAAAGACGACACTTTGTGATTTTGAATTTAAAATTGCTTTCGACACTTGAAATACTATTAATTCAAATCAAATATAATGGAAAAAGTGTAATCGACTATCAACAAGAGGAAGACTTTACGAAACTCTTTTCCTTGACTAAAAATGACAGTTGCGACACTTTCAAATCAAACGACGATAGTTCGATTAAGCTACTATTTGCAAAGGAGAACTGTAAATGATGAAAAATACATAAAAACATTCAAAATTCTTTATCAACGGAGGCTGAATAATGAAAAGGAAGGGAGTTGCAACAGTGATATACTAATCATAGACAGCAAAACTAGTAAATAAATCTGAAGACAATGAAGAGAAAACCAAAATTTGGAGGCAGAAGCAGTCTTACCTAATCATCGCACCTGTAACACAGGGAAACTGGGATGCATCTCACCTTCAGCACATGGGAGGTGCGATGCATCTAGACTGCCAATGAGAGATAGTGCGATGGTCCAGGGACAAGACTGAGCTTGGTTTTTTCTCACAGTTTGCATCTTAGTTCAGGGATTTAGGCTGAGCTAATGATAGGCAATAAACACAAAGTACAGGGGCTGATCTAATGAGGTTACTTGAGCTACCACCAGGGCTCTTAGGATGTTTGCAAGTCAGTTGTTCAGTTCATAAACAAACCCGGAGATGGACTGAAGCAGCATTGATCTACTTTGCACTTGCATAGCAAATTCAGTTTGAAGGCTAGCTGGCTTAACTTCAGGCTCCATTTGTAGTTTATAAAGCAAACAAATAGAAACAAACAAACATACTATTCACTCCCTAGTGGAGTTGCCATTTTGTTATCGGGAAAACTAGTGTCCATTCAGAGCTGCTAGTCCCACTAAGACGGGTAGCTATCTTAGAAACAAACAAACTAAAGTTACTTGTGTTTTCCTTTATGAGAGATAGATGAGAGAGAAGCAGAGAGTACCAACCTCAGTCTTTCGCTTGGCTCCTTGCTTGTTTCCTCCCTCCTTTGATAGAGCTTCGCCACTCCTTCCTTACTTGTCTCGCTTCAAAGAACACCTGTAGAGTCAAAGCAGCATAATACCATCAAAGCATAGAGATCTATAACCATAAAAAATATAGGATCAGATGTATATTAACCATACAAATGCATATATCAATACAAGATTCAGAGATATACAAGAATATGGAGGAAAACTCAAATAGCTTTATTGATAGAAGTAGTAGAAGACAGGATTACAACCAAGTTGTCTGATCAAGTGCCATCCTCCCAGCATGAAAGCCGTCTTCACCTCATGAAAAGCTTAGATCACGCAACAATACAATGTTTCACGGAGAAACCAACAACACTTCCTTACAAAATACAAAATTCCAGCCTCTGGATCTCTAGGATGAGGGATCCATATAGAGATATTTGCAGGTGGGTGAGTCAACTTCTGGGATTTTGATTAATGTCATTTCACTGATAGTTCTTGGTTCCACTTGGAGATTTCATGATCTCTTACTCATCCCTAAGTGAATTCAGAGAGGCAAGTGTTAAATGAGAAATTTCTAGAAGATTATCTGGGTTTCCACCTAGCAAACTGCCTCTACCATTTGTCTGCTCTTGCTCATCACACCCTACAAAAGGTATTTTCCGTATGCATCACACTTTTTGCATGTAGCAGGTGAGATGCATCGCACCCTTGGCAATGAGCAATCTGTATGGTCTAGTTTTGACCAGTTCTAAGTAGTTTTTCAGGGAGAACTTCTAGGAGATGATGTAATCAGCTGACCTTGTTCCTTTAGGGTATGAAACAACACTTTTAGGGGCTTAGAAGCCCTTGGTTTATGGACATATGAGATTGGGATTGTAGTTCCCAAATATGTATATAACAGCTAGAAAAGGAGATAGAAACGTGTTCTCTAAGACATAACATTCATTGATCAATCAACAAACAAACAAATAGAGAAAAGTTGGAAAAAACACATTCCAAAGGTGGGAAACTAATCCTAGGAGGATCAATGCAGCCCTGAATGGGAGACAGTGCACTTCAAAACATTGTCCCTAAGCCAAGGGTGCTCTGCAGCGCACTGTGTCCCTCACAAACCTGCGTTGGTGACAGTGAGCCATTTCAAAAGGCAATTTGACACAGTTTTGACCAAATTTTCAATGCAAAAGAGATGAATTACAATCTATGAACACAAGTAGGGTCTGCAAGGATGTCCCAGGAGGTGGATAAGCTACTAGGAAAGAGGACCTTCCCTAGTATGGTCGCTAATTTGTTTTGGACAATTTGGAATCTATGGATAAATACTAATTCCCTAGATAAGTAGCCATATCTAGAACAATAGTTTAAAGTATTTTAGTCTTTCCCTATAAGCAATAGATAAGATGAGAAGATGAGAAGACCTACTTGTAGTTTCGCTTTCCTCTCGTCTCCTTTGTATCGATCTTGTCACTCCTTCTCATACTTAATATGCTTGAGAAGTACCTGTAAACACAACAGAAAACAAAGAATCGATCAAAGCAAAAGATCTATTCAATATAAGTGAATGGAATCAGATACATTTCACACATATAAGCATTATGAAAGAATACAAACATATGGGAGAAAGGTTCAAACACTTTATTAAATAGAAGAAGGAATTACAACCATTGTGTCTGATTCAAAGTCATTCCTCCAACTTGGATTCCATCCACATCACATCAAAAGAATGAAAAACTTGTAGCATTACAATACTTGCTTCAAAGCCAAATATTGTAGCAACATTATCTCCTTACAACTCAACATAATCCAGCCCCTGATCACTTAGATGAGTGGTCAATTTATAGGGAGATGAAGGAGGTTTCGTCATAAATGGTGGCATTAAATGGCCTTCCATACTTAGAATTAGCTCCACAGAGGAAGGGATAAGAGGATAGGATGCATCTTAACTCATTCCTCATTCATTTTCAATCTCATAGGAGTTGATAAGTGGGGGAGCCTTCTAGATGACTCCAAAAGATAAGAATATTCCTCAAACTCGCCCAGCGCAGGTGAAAGGAAGCCTAAGTGCTCTGCATAACACCTTGGCATGGACTTAATTGCTCTGCAATGCACCCTTACATGGGCCTACTTGTGCTGGTCCCTCTAGAGGCCATTTCTGGATGTCTTCAAGTCATGAAATTGTCTGGGAAGGAGGCATTCAAAGGGGTGACTTGTTTAGGGCATGTAGAAATTGAAATTAGGGTTTGATGAGCCCTAAAACACTGATCTAGATGATGGGATTGATGTGCCCAAATGGATCTGTAACACCTATACAGTAGGCTTCGGTGGGTTTCTTCTTGGCGATGTGTGCACCGGTATTGGAGGCTACTTTCCCTGCTTATCCTTCGTGCTCTCCTTGGTTGGGGTCAGCTTTGGTCTCGGCATCCTTGGTGATTTCGGGACTTCAACAACCTCTGGAGTAGCTACTTCTGCCTCCATCTCAATTTTCGGCACTGACTCCTCTGCTTCGGTATCTATAGCTTCTGTGGGTGCCGACATGATGTTTTGCAAGAACTCCTGTGTCTCCTTCAGCAATGTCTCAAATACTGAACTGGCTATCAGAAGCTCATAGTTCTCTCGATTCATGTGCACCTAAGAGCTCAACAAATCAATTCTCAAAATGCCAAGTGTTTTTTGCTGGACAATCACTTGTAATTTATAGGGCATTTTGAATTCAAATCTGACCGTTCCCCCCAAATTTAGTTCATTAATGCTGGATTGGTGGAAGACTTTCAAGGATTTGATCCATAAATTCCATCTTAAATGCCCGTTGCCCACTCCATTTGGTCACATTTCTACCGTAAAATCATGAACAGTGACTTTAACGGTCACTTTTCGGCTGACCTGCGTAATATCTCCCTGGGCAGCGCAACTCCCTTCACACCGCTGCGAACCTTATGACACTTCCTTGATTCGTACAATCCTCCAATCGCACATCTCCCCAACCCGAGCAGTGTAGTTTATAGTTCCGTGCCTCCTTTCAGCTGCCTGGAGCGCTAAGACT
This sequence comes from Pinus tabuliformis, assembly GCA_031772625.1. NCBI lineage: Eukaryota > Viridiplantae > Streptophyta > Pinopsida > Pinales > Pinaceae > Pinus > Pinus tabuliformis. Next base: position 428,810,220 of record CM062808.1, on the reverse strand, counting down.
AGGCTACCTTCGGATAGTCACATGGTCAGGCCACCGATGTATGGATTTAATCGAATGCCATTCACCTTTCCTGGGAAGGGATCTTCATTCAATTTAACCAATTGAACCGCTGCTCCATCGGTAATCTCCTTAATGACATAGGGCCCTAACCAGTGCATTCTAAAATTCCCTGGAAATTTATCAAACTTACTGTCATATAACAAAACCAGGTCATTTACCTTAAAGGTGCGCAACTTAATGTGCTGATCATGCCATGCTTTTTTGTGCTGCTTTTGGACCTGTTGGTGGAATCATGCTAGAAATCTTTCTTCCTCAAGCTCAGCCAACTGTGCAAGCCTCTCCTCCAAGGCTCCGTGATCCATCATACCCATGAGTGTCGCTATGCGCAGACTAGGCACAATGTATTCCATGGGCATCACTGCTTCAACACCATATACAAGCCTAAAGGGTGTTTGGCCAATCAATTTCTTGCATGTCATCTGATAGGCCCATAGTACTGCAGGTATGCGTAGGTCCCAATCACTTCGCTGAGCATTGAAAACCTTGGTCAGCATGTTCTCCAGTACTTTATTGAATGCTTCCACCATTTCGTTAGCCTGTGGGTGATAAGGTGTGCTCTTCTGGTGATATACCTAAAATTCCTCTGTTAGAGCGTTGATCGTGTCATTCAGAAAGTGTGAACCGTGATCACTCATCAAACTCTTTGGACACTTGAATCATGTCAGTGCATACTGAAAGAGGAACTTTGTAGTAGTCGCGTCCACCCATCGAATCAAATACTTTGTTGCGGTGATAATGTACCTCTCTCCCGTCTTTCCTTGGGGTTGAATGGATCCCACAAAATCTATCAACCATTTCTCAAAGGGTTGTAATGTCATCTATGGATTCAGAGGTAGCTCATCCCTCCGTGATGTCCTGCTAGTCCTTTGACACACATCACATGCTTTGCAGTACACTTTCGAATCCTGATGGAGGGTTGGCCACTACAACTCTACGTGTACAATATCCTGCGCAGTCGCTCTCCCTACGTAATTTCCTCCTATGGTGCTCCCATGAGCATCTGCAAGGATACTACTCCTTTTGAACTCTGGTACATACCATCGCAATATCTCAGTAGACGCCATTTTGTACAGAGGCCTAGCAGTGACAGAAAAATATGTCGTGCGCACCACTAATTCCTTCTTCTGCTCGATAGTGTATCCTTTCGGGGTAGTTCCTGTCGTTAGGAAGTGTATGATATCTTCAAAAGGACCATCCGCGATGCGCACTGCAAATAGCTGCACGTCAGGAAATACTTCTTCCAAATTAGTGGGCTCTTCCCCTGTTTCGATGCGCGACAGATGGTCTGGTCCTGCATTCAGTTGTCAAGGCTTCACAATAACTTCAAAATCATACTCCTAGAACAATAACAACCACCTTCAGATTCTCCCCCCCAACATAGGCTTATTGACCAGATATTTCAATGTGGAATTATCTGTATACATCTTAAAATGGCCACCCAGCAAGTAGTGTCTAAACTTTTGGAGCACGTATACCATGGCTAAGCCTTCACACTCGGTGGTGGAATAGTTCTTCTCCACCTTAGATAGCCTTCTACTTGTGAAAGCTATAGGATGGTCCAAGTCTCCTCCACCAACCTGTGTTAGTACTGCTCCCAGTACTATACACGATGTGTCAACATGTACATGAAACTCCTTCTTCCAATCTAGGAAGATTAGAATTGACACAGTGACCATCTTTTCTTTCAATACATCCAAGCTTCTCTTACAGTCCTTGTTCTAGCAGAATGTGACATCCTTCTTCAAAAACTTCTCCATAGGCGCAGTGATCTGGGCATAGCCTTTGATAAACTTTCTGTAATATCTAGTATGTCCTAGGGTAGCGCGCAGCTGTTTCACACTCCTTGGCGCTTCCAAGTTCAGTATCACCGCTATCTTCATGGGATCTACCATCAGTCCCTGTCTACAAACCACATGACCCAGTAGGGTCCCAAAAGGAACACAAAATAGGCACTTCTTCAGATTAAGCGCGATTTGGTATCCTCGACAAGTATCTAGCATCAAGTGCAAACTTGCCACATGGCATTTCACCAACCCAAACACAGTCTAGTCATCAAAGTATACTTCCAGGAACTTATGAATAAATTCCTTGAATGCCGCAATGACTACGCGTGAGAAAATTGCATGCGCATTCTTCAATCTGAATGACATTACAGTGTACTAAAAACAACCCCACTTAGTCGCGAAGGTTGTCTTGCTCCTATCCTCAGGCGCGATTTCGATCTGATGGTACCCAGAGAACCCATCAGTGAAGGAATAAGCTTCTTGGCCACCTACATTGTCCAACACTTCATCAGTAAACGAAGTCGGGAAAGGATCATGTACACAAGCTTCATTCAAGTTCCTGAGATCAACGCACATCCTTAATTCATCCTTTTGCTTCTTCTCCTGTACCACCATTGGGCTTACCCAATCTGATTCCTCCATAGGCTCAATGATGCCTACCACGAGCATCTTTTTTAGCTCTAAGTAAACCTTCTCCTTATACTTCAGATTGAGACAGTAAGGTCTTTTCTTAATCAACTTCAGGCTTCAATGTGATATTCATAACACCTAGGTCCCCGATTATCCCTTTTAGATCCGTAAACTTGGTAGGGAATAAATCTTGGTATTCATGGAGCAATTTAGTCACCTTATCCACTGTCGCATCATCCCAGTAATCTCCAATCTTCATGAATTTGGACTCTGCCTCCGTACCAATATTTACTTGTTTCATTTTCAGTGGCGCTGTTATATCAGGATTCTCAATCTATGGTCCTTCAACCTCGCAGTGACCTTCTGTTTCAGGGATGCTAACCTTTCATGGATCCTCATCTTCTTCTTGGGTAGTTACGTTATAGCATTCCATCATGACTCAACAGAGTATCCTAATCAGGCTGAATCAGATCCAAAGGATCTTGTGGTATCCTAAAGATTGCTGCTTTTACTTCTTGAAGCGCCTCATCGATACAGTCAAACCCGTCTTCAAAGTTGAATGTCATTATGAATCCCTCATGCAGAATATCCCATTCACCTATACCATGGCAGAGCTCCATTTCTAAGTACCAGTTCATCGAGATGACATCTAGGGTGTGACAAAACAAGTGCACCCATTCAGGTTGGGGCTTCTCTCCATAAGCTTGAGCCCATTTGGCCAAGTGCGTGTGTGGGTCATCAAACCCATCATACCTGTTTGTCATTCGTACCCTCAGCTTCCCAAAGTGTGTTCTCATCATCCTCCTACATTCGCACCAATCATCAAAACTACCCTTTTGCGTACCCCACCATCTTGCGGGCGTAGTGCACAGTGCCTAGTCCAAAGCTTGGAAGCGTTGCTTCTCTGGTACCTCCCTCTCAAATGCATCCAAAAATATTTCTACATCATTCAGGCCATCATAAGTGGGAAAATTTCTTACCTCTGACGACACACAGCGTAGCGACCGGGTCATCATGTTACAGCTTAGCATGGTTACTTCATGTAACCGATTCTTCCAACGCTCTAATTCTTCATCAGAGTCCAAGGTGCAGGAACTCTCGCGATCCCATGTAATTCATCCATCTGTTGTTGGATTCACCCAATCTTGGTCTCGCACTGTTATCTTATAGATACAGTCCAGATCGTCATCGCTCTCATAATCATGAACTGGTTCAGTATAGCGTGATCCTTCAGTAGGATCTAGGGGTACTATTACGTGGAGCGATTTTTTCTCAAATATCATCTTTCGCTTCTTTAGGTTGATTACCCCATTCATATCAGTAGCCCAATCAATGCCAAGGAGCGCAGGGTAGGGGTTGCTGTCATCCACAATTTCTATTACTTCAAATTCATCCAGCACGCTCACACCTTTAATATCTATAGTCACCCCTTGCAGTCGCCCCATGGGAATGATCCTCTACTGATTTTCCATCCTTAGCTGAATCGGATAGCACTGCAGCATGGGTCTCCCCATCTGTTCCCAAGTCTACTTTGGTCGGATGTTAACATCTGACCCCAGATCAAAAATGACCTGATCCATTTCATACTCTCCTATCTGCACGGTCAGCCTCATCTCTCATCCTGTTCTTGTTTTATGCTTACCAATCTTTTGTACCACGCGCAGTTCACCTGGGGTGTTTCTGTCGCATCTATTTATAAGCTCTTGTAACCCCTTCACAGCCTTTGTATTGCGCAGTAACTTCATGCAGGTCTCCAGGAAGGTTGTAAGCATAGAAGGGTCCATCTCCTAATCAGGCTTATCCTTTCTACCTGAGGTGGAGGCCTCAGCAAAGCTCTTCTTTGCTTCCATGAATGTTTTGCATGCGCGCTCCAAATCAAATTCAACCTCCTTCGTCAGAGCTTTGCGAACCCATGTGTTGTCTTCGGGTTGTTTCCCCTTCTCATCTCCTGTTGTGATTCCACTTCGGAGCATTATATTCACATTCAAATCCTCTTCGCGAGGCTTAGACCTCATCATCTGCAGGTTCTAAGTCGGCTGAGGTGGTAGCGCCCCTTTGTCACTTATCCTCATTATCAGCGTAGGACAGTCCTCCATTTCATGATCAAAGAGAGTGTAATATTTGCATGACGAACGTGTTGGGTTAGTGCAATCGTGGGCATAGTGTCCTGGTCCTCCGCAATTGTAGTAGATTAGCTATCCCTGACCTTTGCCAGGTCCTCCTCTGCCTCAGCCTCATTTGCGCCCTTGAAAGCCTATCCGCGCCATCCCCGCGCTTTGATCAGGGGGCCGCGTTTCTGCCTGTACACTATAGGCGGGTGTTCTATCCATCATCAATTCATAGCTTCTACAATTGCACTCATCATGCCCTACTGACCTACAGAAGTTGCAGAAAAGTTGCTGCAGTGTCTGTACAAACTTTTGTAGCAGATGATAGTTATTTGTGGCATGTTTTCCTGCTACTTGACATATAGAGCACCACAATGTAGGCCCCATGCTATGTCCTGCTTGAGCTTCTGGCCTCAAAGGCATCGATCCTCCTCCTGCAATATAGTTCACAAAGACTGGGCAATGGTATTTGTCATGCCCTTGACCCTTGTATTTTAGGCACCATACCTCTTCGCGCACCTCTAGTTGAACTATTATGTCCTGCTTCAAACTTTGCATCTCAAGGCAAAGATTTTTCAACTGTGCCTGGATATACTGAACCCCCAGATTTGGATCTTGCATCGGTGTTTCATGCAGTCTCATTACAATCTCCAAGGCCTCTTCCTGAGTCATTATCTTCTGTTGTGATAGCGCAACCCAGAGGTGTGGCAGGAGTGAAGCCACAAACCATTCACGGTGCTGTCCATCTGTCAAGTTCATATTAGCTTCACAGATTTTACACTTCAATCTCTGATCTAGTTCCCAAGGTGTCTCGCCTGGTTGCATCGTGATTTCCTTGAACCCCACAATCGATTGTGCCTCAGATTTAGGCCTACTGAATTCTTTGTTCAGCATAGTCTAGATATCTGTCACTCCAACATTTGGGTTATCATTAGAGTACTTGATGTACCAGGTTAGCATGTGATCCTGTAGAGCACTAACTAGTGTTTCCTTCTTCATGTGATCATCTGTAATGCCCTGAGCTTCCCATACAACTTTCACGATGAACGAGAACTGGTCTAGGTCCTCATTTCCCAAGCCCTTGAATAAAGTCAGCTTCACTGAATTTTCCATACTGAACTCTGGTGGAGGCGGAGGTGGTACAAGTGAAGTCGTAGGTGATGGTGGTGAAGTTGGAGGTGGTGTGGGTGGAGGTGGCAGTCACGGGAATCCTTGTCTTATTAAATGAATAGCACTTCACGGAGAAACCTATGCTACTCCCTCTTCATCACCTCGTGGAGGTGAAATTAATTGACTATATTCAGGACCCTTTCTTCCTTCGTTCCTATAAATTTTTTCACTTCGCATAGCTCTGAACATCAAGGTAGTGTTATAACCCGCTTTTCGCACAATAACATTTTAATCCAGGTATTCAAAGATTTCAAGTACTTACCTCGCAGACCTTTGAAAAAGCATCGCTCCGCCTCACTATAGCTGACTGAGGTGTCGACTGCAAATTTAGTTACAAATCCTCCTATGACGTGATCGAGCCAATGAATGAAAGTGCAGATGATTTTATCCTCAGATTCTTCCAATCTCTGTACTAGCTCCGAGGTCCAAACAATAGGACCGTCAAGTCTCCACCTTCCTTGGCTATCTACTAGCTTCATGATCCACTCATATATCTCAACTGGAAAGAAACAAAAAAAGATCTCATGTATTTCTAAATATAGGTACCTGTCCAACCACTGTTCCTTTGTCAGTTGCGGGTTTCTATTCAACTGCATCATGAATTCATGGATTTTTCTTATCCAACCAGTCTCTGATCTCTTTCTTAGTTGGATTCCAATGATATGACATCACACACCTCTTATGTAGATTCGGTCCTGGAAACGGAACCATTTTTTGGCTTGTTGGGGCCTGACCCAGGTTCAACATTAGTTAGCCAAACAAATCCCTACACTAGTAGCCCTTTCGGCATCAGCCCACAGAGTGCGGACCGCAGTCTGACCTGAAGCAGTATGGGGGGATGTTGGAACCAATTTTTCGCACCCTGAGATGTTTGTGATGTCATTTTATTCCTTCCATTCATGCTTTCATGTAGGTCACTTAGTTCTAGGGCTTTGCTAGACTAGCCGTTTATTCCGCTCTTCAGTACCTCCGCGAAAAGGTACAATCGACCTTCGCGTAGCCCTAACCTGCAGTTTAGGTACCTTCACGCTACTAAAGCAACATATATAATAGGTTTCCAAGTTATCCTTAAGTGTCTAATTATCTTACTAAACAATCACAGTTAGCACCACATAAACAGATATTCTTACTTGCATTCAATTATCCAACGTAATTACATACATTTGCGCATCACATAAGAATTATAAATCAAATTCATACACAATATGACAAGATGCATTAACAGGAAACAAGGACACAGAATTTGTAGAATACTTCTCTTTATTGATATCTTTAGATGATTACAGACTCTATCTGCCTTGCACACACAACTGCAGGGGTCCACGCACTCAGCTGCAGACTTCTATCCTAGGCCTCTGCGCACTCAGCTACAGAGCCTCTACCTGCATTACGACTTGTAACTTAGACTTTTATCCTTATCGCTCAAGACTTCTACTACAACTCATGACTCTAAAAACTACTTAGAGCTTACTTACTTAGCTCTTTTTATACAATCCCATGGTCCGCGGACCATGGGTAGATCTTTTACCTCCGAATTTACTTTACAAAAATAAGGGCAGACAACCCTTTATGAGTCATGATGCCTTTGTGCTCTGTGACCACAAAATGCAGAGAATTTACAACTTTATTACAAAATTTGACCCAAAACATGGGATTTTAGCCCCAAAACTATCCTTGGGGGATCCTGTTCCCAACACCAGTACTCAATCCAACAGTATTTTCCAGCTTCAAGGGGATAGGACCTCCCCCAATTAGATAGTTTTGATACACTAGGCAATGATCCTTTTTGTGAACATGGCCTTTACACTTTAAGCACCATACTTCCTCACGAGTCTAATTTTGGACCTCTTTCCCCTTTTTGAGATCCTGCAAATCCATATGCAGGATAGCCAATTGCGACTAAATCTACTCCACTCCCAGATTCGTATTTTGAATAGGTGAAGCCTACAACTTCATACCAATTGCCAATGCTTCACCCTACGATCCAACCTTCTACTATGAAAATGGTAATCTCAAATGAGGTAACACCGAAGAAATATACGAATCCTTATGTTGCTCATCTGAGATATACAAATTAACCTATTGTAGTAGACATGTCTGTCTTTGATCAAAATCCCATGCAGATTCATTTACCTTCTTCTTAATTTCTTTGGCCTCAATCACAGACTAGGCTTGAGACTTAGGTTTCCTGAATTCATTATTTAGTGCATCTTTGGTGTCCTTCAATGAAGCAGCTGGATGAGTCATATTGTACTTAATATACTATCTTAGTGCCATATCCTGTAATGTTGTGATCAATTTCTCTTTCTTCAGATCATCATTTGTTATCTATTGTGACTTCCACACAACATCTGCAAAAAACCAGAATTGATTAGGGTCTTCTGTCCCCAAACCCTTGAATATATGCATCTTCATAGTGTTCTCCATATTGAATAGCAGAGGTGGAGGTGGAGGTATGGGTGTACATGTGTGAGGTGGAGGTGATGGTGGAGGTGGAGTGGGTCGATGTGGTATTCTAGCAATACCCTGATCTATCATCTACGGCACACCTTCAGGCATCTTCAGGCTAATACTTTCTTTGTCGCTACTAGATTCTCCCAACAAAGGATTGTACTCAACACTTGTATTTAGGTCTCTTCTGAATGGTCTCCCACTTCATGTAGCTCCTGTCAAGTCTCATATAAACATCAATTTAATGGCATAACCCGTTTCTCACACAATAACATTTAAATCCAAGTTTTCAGAGACTTGAGATACTTACCTTTTGGTCCTTTGAAAAACTGGTGTTCAGATTTGCTATAGTTGATGAACGTGTCAATCGTGAACTCAGTAATAAATCCACCCAAAATACTATCAATCCAATAATCGACAGGCTTTGCGATCTTGTTTTATAATCCTTCCATGTGCCTCATTAACTCTGGAGTCCACACAAAAGGTGTTGGGGGGAAAAGTATCTAATGCAGAATGCCTCTATCCCTACTCTGAAGGTGATAGTACTCCAGCAACAACTGAATGCAAAGCTATTCAAAGTTTCTTCTTTATGGGATGAGAGAGGGAAGAAAAGGATGATCTACTAACCGTTATCTTGCGCTTATAGTCGATCCAGTCTTCACTCCTTCCTGTTTTCTCCTAGCTCCTTGTCCTTTCACCGTCCCAGCTACACACAGATCCTGTAAAAGCACAAGAAAAGGAAACTACAAGAAGCATACATCCATAATCGATTATAGGATTAGCATAAATCAAATGTACAAACATCTATTCATCATAAAGACATATGCACATAGAAGAATCTCGAATACTTTATTGACAATAGAAGTAAAGTTCTGAGAGAGTTACAACCACAATGGGCCCAATCCAGCAACACCTCCCAGCTGAAAGAAATCTCCTCTTCACCTCCTTCAAGAAAACACCCAATAGCTCTAATCACAAACCAACAGCACTTCCTTACTTGCACAAAATTCCCGCCTCTATAGACCTCATGAGAGAGCTCTATATATAGTTTTTTGGAGAAAGGATGAGTCATCTTGAGACTGGCCTGAAGCTGACTTGTGTCCTCTCCCACTTTAGTTAATCTTCAGTTCTTGAGTCCACTTGGAGAATCTTGCTTCCACTTGGAGATTAAGACCCTCTTACTCATCACTAGGCGAATTTCTTGACCCAAGTGTCAGTTTAGAAGCTTCCTGGGCAATTGACACCTTGCAGAATGACTGTGCCACTTGGCCAATCTCGCCCAGCGCAGGTAGCCTTCATTGATTTTGACCTTCATCACAGGTACAAGGAGGAGCAGTTGACATTCAGCGCAGATGCTCAGTGGAGCAGCTGACATGATCCAGAAATAGCCTGTTTTGGAGTGTTTTTGAGTGGAGAACTGGTTTGCAGACCTTGTTCCTCTAAGGGTAAGAACAACATGTTTAGGGACTTTGGATCCCTCAGATTATTGACATTTCATGCTCCATTCTGTTAGGCACAAAAATGTCTATAACAGTTGCCCCCTAAAGTATGAGGTCGTTTATCGAGTGAAATGCTTTATTAGGAGGATCCGATGTTCATTCAATCGGCTGAGAGGTGTCCTGCAATAAAATACAATACAATACATTATTTTTCATTCTGCTTTCATGATCTGGCTGAGGCGGGCATTCCCATGCTCAGCTTTATAAATTCATTTTGGTACATATAACAGACGACCGTCTGATGATAGACTGATAATTCTCTGCTGAAATTATCATCCTTTGAGTAGGATGATCATCTGCTGTAATGATGTACATATCAAATGTCTTTATATTTCCTGAATATATATCGCAGCCCGGATGGATGAAATTAGATCCGGGGTCTTCAATCTCGTTCGATCTTCACTCTAAGTACAAGTCGATCCATGTGAGAATTGCGCTGAAGTCGAACATGGGAAGACATCGCTTGATTACCGGTCAATAATGTAAATCGTTAACAAGCGCGAGAGGAATCACCAATAATGACAATGACCCTCAAGGTACTACAGTACAATTCACGTGGTGTGAATAAAGGACTTGGCGTCGAACACCACGCAAAATCTTCTGGTCGAAGGTCATTGATGTATACCTGTCGCCGGAAGTGAGAAACTTGCCATTGAGGCATGCAAGTTTCAAAGTACTGGGGGGGTGTTCCTAGATCAACTTCTTGGATAATGAGCTGAAGTCGACAAGAAGCGATCCGTCAAAGGAGGGCCTTAATGAATCCCACATCAGTGACACGGAACGGAGCTAATGACTTTAGTGGAGGTGAAAACAATCTGTGAGATATGATTCAGGGTGGCGATCATGGGTGGATGAAGGATAATGTATGGCAGTGGATGGGACACGGTTGACTCTTTCTGAACACATCTCTTGAGCATATAATGACACTAATGTGATGGATCGGTAGCATTACCCCAAATACGGATGGTTTGGCGAGGACCATGGTGATGAGACCGGTGAATGAAACAACCCAACCGGATGTGGTATGGAGGACAAAGTGTCATGTTCAAGAGTGACTTGCTACCATCAAAGCTTCGAGTTTCTCCCAATTTTTCCCCAGTCATTTCTGACCAGTACCTCTTTATTTTTGTCAAGCTTGAGGAGGATAACATATGCTTGTTCTATAACCTGCCCTTCGGGCAAGCCCATCGCTATGTTTTAACGAGCCTAGCGATAGGGAAACTCGTTCTCGTCTAAAGACAAGTTTGTCGCTATTTAATGATTTTAACGAGTCTAGCGACAAAGACAACTCGGTCCTTTTCATTTTTAGAGAGTCTGAAAAGGTACAGAAAGTTAACTCCAAAATTCCTTTTTCGTCATCTAATCCCTTAAGTCCGAAAAAGTATAAAACAATACAGAAGGGATGAATTTTTGATAACTTTAACGAGCCGAATAAAACAAGCGCTCGACCTTTTTGTGCAATAATCCCTCAGGTCCAAAAAAGATTAAAATCTAGAGGAGGGATAGCTCTTCCGGTCCTTTTAACGAGCTGGAAGGCCAAAACTTGGCAAACTTTTCATATTTTACGAGTCAGATGAAAAGAGCTCAAAGAAGACTCGTCTTTTGAGGAACGAGTGATAAACAGGGATGGCAGCAGTTTCCAGGTACAGGTTGGAATTTTCCAATCACGGCAGTGTCACAAGGATGGCTAAGTGAAATCACTCTTCGCATCTGTTCCTCAAAATGGGTAAACAATCATATGGAGGTGAACGATAGGCCAAATGAAATGGAGGTGGCGGGTGCACAAACACGACCAAGGCTCTTATGGCTAATAAATTTACGATCACACTGGTTATTTACCGGAATAGGTTCATTTTTTATTTAAAAATGAGCTTAAACTCTGGAGGAAACATTGCTCACTGCTTATATTTATTTTTTAACGAGCATGAAGACCGCGTTAAAACTTCTCGGATCTTGCGTTTATTTTTTAACGAGCATGAAATTTATGCTAAAACTGCTCGATATACCAGTCATAAGATAAGAATGTCTCCTGAAAGATCCCATTTTTTATAGAGCTTGCGCCTTACCAAAGCTATGCTCCCTCTCATCCTTTCTTTATGCAAGTTTGGAAACGGCTAATCCTACGAGTTTAAAGGGTTAGACGTACAGGTTTAAAGGGAGGACCTAAAAATTTAAGAAAATAAATAGTCGTCCCTTGCTTGCACTCCAAAAGGTTGCATGCCCCCAGGTATAAAGTATGATTTCAAGGTTACCCCTCAATTTGCAGGCAGAACAATTGTTCTAACGGGAGAGGCCTACCTCTTTCTGGTTACCCAAAGAATGGTTTTATTTGCTGCCGCAAATGAAACTCTTTCTTCGGCGATGTCTATCATTAGGTTACTCAAAGATGGTTACTACTTGTTGCAGCAAAGGGATCCCCTTCTTTGGAGGTTGCCCCTACTTATCCTCTAAAACATTAGTTTTAATGGGTGAGGCTTGCCTTTTACCCAAAGATGGTTACCATTTGCTGCCGCAATAGAATCTCTTTCTTTGGTAGCCTACTTGTTTAGACAAAGGTGAATGACTAGAAATCATCAAACACATAACTTTGACAAAAGAATCCTGTTCTAGAACAACCCCTCTTCCAAATACGGACGGGGTACGGACTAGTCATATTCTTTCGCGGAAATTCTACCTTATACCCAAGGTTTCCTCTGCCCGAAGCAGACCAGGATGCATGCCCCCTGGGTTCCAGTCCCCTCTTTCCGAATCACTCGCATTCATCGGGAAGGAGGACTGGGGGTGGAGACATTTCTTGGGTAAATAGACCATTGAGGGTTGGTATTTGACTATTTGCGATGCGTGATCCCGGAAATGAAAGTTGGTCTACGAGCTTGACCACCCTTCCTTCATGTGGAAAACACATTACTCTAAAGAGTGAGGAGACTATAGCTCCCATGCAATATATATAGTCACGTCCAAGGAGTAGGTTATAATCCAAGGGTCCTTGAACGACCATCACGTTCAAATTAACGGTCTTCCTTTTCAATGTAACAGGCACATTGGGGAGGATCCCTAATGGTCGACTGGTTCCTTTATCAAAACCCGAGAGATTTCTTATCTCAGGCAAAAGCGCCGGGGAACCCAGTGCTTTCCAAGCAACAGAGGAAAGGATACTCACAGATGCCCCTTCATCAATGATAGTTCCAGCCATCACCATTCTATAAATTTGGACTATGATTCTGAATGGTATATTGGCTGGTAACCGGGGTCTGCCCAGTTGGTTCCAATCAAAGGACACAACCAGGTTGCTTGGTGGTGGGACCGAATACACGGCCGGATACGATCCTGACGATGTTCCTTCCTGCGATAAAGGAATGGGCACATTGCCCCGATGCTCATCAGAGTCTGTGTTGACGAAAAGAATCTGGATGGTGTCATCCTTATTCTCTTCCGTGAGGGTGTCATTTGAAGATGAATCTTCAGTGACGGTGTCATTTGAGGATGAAACCTCTGAAGGAAGAACCGGGTCAACTGCCGTATCGACCTTTAGACTTTCGTCTGGTCTGGATTCAGTAGGTTCATTTTCAATGACTGACGCTTCAGCTGACCACTTGAGCGGGCCAGCTGTATTTTCAACCAACGAAGGACTTGGCACGAGTTTTTTGTATCCAGGAGGAAGTATTACCGGAGAAACCGGACGATCTTCCAAAACTCTCTTCGCTTTGTCTAAGAAGGGACAACGGTGGATGGCGTGACCGCCTTCACACAGTCTGCAGGGGGATCTTGCTCCCCCTCTTTGTCTTGAACCTTCACTTTCGCTGGTTGACGGTAAGCAATCAACATGGCTATCAGAGGTTGATGCTCCCGAATTGTGCAAACGAGGTGACCAGTCCCTTAGTATCCGGGGAATACAGGGACAATCTCTATGGAAGTGGTCTCCTCTACATATGACACATGGCGATTTAGGCCCGGTCTGTGCTGTGTGTGGGTTTTTGTCAGATGTCTTTTGCTTGCCCCCAGTCGCCTTAGGCTCCTTCTTCTTCTTCTCTTTCTTCTTCTTTTCCTTCTTCTCCGTGGGAGCTTGGCTTTTGCCAGCTTTACCTTTTGAAGATGAAGGATTGGAGGAAGGGTTAGAGGAAGTAGAAGGCTGGTGGGATGCTCTAGACTCATCTAACTGTTGACTCGACTGCTCAGGAACCATGGTGTTCTGAACTACACTAGTTGAGAATAGCCAAACCGGTAGGCCAATAGTCAGTCCTGGAAGCGACAATGTGGCCATGTGGGGCGCACCAACTTCTCCCCAAGAGGAGAATGGACTAGGACTTCCATCATGTGGAGTTCCTTGGTTGGGGCGCTCCATGTTCTCAACTTAAAGATCAACGTGGGAATAGGAGGTGCTTATGTTCCGTTTAAAATAAATTTTATAACGACGCTTAGACACAACTTGCTTTTTCACTTTTTAAGAGTCGAGAAAAAGCTAAAGATGACTCTAGTCTCCATCGATGTTTTAACGAGCCCGAAGTGACAAATTCTCGGATGGACTCTTTCAGTTATAGAGTTTGAAAAAGGCCAAAAGAAACTGCTCTGGAGTTCTAGGCAGAGGGTGTGCCAAACCTTTCGCAAAACCACAGAATACGTTTTACGGTACGGGTGGTCGATCTTCGTGAATGCTATGTTCACTGCATTGCGATCAGTAGGGCGGCCGACACGGTTTCTTATGGATAAAGGCTTTGATCCTATAGGGGTCTCCCAATATATACGCGACGGTACATGGGAGCACAAGTCCGTATTGATACTTATCGCTTCACCGTGGAGGAATCACCCAACCACTCAACGCTAAGATATCACGTTTAACGACGCCGGAACACGTCTCTAGCTTAGACCTCTAGATGTTTGCGTTATGTTTCAATGCGTTGTTATGTAAATTCAATTTATTTTAAGGTTGATCTTGTTTAGCAGTTTTCCTTTATGGATCACCACGAGATGTATAGAAACACTCCTGAATGCAATCTAAGATGATAAGCAAGCTTTTCAATCTTTCAACTTTGAAAACCTTAACTACTGAGGGAGAAGGAAGATAACACCTTTTCACACAGATCATAGAGCACACACTAATGCACTTTCCTAAATCAACATGCAAACTGTCATAATGTACATGCACAATGCAAGTATTTCTTTTCTCTTTCTTAATGTTTGATGAAATACAAAAAGAAAGCTGTTGTATAATTTCGAATTCAATTTCAAGCGAAAGCAAACAAGTTCGTCCAAAATCGAAAGACACCTTACGATTTACTTGTTTCGACACTTAGAAATATGTAAATTCAAACCATATAACGAAAGCGAAAAACTCAATCAGCTATGAACAACAAATAAGCTAACTCTTAAGATCAGAAACGACACTTAATCACAGGTCTAGATCTAAGAGGTCAATGCAAGACTGGTTCACTTTTGTTATGGGAAACTGTAAATGACATAAGAAATACAAAAGAACAAATACAGTTTCTTTATACAACTGAGGCGGAATAATGACAAAGGAAGATGGTTTCAGATAGGCCTACTGACTGGCAGCAAACAGCAAAAACAACAGTGAAAACAAATCAAGACACAGCAAGAAACCACAGGAACTCAAGCCAAGACTGGTCCAGCGTAGGTGTAACACTGCCTGTTTGACCTTCAGCGCAGGTAGCCCCTTCGGGAACTACGCTGAAATGCAGACTGCTAGTGTACAGCCTGCAATGAAGAACGAGACTTTCGTCCGTCTTGGTTTCCGGGTCACATATTGCTCAAAAATTCACAGTTTTTGTTCAAATCAGAAGCTATCAGTCAAGGACACACTAAGGGATGTAAAGGAGGATGAAAAGCTATCACTAAGAGCTTATTAGAGTCCTTGTGGATCAGCTCTTCAAATCATAAACTTGCTCAAAACTGAGCCAGAGTAGCTGCCCTCTACTTTGTGTTTGATAGATTCAAACACAGTTCGATTCGGTACTCTCCTTGTTTATGAAATGAATAGCAAGAAACACAACAAACTACCAAGATCCTCTCCCCAGTGGAGTCGCCATTTTGTTGGGGGGAAAAGTATCTAATGCAGAATGCCTCTATCCCTACTCTGAAGGTGATAGTACTCCAGCAACAACTGAATGCAAAGCTATTCAAAGTTTCTTCTTTATGGGATGAGAGAGGGAAGAAAAGGATGATCTACTAACCGTTATCTTGCGCTTATAGTCGATCCAGTCTTCACTCCTTCCTGTTTGCTCCTAGCTCCTTGTCCTTTCACCGGCCCAGCTACACACAGATCCTGTAAAAGCACAAGAAAAGGAAACTACAAGAAGCATACATCCATAATCGATTATAGGATTAGCATAAATCAAATGTACAAACATCTATTCATCATAGAGACATATGCACATAGAAGAATCTCGAATACTTTATTGACAATAGAAGTAAAGTTCTGAGAGAGTTACAACCACAATGGGCCCAATCCAGCAACACCTCCCAGCTGAAAGAAATCTCCTCTTCACCTCCTTCAAGCAAACACCCAATAGCTCTAATCACAAACCAACAACACTTCCTTACTTGCACAAAATTCCCGCCTCTATAGACCTCATGAGAGAGCTCTATATATAGTTTTTTGGAGAAAGGATGAGTCATCTTGAGACTGGCCTGAAGCTGACTTGTGTCCTCTCCCACTTTAGTTAATCTTCAGTTCTTGAGTCCACTTGGAGAATCTTGCTTCCACTTGGAGATTAAGACCCTCTTACTCATCACTAGGCGAATTTCTTGACCCAAGTGTCAGTTTAGAAGCTTCCTGGGCAGTTGACACCTTGCAGAATGACTGTGCCACTTGGCCAATCTCGCCCAGCGCAGGTAGCCTTCATTGATTTTGACCTTCAACGCAGGTACAAGGAGGAGCAGTTGACATTCAGCGCAGATGCTCAGTGGAGCAGCTGACATGATCCAGGAATAGCCTGTTTTGGAGTGTTTTTGAGTGGAGAACTGATTCTCAGTGCTGTGGTTTGCAGACCTTGTTCCTCTAAGGGTAAGAACAACATGTTTAGGGACTTTGGATCCCTCAGATTATTGACATTTCATGCTCCATGCTGTTAGGCACAAAAATGTCTATAACAAAAGGGATATCCATCTTCCAGGTAGGTTGACCATCCACAAATTTAGCCAACGACTTGTATAATTCACATGGAAAAGAGCAAAAGAAAACTTCGTGTTCCTATGTTTACAAGTATCTTTGTAACCACTCTTCTTTTGACAGGCGCAGATTCCTATTTTCTTAGGCTGCAAACTCATGCAACTTCCGATCTATCCACTTTTCAATCTCCTTTTTAGTCGGTATCTATTTATACCACATCACACATTCCTCAGGTAGATCCTGGTCCTAAAAACATAACCATTTGTTGGCTTGAGGGGGCTTGGACCCACATTTAGAGTTATCTACGCTAACCAAAAAAACCCTACACTACGGGCCTTTTTGCAACAACTAGCATAGTGCAGGCTACAATCTCACCTGAGGTAGTATTGGGGGATGCTAGAACCATGTTTTTGCATCCAAAGGACTATGTGATGTGTTTCTGACAGACTTAGGGATTTATCTTGACCTTCACGAACCCTAACCCTTAAAACTAGGAAATTACAACAACTAATAGTTAGTAGATATATGCCCTTCATTGATTGCGCTAAATATTCATGACATCATATAAATAAACATATTTACTTCTTCGTGAATCTATTGAGTACTTTTCTAGATTAATTGCATTCAACAAATCAAAAAATACAGTAAATTCAGAGATAAACAGTAATACAAAGATACATAGATAATTCCTCAAAACAAGCCTTTATTATGCTTCAGATGTTCAATTACAGTCCTTTCCAACCCTGTGCACACAACTGTAGGGGCCCACGCACACAGTTGCGTTCTTACCAAGGTCTCTGTGCACATAGCTATAGGAGCCTTCCCCTTCACCTAAGTACATAATAGACAAAACCGACCTAAGTCTTTCACTTCTATCCTCTTCTATATCATACCTTTATGAATCTTCTATGACTTCCTTTTATATCATTCTCCATTACAATACCATGGTCCGTGAACCATGGGCGGGTCTCAAACAACTTGACTCTTAACAAACTAAGTGGCTTTGACCTTCCTAAACCCCCTTTGACTCCTATTGACCTATGCTACTCACACTCCACTCCTCAAAATTCATATACTTTACAATATTTAACAAAACTTTACAAAATTTGACCCCATGGGACCCCATCCAAACACTTTCACTCGTTCCCCATAAGTGTGTCCTGGTTTTCTTATTCTAGTTCTACATCATTTTTTCTATATCCATTTTATTTCTTCTCTTCTAGTTATGTGTTGTCTTTCCTTTCGTCTTGTTTTCCTTTCTTGTTGAGTTGATCCTTTTGTTTTCATTAAGTGAATAAGTGTTGTGTTTGTACCCGTGTTGTCTTCTTAGTACATATGTGGATGAAGTCTAAAGAGTCTTCTGACACTTCAACATTTGGTTGAACCTCCAGCTGGTCTTCTTTGTGTTGCCTTTGTCTTTTGGTCATTAAAGTTTTGATGAAAAATACAATTCGTCTGTAAGGAAAATTTTGGGCCAACCATGAACCCATGTGTAGTCTGGAAACCTGACGCCTATTCTCAGTTTTTTTTTCTTTGATGTTCTCAATCTTGTCCAACTAGTAGAAACAGAGAAGGAGTAAAATATAAACAAGCAAACCTAAATTGGAGGTCTCTATATGCTTCTCTAAAGGAACAACCTCTTCTTCTCTCAATCAATCGAGATCCCTCTTTCGACCCAAAATAAATAAGTGCCAATGCACCATTCTCTTCAAATAAATAAATAAAGGTGAAAGAAGATAAAGACTTCATGTGCAGAGAGGTGAAGTAAGAAACTCCACTTGGGTACTGTCTAGGCTCGGTGACAGCTTAACAATGTTGGTGTTCCTGCATAACTTTCTCGGGGTATTGTCTAGGTATGCTGGTAGTGGAGGAACACCAGAGATGAAAAATTATACTCTGAAAATCTTAAGTGCGCGAACTAAACTACCCTTCCCAACTCTAAATATTGTTATTATGACGAATCTTGTGTTGTGTTCAACCGTTAAAGTACATATGGGTTCATCTGGAGTCATGGGGTAAGTGGAAAAGACCAAAGTGATCTACATGATGAATCAATACTCCCCTAACAACCAAGGCCATGTACGAACGAGTTAGCCAAAATAGAGAAGATGGATTCTACTAGTGTGTCACCAAGTGTTGTAGTGGCTGCAACACCCTCCAAAATTTTGGCCTACACTCAAATTTTGGACCTTACTGTGAGTCCTGTGATCAGTCATTTCTTAGTCACTTATTGGTCAGTTGATGATAATAAGTTCCCTTCTTAGATCTCAATTTTCATTCACACTTTTATATTTATATAGAAAGTGTCAGTTTCGGGCATGGGAATTATCACTTATCATGCAAAGGGGAATTCTAGTTTTCTTCAAGGGGAAATCTTGTGAAAATGAGTTTTTCTCATCGTATAGACACACTTTGCACTTATTTGCAAAGTTTCATGCACTATTGTACAAGTGTTGTCATTATTATCACAAAGTCTATCTTCAGTGTCATACTTGTCATAAGTTGAATATTGCTTGATTTATATTTAACCAAATTAATTAGATAAATTATGAGGATTGAACTCATGAACTTCTCTAAACTATTTTTAGTTAGGTGATCGAGTCAAAATTCATATTGTTTATGAAATTAATGAACCTCTTTCTCGGAATTTGATTAGCTTGTAAATTGTTAAGAGAATAACATGTTTAGAAGATAAACATTTTATGTGGAGGGAACTTTGTTTTATTTGAACTTAAGGAAAAAGGTATGTGATTAATGAAAAGCTACTTGAGTTTGTTTTACAAGTATATGTGCTTGTGATAATTTTTAAGGGATAAATTGAAGGAGAGTGAGATCACATTTTGATGAATTGGAATTCTTGCATGATTTAGAAGCCTAAGATGATTGTATTGTATGTGGAATGGAAGAGATTTATGGATTTATGAATTTTGTATTTGGATGTAAAGTTGTATGCGTAGTTAGTAATCCTCCAAAATGTTATAATCTTTTGAGAGGTAGAATTTTTTATTTTTTATCTTTAGGCTAGAAATGCCTTTGCGATAATCTAAATCTTATTTAAAATCAACAATATTCTTTATAGTTTGAGAAATGTATGGTTTTCATAGCTTGTTTTTCTTTGTGTATGTATTAATAGTGAGGAATAAGACATGAAACCAAATGAATTGATTGATTATTGAATAGAAATCATAAAACAAGTTGACTTATAGTTATCAATATAGATTCAATAATATAAACATTGTATTTGTATACTTTCAAAAGTTGTCCTTGATTACAAGCCACTTTTGAAAAGATATATTTAATTGTTTTTGGAAAGAATATCTTCTAATGGAGTCATTCATAATTGATTCTCAAGTAAGAAAAGTGAATAATAATGAAGATTATGGGAATTCAAGGAATGGTATATAATATAAAAGTGGGTCAATGAGGACTGTATGGAACCTTAGCTTGTTAATTTAAAAAATAAATTATGTATTGAACCACAAATTGTGATTTTCCTAAAGAGTAAACATTTAGTAAAAATTGTAGGTAGATCTTAAATATTTTGATTGCAAGGGTGCCTTATGGAATGAAAAATGGAAAACTTGGATTGAGAAGAGACATAAATTAAGTGGATGTAAGAGTGGGTTATGTATGACATGTTTTGTTGCATAATTTCAATGGATATTGTATGTGGAAAATTTGATGCTTCTTTTATGCAAATTTGATTGTGAGATGGGATGGACCATCAATGTTGTGGGTGTTTTTTGTGATTTGAAAAGCTCAAATTTTCTATAGAAACCTGAGAGAATGACACAAGAAATATTATTGAACTCTTAGTGCATTAGATAAGGAAAATAAAATCATTTTTAATGTGAGATCATTGTCAAATAATATTATCTAGATATAACTTGTTTGACTAGAGGTTTGATATAGTATGTATTGTAGTGTATGTTAAAATATATTTAGTATGGCATAACTATACATGGTAATTGATTAATAAAAGTATTTTTAGTCTTCATGGACAACCTGATTGGATTTTAGAAATATATATATATATATATATATATATATATATATATATATATATATATATATATATATCCAATGACTATAATAAAACTTCGAGCCAAGTTTAATCCAAGAGGGGGAGTATGTAGTGTCCCACCTTGGCAAGGTTAGTTTTGTGACACTTAGAGAGGGTGATTTTGATGTAAAGATATAAGATTATGCATGAAAAACTTATGTACATGATTATATGCTATAGACCTAGTTTGGTTCACCTGGTTTATATTTGCTTATGATAATATATATGATTGTGTGTAAGAATTGATTTTGTTTAAGAACATATTATCGATATTTTCTCTTTTGGTATCCTAGTTTATATGTAGGTGTATGCCATGGATGGTGATCCAGGATTGAGACACATAGATCCATGGATGATCATGTAGGTTTTAACCCCGTACAAAAATTACCTACATATGAATTCTAAAACACAGAAAATAAACAATGCGAGAGCATAACACATAAAACACATATACAAAGAGATTTTCCCCTAGATCCCAAAACCGGGACTACCAGCTTGATTTTGTTGGAAATAATACTGAGAGGGGGGGGTGAATCAGTATTATCAAGTCAAACATTTCCTTTTTCAATTCCAGATGATATACGCTACTTATGTTAATAAAAACCGCGTATATACGCAACTACAGATAAAGAAACCCACGTATACAAAGCAGACTTATAATTTGATTTATCTTTC
Source organism: Pinus tabuliformis (assembly GCA_031772625.1). Lineage (NCBI taxonomy): Eukaryota > Viridiplantae > Streptophyta > Pinopsida > Pinales > Pinaceae > Pinus > Pinus tabuliformis. The sequence goes on along the minus strand of CM062808.1, from coordinate 428,788,654 downwards.
AGAAGTCAGTTATTAATCTGTGTATCAGAAGCAAGTAAACAGTACCAAAATCAGAGCAGAAGACAGTCACACACAAGAACACAAGATATAAGGAGGAAACCCAATGTGGGTGAAAACCCCCTGCTGCAATTCGTCTCTATCTTCTTTTTAATTAGAAACTTCTCTTTACAATGATTTGTACTGGTGCAGACTTTACCAGTACGCAGGCTGCAACCTGCAGAGAGCTACAACTCTCTCTCGTTCTCCAGCTTTCCTAGAAGGGAGCTCCAACCCCCTAAGTTCTTGTACTAGCTTGAGATACTAGTACGCAGGCTCCTACCTGCAGAAGGCTGCAACCTTCTCTTTGCTTTCAGGGACCTCGTTTCATTAATTTTCAGACTAGATCCACAATCAAGAATTTCTGCATAACCCAAACTCCTTTTCACCAATCAAAAGCTGAAACAAATAAGCACTTTTCTGACCACTATACCCACAACACAATAACTGTAATCAAACACCAATTCTGAACCCAGAGCACTGCAGAAATAAAACAGAAGCAGCTAGAACATAAATCAATATATATACGCTACTTCACTATTTAGCAACTTGCGTGTATACGCTTCTGTATCACAACCAACCTGCATATACGCTTCTTTCATTCACAGAAAAAGCGTGTATATGCACCTGCAATTCACTGAACCTGCGTACAGATCTATAAGGGATAATTTATTCTTTTAAGCATTCAGACATTAGTTAACCCAGATTTATAGATCAAGAGAGTGCCACATATAATAGATCAAAATTATACAGAGATACCAATGTTCAAGCCTTGAGATTTTGATCCGTCAATAGCCCTTATCCTTCTTGTGCTTAGGTTCCTCCTTTTTCAGATCTAGATCTGCACCATAACCCGATCACACGTATTCCAGATCTAGCACAATATCAGATATTCAATAATTCAGATGGTGATTTGCCACATGATCTCCTTCCTCTTTTATAGTTTTAGGCCTTCCACAATACCACGGTCCAAAACCATAATAAACCAATACCAAGGGCCCAAAACCTGGGGTCAACTCTTCTGACGAGATACCATGGTCCACAACCATAAGCTCAAATTCCAAGGACTAACAACCACGGACCAAAAATAAGTTTCCCACTATGTACGCACTTTTATGTGCATAAAAGTGCGTGTATACGCATATGCGACTTCGGAACGTATAAACCGCATGTATATGCGTCTTCTGCAAGCTGTACCTGCGTATACAAGATTTCCTTCATTCTAAGCACCTGAACTGAGATCTGTCACCAAAGTGAGTTTCCATCAAGGACAACACCTGTACCATAGCGCCATACCTGTGCCAAAATGCCAACAATCTCCCCCTTTGGACTTGATGGCAACCCCAAGATCCTCAAAATCCTTCTCCCCCTTTGTCATCAAGGGAAAAGGGCTGTGCTCCCCCTGAGTACATGCTGATATCTCTGCTCTGCTGTGCTGAACATGCTCCCCCTGACAGTAGGCAAGATCTGCAAAAGATGTTCTTCAAGAAGAACCATGACTTATACATCATAAAAGACCTTCCTAGCACCAAAAGACTCAATACATACAACCATTACCCAACCAAGTGGGGATCATCCACCCAACCAAGTGGGGATACATCAGAAATTTACACATGACAACCAAACACATCAATCATCCCAGGCATAGTGGGGAAACCAAAATAGGCCGTTACATGACCTTGATAAAAAAATGACATAGAGACGAAATATCAAGACTATGCAAATCACCAATAACTACTATCAGCAGCATCTGACAATCACTGTATATATCAACAATCATGTTCTCCTTCTGATCTTCTTTCTGCAGCTGATCCACCTGAGCCAAAAACAGCTTGAGTACTAGAACCAAGAGCTTCTAAGATAATGCCAACAATGCATTATTAGAAGATTATTTGCTCCCCCTGAACCAGTGCCAGATGGCCTCTGACAGACCCATATCAGATTCTCTTCAACCAGAGTCTGTCCTTGCTGATTTTCTTCAGAACTCCATATACGCGACTGCACCTGCATAAATCGGCGTATGTACACGGATACCCCTCATCCAACTCGCGTACACCAACTTTTCTTTGGAACAGACAAGCTTCAACAGCAGGATGAAGCATCAACGACTCCCAGCTTCTGTCTGAGATATTCAAAAGTTTCCCTGGGCAGTGGTTTGGTGAGTATATCAGCAACTTGTTCCTTAGAAGGAACATACTCCAATTTGACCTTTTGTTCCAACACTTGTTCCCGGAGAAAGTGATACTTGATCGGTATGTGCTTGGTCTTTGAATGCATGACTGGGTTCTTTGAAATGCTTATTGCACTTGTATTATCACATAAGATAGAGACAGGTGGAGTACAAGTGATTTGAAAATCCTGCAAGGTTTGCATCATCCAAAGGAGTTGTGTGCAACAAGATGCAGCAGCCACATATTCCGCTTCAGCTGTAGATAAAGCAATCGAACTCTGTTTCTTGCTGAACCAAGATACTAATCTAGAACCCATAAAGAATGCACCGCCACTTGTGCTCTTCCTGTCATCCACGCTTCCGACCCAATCTGCATCTGTGTAAGCATGAAGAGTGAGATCTGTATCTCTAGGATACCATAAGCCATAGTTTTGAGTTCCTTGAAGGTACTTGAAGATTCTCTTTACTGCCTGAAGATGAGTTTCCTTTGGGTTGGCTTGAAACCTTCCAACTATTCCTACTGCATGCATAATATCTGGTCGGGTACCTGTCAAATAAAGCAAACTCCCAATCATGGATCTATAGGTTGGTTGATGCATTGCTGCTGATTCATCATTTTCACTGAGGCTGCATCTTGTAATCATGGGGGTACATACAGGTTTCGAATCTTCCATGCCATATTTCTTCAGAATCTACTTGAGGTACTTGGTTTGAGACAAGAATATATCGCCTTCATTTGTTGGATTTTCAATCCAAGAAAGTATGTCAGCTCTCCAAGCAAGGACATTTCAAATTCTTTCTGCATCACCAAGGCAAAGCTTTGACTCATAGCTTCTTCATTGCTGCCAAAGATAATATCATCTACATACACAACAAGTATTAGCAATTTGTTATTTTCAATTTTTATATAGAGATTGCTATCTGCTGATCCTTTTGAAAAACCTTGTTGATGAAGGTATTTGTCCAACCGATAGTACCAAGCCCTTGGAGCTTGTTTAAGCCCATAGAGAGCCTTTTTAAGTCTGCATACAAGATTTGGATCATTTCCAAGGATAAAGCCATCTGGTTGCTCAATGTACACTTCTTCTTCTAAGTCTCCATTCAAAAAGGCTGACTTCACGTCCATTTGAAATACTTTGAATTTTTGAAAGCTAGAGAGGGCAAGGAACATTCTGATGGCCTCAAGTCTAGCTACGGGAGCAAAAGTTTCTTCAAAGTCTATTCCTTCCTGTTGAGCATACCCTTTGCACACAAGCCTGGCCTTGTTTCTAATAACTTCCCCATTTTCATTCATCTTGTTCTTGAAGATCCATTTTGTTCCTATGACATTCTTATCTTTTGGTCTAGGAACCAACTCCCAAGTGTTGTTCTTTTCGATCTGCTCAAGTTCTTCATCCATTTCCTTGACCCAGAATTCATCTTTGCATGCCTCTTTTACATTTTGTGGTTCAGTGGAGGAGAGAAATGCTAAATAGCTTGAGGCTTCTACAATCGTTCTTCTAGTTTGTACACCTGCTTCTTTCTGCCCCAAAATCTGAGATTCCTGGATGGACTCTTCTCTTCTATCCTTATCTGTTCTACTGGTGCCTCTTGAGGTTCTTCTTCATCATCAATTTGATTTGGAGGGTAGTCTTCATCTTCTTCTATATTTTCATAATTTACTTGCCTAGGAACGTTTCCTTTTTCATCAACCACAACATCAATGCTGTCAACAATTCTTCCAAGTCTTTTATTGTAACATATATATGCTTTGCTGTGGGGAGAATAACCAAGAAGAATGCCTTCATCAGCTCTAGGTTCAAACTTGCCAAGATGTTCATCATTATTCTTAATGTAGCATTTGCTTCCAAAAATTTTGAAATGTTTTACCGAGGGAGTCTCACCATACCAAATCTCATGAGGAGTTTGAGTGCTATTTACCCGGACATTTGTTTTGTTGAGAATAACCACCGCAGCATAAGCCGCTTCACCCCAGAAGGTTGCGGGAGTTCCAGACTCATCAAGCATAGCACGAGCCATTTGTTGAACCGTTCTGTTCATTCTTTCCACTACTCCATTTTGTTGAGGAGTACTAGTTGTAGAGAATTCCCTTCTTATTCCATGTTCTTCACAGAAATCGAAAAAATCATTTGAGGTAAACTCCCCACCTCTATCAGACCTGAGGCATTTAATTTTGCGATCTGATTCGTTTTCAACCAATGCTTTGAAAGATTTGAATTTTTCGAACGCTTCATCTTTGTGCTTCATCAGTCCTATCCAAACCATCCTGGAAAAGTCATCAATGAATAATATAAAGTATTCTTCTCCTCGAGGTGACCTTTTCCTAGATGGACCACATACATCTGTATGAACTAGCTCAAGAGGCCTGCTAGCTGATCCTTCCTTCTCAGGAAAGTTAGTTCTGGTTTGCTTACCAAACTGACATGATTTGCATATGGTGTTGTCTGGAACTTTGATATCTGGAAGACCACGAACTGCCTGGTATTTGCATGCTTTCCTTATTTGTGAAAAGCTTAGATGTCCCAACCTCCGGTGCCATAACCAGTGTTCATCATCCTTGCTCAAATAGCATTGTTGTTGTCCTTCTTCAAATATGTATAGATTATTTGGAGTTCTTCTACCTTTGATCACTGTTTCACCTGTATCAAGATCACGAACACGACATCCATTTGATCTAAATATTACCTCGGTTCCTTGATCGCACATCTGACTGACACTCAAAAGATTATGCTTCAATCCATCAACATACAAAACATTTCCAGCTTTGACCTTTTCTTTCAACTGAGCAGTACCTTTTCCTTTTATGGCTGCAGGGGAATCGTTTCCAAAAGAAACCTTCTTCCCTTTTTCTAATGCAGTATATGATTCAAGTTTTTCTTTATCCCCTGTCATATGCTTCGAACATCCGCTGTCGATATACCATAGATTTTCCTATCCTTCTGCATAAAAGGCTATCCCACATCTTTCTGGTTGTGGTTCCTTCATTCTCCATGTTCTGGCACTTGAGATTTGTTCCTTCTGAGTTGTCTTCTAGAACCTGCTCCTGCATTCAGAATCTTCATGACCAAAGTTATTACAAATAGAACATTCAACTTCATTTTCAAGGGCCGAAAAGTTGTTATAGGTCCTTTTCGTGATCCCAGTCATATTCCTTTGTTTTTGGGCTTCTCTAGTCATGATTGTTTTATAGGAAACACATTGAGCTGCTTTGTGACCAAAATTATGGCAAGAGAAACATTGGCCATTGAAGAAACTCCTGCGATTATCAAATCTATCTTCCAACCGATTGTAGTTTCTATTGACATCCATTCTTGAGGCAAATTGAGAATATTTTACCTGTGGCTGATTGTAGCTTCTATTTGTCCTTAAGGTAGCTTGCCCCCGATTTTCTTGATAGTCTTTGTTTGTTCTTGAGGTAAACTGTCCCTGATTTACCTGATGATTTCTATTAGGCCTTTGCTCGCTCCTCCTTGCTGCATCAAGATAACTTTTGGATGTGGATGCTTGAGATGTTTCTCCATTATATCCCAGACCTATCTTGATTAGTGGAGAACGCTGCACATTGATAATCTCATCCAGAGTTTCAGATCCTTTAACAAATTTAAGATTAATAGCTTTTGTTTTCTCAATCTCCTTTCTAAGACAAACAATTTCACATTCCAATTTTTCAAGATGTTTTTCCCTTTCAGCCAGTTGACATTGTAGAGAATCAATAATTGCACTTTTCTCTTCTAAGCAAACTTTGAGATCATAAATTTCATTATAAAAAACCTCTACATCTATAGCATCCATGTACTCATCATCTTCAAAAGCCATTAAAAGTTTATACTCATTACCTCGTTCATCTTCGTCACTATTTGAGAATCCATCACTATCTTCATGAGTGTAATAGCTTTTCTTATTTGGATTCTGTTTCTTGTTCCATCTAACAGGTTCCTTTCCTTTGTCAATCTTATCTTTATGAGGACACTTGGCAGCATAGTGACCTACTCTTCCATAAGAAAAGCACTTGAAAGGTAACTTACCTCAGAATCGTCCAGCACCCCTTTGAAGATTTTTGACAAAATTTGATTCTTCTTCTTCTTCTTACCCATGTCCTGATTCATAGTACTCTCCTTTGCCTGAAGCCTTGAAGGCAGCTTCTCTCCTGTCAGATGGACCTCCTTTCCTCATTTCATAAGCAGTTAGAATTCCATGTAGTTGTGACATTTTAAGATGTTGTAGACTCTCCTTTTCTTCTATAGCAGAAACTTTAGATTCAAACCTAGGTGACAAAGATCTTAGAACTTTTTCAATCACAACAGCCTCTTTTATTTCTTCACCCAAATTTTTCATGCAATTAACAATCTCATCCACACGAAGAAAATAGTTAGCCACACTTTCATCATTATACATCTTGAGATTTTCATACTAAATCCTGAGGGTTTGAAGTTTTGCTCTTTTTACCTGATCATCTCCTTCATAGCTCAGAACAATCTTGTCCCATATTTCTTTTGCGGATTTATACTACATAACTTTGACAAATTCAGATTGCGACAGACATCCCAATAGAGTATTTACCGCCTTTGTATTTGTTTCATATTTCTTCTTCTCAACCGAATCTGTAGGAGTTGCTGCAGGAAAGGTATATCCTGTATCTATGATATCCCAGACTTCTGTACCCAAAGATTGAACATAGGCAGTAACTCTTACCTTCCAATATACGAAGTTTGTCCCATCAAAAACCGATGGCCTGATTGATGCTTCCCTCTCGTAGTTGCTCATGATGAAAGATCTTCCTTCAAGCGATCAAGCTTCTTCAGGAGGACCTGCTCTGATACCAATTGTTGGAAATAATACTGAGAGGGGGGGGTGAATCAGTATTATCAAGTCAAATATTTCCTTTTTCAATTCCATATGATATACGCTACTTATGTTAATAAAAACCGTGTATATACGCAACTACAGATAAAGAAACCTACGTATACAAAGCAGACTTATAATTTGATTTATCTTTCAGAAGTCAGTTATTAATCTGTGTATCAGAAGCAAGTAAACAGTACCAAAATCAGAGCAGAAGACAGTCACACACAAGAACACAAGATATAAGGAGGAAACCCAATGTGGGTGAAAACCCCCTGCTGCAATTCGTCTCTATCTTCTTTTTAATTAGAAACTTCTCTTTACAATGATTTGTACTGGTGCAGACTTTACCAGTACGCAGGCTGCAACCTGCAGAGAGCTACAACTCTCTCTCGTTCTCTAGCTTTCCTGGAAGGGAGCTCCAACCCCCTAAGTTCTTGTACTAGCTTGAGATACTAGTACGCAGGCTCCTACCTGCAAAAGGCTGCAACCTTCTCTTTGCTTTCAGGGACCTCGTTTCATTAATTTTCAGACTGGATCCACAATCAAGAATTTCTGCATAACCCAAACTCCTTTTCACCAATCAAAAGCTGAAACAAATAAGCACTTTTCTGACCACTATACCCAGAACACAGTAACTGTAATCAAACACCAATTCTGAACCCAGAACACTGCAGCAATAAAACAGAAGCAGCTAGAACATAAATCAAGATATATATGCTACTTCACTGTTCAGCAACCTGCGTGTATACGCTTCTGTATCACAACCAACCTGCGTATACGCTTCTTTCATTCACAGAAAAAGCGTGTATACGCACCTGCAATTCACTGAACCTGCGTACAGATCTATAAGGGATAATTTATTCTTTTAAGCATTCAGACATTAGTTAACCCAGATTTATAGATCAAGAGAGCGCCACATATAATAGATCAAAATTATATAGAGATACCAATGTTCAAGCCTTGAGATTTTGATCCATCAATAGCCCTTATCCTTCTTGTGCTTAGGTTCCTCCATTTTCAGATCTAGATCTGCACCATAACCCAATCACACGTATTCCAGATCTAGCACAATATCAGATATTCAATAATTCAGATGGTGATTTTCCACATGATCTCCTTCCTCTTTTATAGTTTTAGGCCTTCCACAATACCACGGTCCAAAACCATAATAAACCAATACCAAGGGCCCAAAACCTGGGGTCAACTCTTCTGACGAGATACCATGGTCCACAACCATAGGTTCAAATTCCAAGGACTAACAACCACGGACCAAAAATAAGTTTCCCACTATGTATGCGCTTTTATGTGCATAAAAGTGCGTGTATACACATACGCGACTTCGGAACGTATAAACCGCGTGTATACGCGTCTTCTGCAAGTTGTACCTACGTATACAAGATTTCCTTCATTCTAAGCACCTGAACTGAGATCTGTCACCAAAGTGAGTTGCCATCAAGGACAACACCTGTACCATAGCGCCAACAGATTTTTCATTATGTTCCATTCAATGTTACAATACATATTTATACATTTCGAAGCATCCAATACCATGGATCAAAACCATTGCATCCAAAACCATGGACCGAAAACCATCGCGTCCAAAACCATGTGCGAAAATCATGCACAAAACCATAGGTAGGCCCGCCCAACCTAACATAGGGTCCAAAACCAAAATTTTCCGGGGCGCTGCCATGCACCCCATAGAGTGGGGTTACCTGCACCCCTCAAACCCCCTGTGACTCCCCCCGCTACGCAATCGTTGCAACGAAGGGGGAGCTCTGACCCCCTCCTAACCCCTCGGTTAACTACATGGGCTAGTCATGGAAAGAGTATAACACAACCCAACATTCTCCCACTTGTTGTTTTGTTTCCACGAGGGTCCACAAGAGAGCTTAGTCATTTATCCAGCCCTGCAACACCCATTGTTTCTCTACACCAAGAGAACTTCTTAGATCTCACAGATTTTGTCAATGCATCTGCAGTATTCTTCAAAGTGTCCACCTTTACCAGAAACACCCTTTTGTCTTCTATCATATCCTTCACAAAGTGATACTGAATATCAATTTGCATTGTCTTTGAATGATATGCAGGGTTCTTTGCCAAGAAAATTGCACTTTGGTTGTCACATTCTATCCTTATAGCTTCCTGTACTAACCCCATACTTGAACATAATCTCTGCAACCAAACTGCTTCCTTTCTTGCATGAGTGGCTGCCATGTATTCTACCTTTGTAGTTGATAGTGCCACTACAAATTATTTCTTACTCATCCAACTGACTGCACCTCCAAATATGTTAAACACATATCCACTTGTAGATCTTCTTTGATCCAGATCTCCAACCCAGTCTCCATCAACGAAGCCATGAATATCCAACACTTTGTCTAATCCTAGTCTTCCTTGGTAGCACAAACAATAATCACTAGTGCCACAAAAATACCTGAAAACCCACTTCACTGTTGTCCAATGCATCTTTCCTTGTTTTGACATAAACCTGCTCAATACTCCCACTGCATGTGCAATGTCTGGTCTAGTACAAACCATTGCATACACAAGCTATCGACTGCACTTGCATATTGAAAACAGGACATGTCCTCTTCCTCTTCTTGTTTCTTGAGACACTATTCAGCAGACATCTTTACACCTACAAGAATAGGAACCTTCACCGGTTTACTATCCTACATATTAAATCTCTACAATATTGTCTCGACATACTTCTTCTGGTTTAACTAGAGCTTCCTCTTTGCCCAATCTTTTTTAATTTCCATGCCCAAAATATAATTTGCAGCAACAAGATCTTTCATGTCGAATTTGGAGGATAATTAGGTCTTCAAATCCTGGATAATTTCTTTGTCATTTCCAACCAGCAACATATCATCCACATACTAGACCAAATAAATAACATGTCACCAATTAATTTAAAATACACATAGTGATCTTCTTTGCTTCTGGTGAAGCCAAGACCCCGTATAAATGTATCAAACTTTTGATACCACATCCTTGGTGGATGTTTTAACCCATACAAAGACTTCTTTAACTTGCATACCAATTCTTTCTTACCCTTCACCGCAAAGCCTTCAGGTTGCTTCATGTAGATCTCCTCTTCTAGATCCCCATGAAGGAATGTTGCCTTCACATCCATCTATTCTACCTCAAATCAAAAGCAATAGTAACATATAAAAGTAATCTAATAGAAGCTACCTTGGCAACAGGAGAAAAAATATCACCAATATCAATTCCCAGCACCTGGGAATAACCTTTTGCTACGAACCGATATTTGTATTTCTCCACCTTTCCTTCTGCATTTGTCTTCTTCTTGAACACCCATTTGCTTCCAATGGGTTTCCTTCCAGCCAACAACTCCACCAGATCCCAAGCCTCATTTTTGTGTAAAGATGACATTTGATCAACCATGGCCTCTTTCCGGAGTTTTCCATCCTCTGAATCTACTACTTCCTTCACAGTTCTGGGATCATCATTAGTAATAGATAAAGCAAAATTTGAATAGAAAGTAGATGGACTATACCTTTGGCTACCTTCTTTCTCAAACTAATCTTCTCACACCTGGAGTTTGTGGCTCTTCATCTTCTGATTCCTCCTCTGCCATAAAGTCTAATTCTTCCTCCTTTAGCTCAAACTCTATCTTCTCATGTTCCTTTGGTTGGACTTCATGTTTAATAACATCTTTCACCTCTCTGAACACCACATCTCGATTGTACACAACCTTCCCTGTTATTGGGTTCCAAAGCTTATAACCCTTTAAACCATCCTTATACCCAATAAAGATGCACTTTCTAGATTTACTATCCAACATGGTTCGTTTCTCCTTTGGAACATGTACATATCCATCACATCCAAAAACCCTGAGATGTGAAAGAGAGGGTCTCTTACAAGTCCATACCTCTTGTGTAGTTTTATCCTCCAAAGTTGATGAAGGTGATCTATTGACCAGGTAACATGTTGTCTCCACTGCCTTTGCCGAGAATTTCTGTCATAACCCAGCACCATTGAGCATGCTTCTTGCCCTTTCCGTCAACGTCTTGTTCATTCTTTCTACAACTCCATTTTGCTGAGGTGTATATGGAGTAGTCTTCTACCATGTTATACCACACCTTTTACAGAATTCTTCAAATTCATTACTACAAAACTCTCCACCATTATCTGTCCTCTGCACCTTTATCTTCTTCTCTGTCTGGTTTTCCACCAGAGCCTTAAATTCTTTAAACCTGTCAAAGACTTCAGATTTCTTCTTAAGGAAATATATCGATGTATTCCTTGAGAAGTCATATATAAATGATACATAGTACACAGACTTACCCAGTGATGATACATAGTACACAGACCTACCCAGTGATGGAGCCTTCATAGATCCAAACACATCACTGTGCACAAGCTCTAATATCTGTTTGGTCCTCTTACCACCAGAGGGGAAACTCACCCGATTCTGCTTCCCATATACACAATTTTCACAAAAATCAAAATCCAGAGAGATATTACTCATACCTTCTACCATACCTTTACCATGAAGTATTCGAAGACCCTTCTCTCCAATATGTCCAAGCCTTGATGCCATAGCATGGTCTTCTCTCTAGATACCACTAGATTTTCTGCTCCACTTTCAAGAACCATAGAACTGTTGCACCCATCAACAATAGTGCTACCTTGTAGCTTGTACAGAGTTCCAATTTGAACTCCCCACATTAATACCAGTGCTCTACGAACCATCTTGCAGGTATCCTTCTCGAACACTGTTTTTACACTTGCATCATCCAGCTTGCTTATAGAAATCAGATTTTTGGCCAATGCAGGAATATGTAGAACACCTGGAAGTGTTATAACTCTTCCACCTTACAACTTCAACTTTACTTTTCCACGACCAACAATTCTATCCTTCATATCATCCCCTAAGAAGACATCACCACCATCATATTTCTCATACTCACAAAACCACTCTCTATGGGGAGTGAAGTGAAAGGATGCACCTGAGTCAATCAACCATGCCTCATGATCTACATGTGCACTTGAAGAAGCCAAGTACACATCCCCACCTTCATTTGAGGTGGTTTTCGCCTTTGCAGAAGTAGCATCATCAGATCCCTTTCCTTTTTTAGGAGCTTTAGATTGACAGTCCCTTTTGTAGTGCCCTTCCTTTCTGCATTTCCAGCACACCATATTTACAGGTTTTCCTAGAGATTTAGATCTCCCACTCGATGACTTATTTTTATTTCTGTTATGGGACCATCCTCGTACAGACAAGGCATCACCATTTTCGCTCTCCATAATTTTCCATCTCATCTCCTCCATCAGCAAGGATGAGACTATTTCATCAAACTGTAAGGTAGTTGCATTGCTACCTGTTGTAATAACCAGACTATCCCACGAATCTGGTAGAGAACACAACAAACTAATGCACTTATCTTCATCTCGAATTCTGATATCAACAGACGATAACTGACTTACCACAGTATTAAACGCATTCAGATGCTTTGTCACCAAGTCTCCATCTTTCATCCTCAGGTTATATAGCTTTTTCCATAGGAACAGTTTATTCACCAGAGACTTAGATTGGTACAAAGTCCCTAACTTGTCCTACAAAGCCTTCATTGTAGCTTCCCCTAATACATTCAACAATATTGAATCTGAGACACATAATTGTATTGTGCTCTTTGCCTTCCAAACCAACTTCTTCCATTCTTCATCAAACACTCATGTTGGTTTAGTACCCGGATCTGTCGCAATCCATTGATCTTTATCCACCAACAGATCTTCCATCTTGAGTTTCCACAACTGAAAACTCTGACCATTAAATTTCTCGATCTCTATCTTTCCACTGCTCGCCATCTTCTTTCACCACCAGAATCGATCTCGCAGATCTCCCACTGAATAGGGTCTACCACAAGCCCAAGTGAAACCCCTCAGCAATAAAGGCATCCCCTTGAAGCCAAAATAGCTTCGATACCAAATGTAGGTTTTAACCCCATATAGAAATTACTTGCATATTAATTCTAAAACACAGAAAATAAACAATGCGAGAGCATAACACATAAAACACATATACAAAGAGATTATCCCCTGGATCCCAAAACTGGGACTACCAGCTTGATTTTTAATTATGTTCCTTTCAATGTTACAATACATTTTTATACATGCTGAAGCATCCAATACCATTGACAGAAAACCATCGCGTCCAAAACCATGTGCGAAAATCATGTGCAAAACCATAAGTAGGTTTGCCCAACCTAACATAGGGTCCAAAACCAAAATTTTCCGGGGTGCTACCATAGACCCCATAGAGTGTGGTTACCTGGGCCCCTCAAACCCCCTGTGACTCCCCCCGTTATGCAATCGGCACAACGAAGGGAGGGCTCTGCCCCCCTCCTAACCCCCCAGTTAACTACGTGGGCTAGTCGTGGAAAGAATGTAACACAACACAATAGATCATGGTTATGTGGAACATATGGTTAATTATGATTTATGGATGATATATTATTTTTATGATTATATATGCATAATCTTGTACTAAGCAGGATGTGGTAGGGGACCTAGTTATTTTCAAACAAGGATGCTCAAATTATAAATGGTTGTGGAAGTCATGATACATGATTTTTATGATTATATATGCTTAATATTGTATTGAGAAGGATGTGACAGAGGACATGGTTATTTGCAAACATGGATGTTCAAATTATAAATGGCTACAAAATTCATTACCCAGAACCAAAATGATTATGGAAGTCATGCACAATCTTTGGCAAAATGTGAATAAGTTAATTATGAAATTCATATTATTTCTTTGATCTATGAGATTTTGATGTCTGCAGGTCTTGGAACAAGGCCTTACCAACGAACCATAAGATGGGTATGAGCTCATAATCACTAACTTAAGGTGAATCACAAAGTTTCAAAGTAGAGTAGATGATAAGCCATGGAAATTAGGGCATGAAGTCCTAAATCCATGAAAGTTAATTATGTGGAGTCATGGATATATAATGAAATGATTAGGGCGCAGAGTCCTAAATCCATGAAATATAAGGATGTAGAGTATTGGATTTATAATAAAAGGATTGGGACACAGACTCGTAAATATTTAAAATATCAAGGTGTGGAATCTTGGATCCTTTGGGTAAATCAGGGTGCGGAGTCCTCAATCTACTAAGGCACGGAGATGTATTCAATTGCAAAATCCCTATTCCCTAGAAGAAAAATAGCACTCATGCAAAGCTCGAGGATGAATTTCCTTAATAAAATCTCATTTCTGACAATTCTGGAGTGACTTTTTAAAAATAGAAAGTCATGTCTAACATCTCAAGTATGAATTTCCAAAAATAGTAAATCACCTTCAATCAATGGGTAATCAAGTATAGTTGAAGGAAAATCACTTAACTTATCATTAATCAATCCTAATAGTTCAATGTTGACTTAATCCTCAATATTATTAATATTATTATTATCTTTTATGACACTATGAGATTATTATTAAAAGGGAATTATGCATATTAGTTCTCCTTTATGACAATAATTTGTTTCTCCTCCAATATTTGTGTCTCATATATTCTCACTTGAGGGAGGGCGGGGGGGGGGGGGGGGGGGGGAAGAGGTGCATTGTAATACCAAGAGTTGGAGATACTTGAAGAGGTTTGTGAGAGGGAGAGTCTTGGAGAGTAGCCAAATGTTTTTGAAATGAATCTAAACTTCCTAAAGTAAATTACTAAGTAGTGAAACTTATCTTCCTTAGTTTTCCTTGTATATCTCTCTACTACTATATTTTGGTACTGCTTGGGAGCTCTTACTACTCGGGGGTTGCAAGGGGAGAATTTATCCCTGTATATGATTGGGTGGAAAATTGGATGGTTCAAAATGAGTTGGTAAAGATATGCATACTCTCATTGGAGTTGGAGCCTATTCCCATGTTTTTGGAGTTGTATAAATACACAATGAGGTATGTCCATAAGAATTCTTGAAATTTAAGTCATTATTAATTTAAAGTGTTGTAAATATTTCAATTATTGGAACTTGCTACTTGTGAATATTTATGATATATTTACAGAGTTAATTTCTGATCTAACCAATAATGAATGGCAGTGGTAGTTGAGAATGTACATGTAAGGGGGTTAAAACAAGAATGTGTTGTTAAAGTTTTTAAGTTCAGTTTATAATGATTTTTTTGTCCATAGAAGGTTTTCATGAGGTGATGAAAATATCATATTAGCATAAATTTGGGTTTTCTTTCTCCATGTACAACTGTAGTTGAATTTTTCACACTAAGTGTTTGACAAAAGAGATAAATGAGGTAGTAGGAATTTTTGTTCTTGTTGTTTTAAGAAATCACATCCCTGGGAATTTTTGTTACGATTCATATTAACATGAGGGGTTATCTATAACCAAATCACATGCAACCCTTGACTTGACTCCAAAAAAACACTTTTCAGAATCCAGATCGTAAATCTAAGTGATTTTGCAAATTGTTGCTGCCAACTGTGTGCACCTGTTGTCAAGTTTCGGGTGAAAGAATAAGATGATTTAGTCCCTGTTTTAATATTTTTTCATTTGAAGAATTTATTTATAAATTTTATGAGCTAAATAGGTTGAGGAAGAATCTTAGATTCATGTCAAATCTCCTTAAGAGATTGTGGCTTCCAAGTGTTTGACAAACTGCCTCAATGATTGTAGATTGCATGCTTGCAAAGTGTTTGTCAAAAATCATCAATGGTTGCAAATTGCAAAGTGTTTTTCAAAAGGCCTCAATAGTTGTAGCTTGTAGATTGCATGCTTGCAAAGTGTTTGTCAAAAGGCCTCAATGGATGTAGCTTTTGTGCATATAAATTGTTAGAGTAAATGTCCTACTTACTGTAACTTTTATGTACTAGAAAATTTATGAATAGATTATTTAATGGATGTAACTTCCTATGTCTGCAAGTTTTTGTATGAATGTGAAAATGAATTTAAAAAGTTGTTAAAGTGTGAATAGAGAATAGGATAATTATCACTTTTATTACCTAAAGCTTTTATTAAAGAGAAAGAGTTATTATTGGAAACAATTTTACAGTGACTAATTTTGTAGGATTTTGTGCAAGTGAGCATAATAACTTTTGTCTGAGATACACATATTCATGGGTCCAATATTATGTTTTAATGTTTGTATCAAACAACTAGTGTGCCCAATTTTGGCAAGTACACTCTTTTATTTGGCACTTTTTGAAGAATAATATGATTCTGAATTTATAATAGTGCTTGCTCTTTCTGCAACATTCATTATATGCTTCTCATGATTGAAGCTATGCCACTCGCAATTTTTAATTGATGAATCAATATTTATTACGTTTACTAATTAAGAGAGGCATATTCCTCTTTCATTTATCATGTTACAAGTTGGTTAATACTCATACCCTTATATGTGATTTTTTTTTTAATTTTATAGAAGCGTAATATTTTGGGTTCTTGTGACATGCTTATGTGGTTATGATGTCAAAAGTAAATAAGTGGAACTTATTTAGAATAATCTAGGAGATAAAATAGGTTGATATAACTTAATGCTTGCACATGGTATCATAGTGGAGTTTATTACCAGACTTACTTAGTGCTCACATATACATATGGAAAGAGCACATGCTATCTTCTTTTAGACTTGAGGAGAAATACGTTTTGGAATTGGTTTTATGTTAAAGTTAGCAATGACTTCTTATGTTATATTTTATTGAAATAGATAAAGGAACATGGTTAAATCATAACTATGTTAGTCATATTATAATTAAAAATAACAAATAAAAAAAAAAGTAAAAAAAAAATTGAGTATTAGTGTTCAATGTGACCTTTACTTCTCTATGTTATTGATGGTTGGTAAAGATGGACCTTACATTTGGTATCAGAGCCAACTACAACACTAGGGCCTAATGGGCCAACATGTTTGCTTGTAGGTTGATGATGTATGAATGTTGATTTTGCATGCATGTTGAATTATTGTGTATGTTGACTTGGAATCATATTGGTTGCATAAGGGATATTATTAATATTATTATTATTATTATTATGTCATTTAGAAACTCATGAAAGAAAAAGAATGCTTTCTTATATTCCCTTATATTTTTGTTAAGAAAAATGATTTGAAATATGTTAAAAGACTCAAAGATATGCTAGGAAAGGATGTGCTTGAGAAAATTGGGTTTAAACAAAAACATGTGAATGGTTTTATTTTAAATGGGTGAGTGAGATATGTGGAGTGGATGAATGGTTGAATATATGTTTAATGCATCATTATCAATGCAATATGGTCATGCTAGCCATCTTTACTAGTTGAAATTGTATCTACCAAGAAAAATATTGGCCTAATCTAAAGTATAGTATGATGACCTTGGTGTGTATTCTTGGGAATGCATAACAAGTGTAAGGCTAAGATTCAATTAACATGATGATTGAGTTCATCATGTTAATTTTGACTCTTTTCTTACCTACACTAATGGAAACTTAACAAAATCTACCTTTAAGGATGTCACTTTTAACTGTGAATGTAGATTCAAGAGTAAGGTATGTACATTAATTTGATGTGTTAAAATATGATTTGAGAATACATTCTTAATGAGTAATAATGGAATTCCTATCCTTTGACATGCTTTTGTGTAGTTTTGGTTGACATTATGCATCAAATAACTTGAAATTACTCAAATACTAGGTTGAGTTATGACCTTCCTAATAAACAAGAGACTTAAATTACTGGTGCATGAAGGGTTGTGGAAGCCATTTTAAGGAACACTTGAAGGTTATGTTTTCCTCAAGTTATGTATGGGTGTGGAATTCATACTGGCATATATCTATGAGATAATGTATGGGTGTGGAATCCATACTAGCATATATCTATGAGCAAATGTATTTGTGTGGAATCCATACTAACATATATCTATGAGCTAACTAATTCTTCTTGTTAGAATGAACAAAAATATTTTTATGGAATCTCATACACATGATTAAGGATGATTGATTATGTGTAATTAAAGTTAAATGGATAGAGATTCGTAACATGAATTTTCTTGAGATTTAAATCCATTATTTTATCTTTATTACAAATAAACATACTAATATTGGTATATTGAACACCATTAGGTGGTTTAGAATGTTTGGAATAATTGATTTTGATATATGGAATCAAGTGTGAAATAGGTATTGATTCTCTAGTATTGTAATTATTTTGTATGTGTTGGATTTAGGTAGAATTAAAAGTGATTTTTAAATGCTTGAAATGTAGAAAAAGATTATTGTGATGAGTTGATGAAATATCTTTTCTATTGGCTTAAGACAAATCAGGTCTAGGAAAACCATAATAGTCTCTTTAATGATTTTGTCAGTTGAATATTGGTTGAATTCTATTTAACCAAATTAATTAGAGAAATTATGAGGATTGAACTCATGAACTACTTTCTCGGAATTTGATTAACTTGTAAATTGTTAAGAGAATAACATGTTTAGAAGATAAACATTTTATGTGGTGAGAACTTTGTTTTATTTGAACTTAAAGAAAAAGGTATGTGATTAATGAAAAGCTTAGTTGAGTTCTTGTTTTACAAGAATATGTGCTTGTGATATTTTTTGAGGGAGAAATTGAAGGAGAGTGAGATCACATTTTGATGAATTGGAATTCTTGCATTATTTAGAAGCCTAAGATGATTGTATTGTATGTGGAATGGAAGAGATTGATGGATTTAGGAATTTTGTGCTTGGATGTATAGTTGTATGAGTAGTTAGTAATCCTGCAAAAGGTTATAATCTTTTGAGAGGTATTAAAAAAAAATTATCTTTAGGCTAGAAATTCCTTTATGATAGTCTAAATCTTATTTAAAATCAACAAGATTCTTCATAGTTTGAGAAATGTATGGTTTTCATAGCTTGTTTTTTTGTGTGTATGTATTAATAGTAAGGAATAAGAGATGAAACCAAATGAATTGATTAATTATTGAATAGAAATCATGGGTGATTTTATAGTGGGAAAACAAGTTGACTTACAGTTATCAAGATACATTCAATAATATAAATATTATGAAAGTTGTTCTTGATTACAAGCCACTTTCCAAAAGATATATTCAATTATTTTTGGAATGAATATCTTCTAATAGAGTCATTCATAATTGATTCTCAAGTAAGAGAAGTGAATAATAATGAAAATTATGGGAATTCAAGGAATGGTCTATACTATAAAAGTGGGTCAATGAGAACTGTATGGAACCTTAGCTTGCTAATATATATATATATTGAACCTCAAATTGTTATTTTTACTAAAGAATAAACATTTAGTAAAAATTGTAGGCAGATATTAAAGATTTTGATTGCAAGGGTGCCTTATGGAATGAAAAGGGGAAAACTTGGATTGAGAAGAGACATAAATCAAGTGGAATGTAAGAGTGGGTTATATATATGACATGTTTTGTTGCATAGTTTCAATGGATATTGTATGTGGATGATTTGATGCTTCTTGTATGGAAATTTGATTGTGAGATGTGATGGACCATCATTGTTGTGGGAGTTGTTTGTGAGCTGGAAAGCTTAGATTTTATATAGAAACCTAAGAGAATGATACAAGAAATATTATTGAATTCTTAATGCATTAGTTTAGGAGTATGTAGTGTCCCACCTTCGAAAGGTTAGTTTTGTGACACTTAGAGAGGGTAATTTTGATGTAATGATATAATATTATGCATGATAAGCTTATGTACATACTTATATGCAATAGACCTAGTTTGGGTCTCTTGGTTGTTATGTGCTTACGATAATATCTATGGTTCTGTGTATAAGAACTGATTTTGGTTAAGAGCATATTATCAATCTTCTCTCTTTTGGTATCCTATTTTGTACATAGGTGTATGAAATGGATGGTGATGTAGGATTGATACACATAGATCCATGGATGATCATGGTTATGTGGACCATATGGTTAATTAGGATTTATGGATGATATATTATTTGTATGATTATATATAGATAATCTTGTACTAAGTTGGATATGGTAGGGGACCTGGTTATTTGCAAACAAGGATGCTCAAATTATAAATGATCGTGGAAGTCATGATACATGATTTTTATGATTATATATGTTTAATCTTGTATTGAGAAAGATGTGGCAGGGGACATGGTCATTTGCAAACAAGGATGCTCAAATTATAAATGATTGTGGAAGTCATTATACATGATATTTATGATTATATATACTTAATCTTGTATTGAGCAGGATGTGACAGGGGACGTGTTTATTTGCAAACAAGGATGTTCAAATTATAAATGGTTGTGGAATTCATTTCCCCAGAACCAAAATAACTGTGGAAGTCATCCACAATATTTGGTAAAATGTGAATAAGTTAATTATGAAATTCATATGATTCCTTTGATCTATGAGATTGTGATGTGTGCAAGTCTTGGAACAAGGCCTTACCAATGAACCATCAGATGGGTATGAGCTCACAATTAGTACCTTAAGGAGAAGCACGAAGTTTCTAAGTAGAGTAGATGATAAGCCATGGAAATTACAACGTGGAGTCCTAAATCCATGAAATATAAATACATGGAGTCTTTGATATATAATAAAAGTATTAGGGCGTGGATCCCTAAATCCATGAAGTATAAAGACATGGAGTCTTGGATATCTAATAAAAGGATTGGGACGCGGAGTCCTAAATATTTAAAATATCAAGATTCGAAATCTTGGATCCTTGGAGTATATCAAGGTGCACAGTCCTCAATATACTAAGGCACCAAGATGTATGCAATAGGCATGCAAAATCCCTATTCCCTAGAAGAAAAATACCACTCATAGGCAGCTCAGGGATGAATTTCCTTAATAGAATGTCATTTCTGAAAATTTTGGAGTGACTTTCTAAAAATAGAAGATCATGTCTAACATCTCAAGTATGACTTTCCAAAAATAGTAAATCACCTTCAATCAATGGGTAATCAAGTATAGTTGAAGGAAAATCACTTAACTTATCATTAATCAATCCTAATAGTTCAATCTTGACTTAATCCTCAATATTATTAATATTATTATTATCTTTTATGATACTATGATATTATTATTGAAAGGGAATTACAAGTCACCTTCATCTCCTCAATCACTTCAGACCTCCTTGATGACTCTCATGGCTCTATATAAATCTCTCTCTCTCTTTTAATACTACATTACACTCTCTTTTATGAACTCATTAAAGACATGTCATAAAAGATTCCTCTTATGCTCTCTTTAATGCATAAGTTACACTCTCCTTAATTAAGGCATGTATACCTCTCCTTAATGGCATGAGTTACACTCCTCTAAATTGAATACAAAGAATGCATATTACTTCTCCTTTATGACAATAATTTGTTGCTCCTCCTATATTTTTGTCTCACGTATTCTCACTTGAGGAGGGGGGAGACGCCATTGTAATACCAAGAGTTGGAGAGACTTCAAGAGGTTTGTGAGAGGGAGAGTCTTGGAAAGTAGCCAAATGTTGTTGAAATGAATTTAAACCTCCTAAGGTAAAGTACTAAGTAGTTCTACCCTGTGGATTTTCCCATGAGTGGTATTGAGAAGAAGTGAAATGTATCTTCCTTATTTTTCCTTCTATATTTCTCTACTACTATATTTTGGTACTGCTTGGGAGCTCTTACAACTCAGGGGTTACAGTGGAAGAAGTTCTCCCTGGATATTATTCGGTGGAAAATCAGATGGTTCACAATGAGTTGATAAAGATATGCATACTCTCATTGGAGTTGAAGATATTGGAATTATGTTGCATGTGTTGTACTTGATGGCAACCAACTTGTAGAAGATCAACTCACTTATATATATCTAGATGAATCTTCAGAAGAGATATCAGATGTGACTGAATGCATGGGATGCAGGACAGCTCAAAGGAATCAGATGATAGTTCTAAGTGTGACAAGTTAGCTTTTCCATCAAGTCCAAAAGGGGAGATTGTTGGCATTATGAGACAAGTGTTGTCCTTGATGCAAAATCACACAGATGACAAATCATAGTGCAGAAGGTCAGCAACAAGGAATTGATAATCAGACTACAAGAATGAAGAGAAAACACATATATGCAGGTTCATTGTGATCGAGCCACGTATACACGCGGGTTAGTCATTACAAAGGCGCGTATGCGTATACACGCACTTTCATGCAAGGAAAAACACGTATATGTTGGAGAACTTACTCTTGGTCCATGGTAGTTAGTTCTTGGTATTTGAACCTATGGTTTTGGACCACAATATCTCGTCAGATGTGATAATCCCAAGTATTGGGTCCATTATTGGTTTGTTATAGTTTTGGACCACGGTATTGAGGAAGGCCTAAGACTATAAAAGGAGAAGAAGATAATTAGGCAAGTGCATTGAAAAAGTCTTGAATATCTAATGAAGGATGAGATCCAGTATGCAGGTTATGGGTTGATGATGCAGTGCTAAGGAGAGATCTCACCGGTTGATGGAGAACAAGATCTAAGGATAGATCGGGATCAAATGGTTTGAAATGAACTATCTTTATATGATTGATTATGTTTATTCTAGATCTGTATACTGACGCATGTAATGATCTGAACTGGGTATAACTTAAGTTTGAAATCGCTGCAAGTCATGATTGAATATTTATAGATCTATACGCGGGTTGGCTTTGGTGTAAGCGCGTATGTAGACAGGTTTGGTTCATTGTAGTAGCGTATACAGTTTGAGCTATGATATTTGAAGTCACAGGTGGTTCTGGTTGTTGATGGGTTCTAATGACAGTTTAAAGGTGTCGGTATTCTGCATATCCTGTTTGATTGATTGTGTTTAGCTTCAGTATTAATGGATGACAACTAATATTGGATCAGGATCATAATGACTCATATTTATGTGATCTGATGGACTAGATCTGGGTGCTAACACATATATTATCCTTGTATATGTAATGATCTGGGTATGTCTGAAGTCAGGAAGTGCAGCGAAGTTATGAATAAGCAATTAATGACATATACGCTGGTTCACCTTGGTGAAGTTGTGTATACACGCTAGTTCAACACTTCCAAGTAGTGTATGCACTCTAATGCATGATTTTGATGATACAGTTGGTTCTGAATATTGTTGCAGAGTTCAGTGTTCTGCTTTGTGGCCTGGTGACTATGTTGTTGACAGGGTTTCAGTGTTTAAGTGATTTAGAAATTGATGATGCTAGTATTGACTGTTTTGTGCTTCAATGATATTTATGGGTCTAGTATGAAAATTTGATGAAACGTGGCCTTCAGATTATAGTGTTGTGCTTCAGGAGTATCCAGTCTGAAAATGTATGAAATGTGCTCCCTTTAGGTTGAAAGAAGATTGTAGGCTGGCACCTACATGCTAGTACATCGGCTAGTACAAGAGCTAAGGGGGTTGTAGCTCCCATCCAGGAAAGTCTGAAAAATGAGAGAGGGTTGTAGCCCTCTGCAGGTTGTAGCCTGCATACTGGTATAAGACTGCACTAGTACAAAATATTGTAAAATAAACTTTCTTATTAAAGGAATATAGAGACGACTTGCAGTAGGTGGTTTTCACCCACATTGGGTTTCCACCTTATATCATGGTGTTCATGTGTGCTTCATGTGTGTGATGATCTGCTCTGCTTTACTGCACCTACTTACTGCTTATATGGTTAATGAAGTTCTGATGCACTAACTAAAGATCAACATTTAATGGATTAACTGAATCATAAGTATTCTACATATACGCTAGTTGCATTCGACACAGTCGCGTATACATGCAGGTTCCATTAACTAAAGTAGTGTATATGTATATAAGTATGGAAATGAAAAAGTTTTAGTGATTTAATAATACTGATTCACCCCCCCTCTGAGTATTATTTCCAACAATTGGTATCAGAGCAGGTCCTTTGGTAGAAGCTTGATCGCTTGAAGGAGATCTGTGGAATAATGGGAAAGAAGCTTAAGAAGAAAGCGCCTAAGAAGAATAAGACATCTCAGAAGAACTATGACAGTGGGAGAATCGATTGGGGATTATGCAGAAGCACTTCAGATTCAGAAGCAGACTCAGAATCTTTTTAGAATGAAGATGAACTATCACGTATGAATTTGTTATCCTTTGATGTTCCAACTATCTATCCATTTGAAGGTGATGTAAGTGATAACAAACAACTGAATGGGCTCTTATGGGTGAGCAAGAAGGATATCAAATAGAGGCAGAATTTAAAAGGCTGACAGAAAAAATTAGAGATCAAGAAGATCTATTAAACATAAAGGTTGGTGCCTTCAAATAAGTTGCTACCAGACTAAAGGCTCAACAAGAAGCAAGGAAGTTATTCAAGGACAAATATCAAAAGTTGCATGATGAAGCAACATCTCTAAGAAATGAAGTCAATGAAAAGAACAAAACAATCAAGAAACTCAGAGATAGATCCAGTTATTATGAAAGTCTTGAAGCTACAATCCTCTTGCTAAAGGAAGATCTTGAAGAATCAAAGAAGTAGAATAAAGATCTACTCCAAGCTATTGAAAAACAAGAAAACAAAGTCATCAGCTTAAAATCTCAGCTGGAATGTGCCTTCAGAATTCGTCAAATGCAGCCGGATCTGAATGAAGAACAAGAAAAGGAGATTCTCAAACTAAGGCAACAAATGGAAGAAGGAAGAAAGTTTGAAGAAATTTTGAAGAATCAATGTCTGGAAAAGGAGGAACATCTTCAGATTGAGGTAAATATCTTAAAAGGTAAATTAGAAGAAAAGGATAAACGGTTATGATTTCAAGATAGTATTAAATCCTTGGATGATATTCTTAGTAGTCAAAGGTCTCCTGCTATCAAGACTAGTCTTGGCTTTCATGAATCTGTTGAAGGTGAATCTAGTTCACAAGGTGAGGCAAGGAACTCTAAAGAGAAATCTAAAATGATCAACAAGGAGATGAGAGGTCAACCCCATCAACAATCAAGGAAAGATATTCTTCAAATAAAATATTTTTCTCCTAACTATGGAAGTAATAGTCGGCCATTTACTCAGATGAATAATATTGAATGTTATGAATGTCATAATCTTGGACATGTTGCCGCTAGATGCAGAAGAAGAATGGTTCAAGATCATCACACAGAAAGATCATCACATTCAAGGTACTTTAATGGATATTGCTTTACTTGCAATATGTTTGGTCACAAAGTTACCGGTTGCTACCAAAGGAATATGAAACATGTAAGATGTTATGCATGCAACAAGCTTGGACATACAACAAAGGAGCACAGAAACAAAGTACGGGCACCATACCAAAATAAGAAAACATCATCACACTTGAAGATATGGAAGAAGAAGGAAGTACAATAAAAAATATGTGGCACATCACAATATACTCAGACACAGCACAGCACAGACATAACAGACTCAGGGGGAGCTAAAAGTGTAAAACTTTAGTGCCCCAAATCTCATACGCAAGTTTCATGAAGGGAAGTCGTGTATATACGCGAGTTAGACACTACAAAGTCCAGTATATGTCAGTCCAAGGAAAAGCAGTGGGGGCAGGCTTAGAGAAAGGGTCTGATATGATTCAGTCCATTATTTGCTCCATTGGTTAATAGTTACAGTCTGCTGAGGATGTGTGGAAATGTTTTGATACTTGTAAGATGTTTAGAACTGTTTTGATCCTAACATGATGATGATGATATCTTGATGCTTATTGCTGATATATGCATGATCAGATCTAACAGTAAATAGATGGCACAGGTTGAGGGGGAGCATATGCCTTTAATAATGCATTGTTGGCATTATGGTTAATAGTCCTTGGTGATGGTGCTTGCTATGATGTGGTGTCCATGATAAAATCTCATATGATTCTTGGGGTTATATAGTTGATGTTCAGGTCATTTTTGCGGATTGATTCTTAGATGGTGCATATATGATGCTTACGCAAGGAGAAGTACAAAGCTTGAATACACAACTTCATTACTTGGTGATGAGTCTCTCATATGCTGCTACCATCATATGCATAAAGATCATATAATACAATGCAGGATTCCTATAGTTCTTGGTGTTCATGTGGATGAGGATTGTTGAAGTTGATGATATAAAGAAGTCTTGACAAATGATCTTGAGCTCAAGATACATAGTGCTGGAGACATGAATGATTACTCAAGTTGCATTGTTGGAGACATAATGAAGATGAGTTCTTACCTATATGTTGATAGGTTGATTGTTACATATGTTGATTGATGCAGATATTCCCAAGTGATGATACATGGATAATATTGTTGATAAGATGGCTATGGTGTTTTACACATATGATATAATGCGAATGATTTTATGATGATGAATTGATATCTATCTGCAGACATACCCTGTCATAGGACATTTACAGGTTACTGATATGGAATTGGTTGTACGCGAGTTTCATAAGGAGTATCCGCGTCTATACGCTTGTTTCTGTGGATACAGTCGCGTATATGTTAATATGGAGGAAATTAGAGGGCCAAACTCAGAATGGGAAGAGTCTGATATGGGCTTCACAGAAACCATCTGGCACAGATGGAACAGGTACAAAGGGATAACATGATTACTGGTCAAGATATTGTTGGAAGATGCTTATGGAGCAGATCATACATTATGTATGATAGTTGCTAATGACTATCATGGTCTTATTTAGATGTTTGGTCTCATGTAAAGGTCATATCAAGACTCATGATGTAATAGTGTGTCTCTATCTATTGTAGTCATTTGATGAAATCTCTTCTAGTCACATGATGTAATTTGTAACCCCTCTATGCATAAGAAGGATGATGAAATATTTCATTCATGTATCAAGGTCATGTAATGGCCTATGTTGGTTTCCCCACTATGCCTGGGATGAATGATGTTATACTCTTGTATTATCATGTGTAAACCTTTGGTATATCCCCACTTGGTTGGGAGATGGATGTATGTATAAGTCTTTGGTGCTAGGAAGGTCACTTAAGATATATAGAGTCATATTCTTCTTGAAGAACATCTTTTTGCAGATCTTGCCTACAGTCAGGGGGAGCATGAACAAGACAAGTCAGCGAGAGCATAACTTTCAGCATGTAGCATGGACAGATTGGTACATCTTGGCATATACAAAGGGGGAGCTCATTCAGAGATTTCAGCAGGTACTCAGGGGGAGTATGAACAACGGAATGCTTATCTAGGAAAGAGAATATCTTGGTTCGCCCTTTGCCCTTGATGTCAAAGGGGGAGTGTGATTTGGTGTTGTTGCCATCAAGTTCAAAGGGGGAGATTGTTGGCATTATGTTGCATGTGTTTTACTTGATGGAAACCAACTCGTAGAAGATCAACTCACTTATATATATCTAGATGAATCTTCAGAAGAGATATCAGATGTGACTGAATGATTGGGATGCAGGACGGCTCAAAGGAATCAGATGATAGTTCTAAGTGTGACAAGTTAGCTTTGCCATCAAGTCCAAAAGGTGAGATTGTTGGCATTATGAGACAAGTGTTGTCCAACGATGGCAAATCACACAGATGACAAATCATAGTGCAGAAGGTCAGGAGTAAGGAATTGATGATCAGACTACAAGAATGAAGAGAAAACACATATACGTAGGTTCATTGTGACCGAGCCACATATACATGCGGGTTAGACATTACAAAGGCATGTATGCATATACGCGCACTTTCATGCAAGGAAAAGCGCGTATATGTTGGAGAACTTGCTCTTGGTCAGTGGTAGTTAGTCCTTGGTATTTGAACCTATGGTTTTGGACCACAGTATCTCGTCAGATGTGATAATCCCAAGTATTGGGTCCATGGTATTGCTTTGTTATGGTTTTGGACCATGGTATTGAGCAAGGCCTAAGACTATAAAAGGAGAAGAAGATCATTAGGCAAGTGCATCGAAAAAGTATTGAATATCTGATGAAGGATGAGATCCAGTATGCAGGTTATGGGTTGATGATGCAGTGCTAAGGAGAGATCTCACTGGTTGATGGAGAATAAGATCTAAGGATAGATCGGGATCAAATGGTTTGAAATGAACTATATTTATATGATTGATTATGTTTATTCTAGATCTGTATACTGACGCATGTAATGATCTGAACTGGGTATAACTTAAGTTTGAAATCGCTGCAAGTCATGATTGAATATTTATAGATCTGTACGCGGGTTGGCTTTGGTGTAAGCGCGTATGTAGGCAGGTTTGGTTCATTGTAGTAGCGTATACAATTTGAGCTATGATATTTGAAGTCACAAGTGGTTCTGGTTTTTGATGGGTTCTGATGACAGTTTAAAGGTGTCAGTATTCTGCATATCCTGTTTGATTGATTGTGTTTAGCTTCAGTATTGATGGATGAGAACTAATATTGGATCAGGAACATAGTGACTCATATTTATGTGATCTGATGGACTAGATCTGGGTGCTAACACATATATTATCCTTGTATATGTAATGATCTGGGTATGTCTAAAGTTAGGAAGTGCAGCGAAGTTATGAATAAGCAATTAATGACATATACACTGGTTCACCTTGGTGAAGTTGCGTATACACGCTGGTTTAGCACTTCCAACTAGCGTATGCACTCTGATGCATGATTTTGATGATATAGTTGGTTCTGAATATTGTTGCAGAGTTCAGTGTTCTGCTCTGTGGCCTGGTGACTATGTTGTTGACTGGGTTTCAGTGTTTAAGTGATTCAGAAATTGATGATGCTAGTATTGACTGTTTTGTGCTTCAATTATATTTATGGGTCCAGTATGAAAATTTGATGAAACGTGGCCTTCAGATTATAGTGTTATGCTTCAGGAGTATCCAGTCTGAAAATGTATGAATTGTGGCCCCTAGAGGTTGAAAGAAGATTGTAGGCTGGTGGCTACGTACTAGTACATCAGCTAGTACAAGAGCTAAGGGGGTTGTAGCTCCCATCTAGGAAAGTCTGAAAAATGGGAGAGGGTTATAGCCCTCTGCAAGTTGTAGCTTGCATACTGGTATAAGACTGCACCAGTACAAAAGATTGTAAAATGAAGTTTCTTATTAAAGGAAGATAGAGACAACTTGCAGCAGGTGGTTTTCACCCACATTGGGTTTCCACCTTATATCATGGTGTTCATGTGTGCTTCTTGTGTGTAATGATCTGTTCTGTTTTATTGCACCTACTTACTGCTTATATGGTTAATGAAGTTCTGATGGACTAACTAAAGATCAACATTTAATGGATGAACTGAATCATAAGTATTCTACATATACGCTAGTTGCATTCGACACAGTCGCGTATACACGCAGGTTCCATTAACTGAAGTAGCGTATATGTATATAAGTATGGAAATGAAAAAGTTTTAGTGATTTAATAATACTGATTCAGCCCCGCTCTCAGTATTATTTCCAACAATTGGTATCAGAGCAGGTCCTTTGGTAGAAGCTTGATCGCTTGAAGGAGATCCGTGGAACAATGGGAAAGAAGCTTAAGAAGAAAGCACATAAGCAGAATAAGACATCTCAGAAGAACTATGACAGTGGGAGAACCGATTGGGGATTATGCAGAAGCACTTCAGATTCAGAAGCAGACTCAGAATCTTTTCAGAATGAAGATGAACTATCAGGTATGAATTTGTTATCCTCTGATGTTCCAACTATCTATCCATTTGAAGGTGATGTAAGTGATAACAAACAACTGAATGGGCTCTTATGGGTGAACAAGAAGGATATCAAATAGAGGCAGAATTTGAAAGGCTGACAGAAAAAATTAGAGATCAAGAAGATCTATAAACATAAAGGCTAGTGCCTTCAAAGAAGTTGCTACCAGACTAAAGGCTCAACAAGAAGCAGGGAAGTTATTCAAGGACAAATATCAAAAGTTTCATGATGAAGCAACATCTATATGAAATGAAGTCAATGAAAAGAACACAACAATCAAGAAACTTAGAGATAGATCCAATTATTATGAAAGTCTTGAAGCTACAATCCTCTCGCTAAAGGAAGATCTTGAAGAATCAAAGAAGTAGAATAAAGATCTACCAAGCTATTGAAAAACAAGAAAACGAAGTCATCAGCTTAAGATCTCAGCTGGAATGTGCCTTCAGAATTTGTCAAATGCAGCAGGATCTGAATGAAGAACAAGAAAAGGAGATTCTCAAACTAAGGCAACAAATGGAAGAAGGAAGAAAGTTTGAAGAAATTTTGAAGAAGCAATGTCTGGAAAAGGAGGAACATCTTCAGATTGAGGTAAATATCTTAAAAGGTAAATTAGAAGAAAAGGATAAACGGTTACGATTTCAAGATAGTATTAAATCCCTGGATGATATTCTTAGTAGTCAAAGGTCTCCTGCTATCAAGACTAGTCTTGGTTTTCATGAATCTGTTGAAGGTGAATCTAGTTCACAAGGTGAGGCAAGGAACTCTAAAGAGAAATCTAAAATGATCAACAAGGAGATGAGAGATCAACCCCATCAACAATAAAGGAAAGATATTCTTCAAAGAAAATCTTTTTCTCCTAACTATGGAAGTAATATTTGGCCATTTACTCAGATGAATAATATTGAATGTTATGAATGTCATAATCTTGGACATGTTGCAGCTAGATGCAGAAGAAGAATGGTTCAAGATCATCACACAGAAAGATCATCACATTCAAGGTACTTTAATGGATATTGCTTTGCTTGCAATATGTTTGGTCACAAAGTTACTGGTTGCTACTGAAGGAATATGAAACATGTAAGACGTTATGCATGCAACAAGCTTGGACATACAGCAAAGGAGTGCAGAAACAAAGTACGGGCACCATACCAAAAGGAGAAAACATCATCACACTTGAAGATATGGAAGAAGAAGGAAGTATAGTCAGAAAGATGTGGTACAACACAATATACTCAAACACAACACAACATAGACATAACAGAATCAGGGGGAGCTGAAAGTGTAAAACTTCAGTGTCCTAAATCTCATACGCAAGTTTCATGAATTGAAGTCGCGTATATACGTGAGTTAGACACTGCAAAGTCGCGTATATGTCAGTCTACGGAAAAGCAGTGGGGACAGGCTTAGAGAAATGGTCTGATATGATTCAGTCCACTATTTGCTCTATTGGTTAATAGTTACAGTCTGCTGAGGATGTGTGGAAATGTCTTGATACTTGTAAGAAGTTTAGAAGTGTTTTGATCCTAACTTGATGATGATGATGTCTTGATGCTTATTTCTGATGTATGCATGATCAGATCTAACAGTAAACAGATGGCATAGGTTGAGGGGGAGCATATGCCTTTAATAATGCATTGTTGGCATTATGGTTAATAGTCCTTGGTGATGGTGCTTGCTATGATGTGGTGTCCATGACAAAATCTCATATGATTCTTGGGGTTATATAGTTGATGTTCAGGTCATTTTTGCGGATTGATTCTTATATGGTGCATATATGATGCTTACACAAGGAGAAGTACAAAGCTTGAATACACAACTTCATTACTTGGTGATGAGTCTCTCATATGCTGCTACCATCATATGCATAAAGATCATATAATACAATGCAGTATTCCTATAGTTCTTGGTGCTCATGTGGATGAGGATTGTTGAAGTTGATGATATAAAGAAGTCTTGACAAATGATCTTGAGCTCAAGATACATAGTGCTGGAGACATGAATGATTACTCAAGTTGCATTGTTGGAGACATGATGAAGATGAGTTCTTACCTATATGTTGATAGGTTGATTGTTACATATGTTGATTGATGCAGATATTCCCAAGTGATGATACATGGATAATATTGTTGATAAGATGGCTATGGTGTTTTACACATATGATATAATGTGAATGATTTTCATGATGATGAATTGATATCTATCTGCAGACATACCCTGTCATAGGACATTTATAGGTTACTGATCTGAAATTGGTTGTACACGAGTTTCATAAGGAGTATCCACGTATATACGCTTGTTTCTGTGGATACAGTCGCGTATATGTTAATATGGAGGAAATCAGAGGGCCAAACCCAGAATGGGAAGAGTCTGATATGGGCTTCACAGAAACCATCTGGCATAGATGGAACAGGTACAAAGGGAGAACATGATTACTGGTCAAGATATTGTTGAAAGATGCTTATGGAGCAGATCATACATTATGTATGATAGTTGCTAATGACTATCATGGTCTTATTTAGATGTTTGGTCTCATGTAAAGGTCATATCAAGACTCATGATGTAATAGTGTGTCTCTATCTATTGTAGTCATTTGATGAAATCTCTTCTAGTCACATGATGTAATTTGTAACCCCTCTATGCATAAGAAGGATGATGAAATATTTCAGTCATGTATCAAGGTCATGTAACGGCCTATGTTGGTTTCCCCACTATGCCTGGGATGAATGATGTTATACTCTTGTATTATCATGTGTAAACCTTTGGTATATCCCCACTTGGTTGGGAGATGGATGTATGTATAAGTCTTTGGTGCTAGGAATGTCACTTAAGATATATAGAGTCATATTCTTCTTGAAGAACATCTTTTTGCAGATCTTGCGTACAGTCAGGGGGAGCATGAACAACACAAGTCAGTGAGAGCAGAGCTTTCAGCATGTAGCATGGACAGATTGGTACATCTTGGCATATACAAAGGGGGAGCTCATTCAGAGATTTCAGCAGGTACTCAGGTGGAGTATGAATAGCGGAATGCTTATCTAGGAAAGAGAATATCTTGGTTTGCCCTTTGCCCTTGATGTCAAAGGGGGAGTGTGATTTGGTGTTGTTGCCATCAAGTCCAAAGGGGGAGATTTTTGGCATTATGTTGCATGTGTTGTACTTGATGGAAACCAACTCGTAGAAGATCAACTCACTTATATATATCTAGATGAATCTTCAGAAGAGATATCAGATGTGACTGAATGCATGGGATGCAGGACAACTCAAAGGAATCAGATGATAGTTCTAAGTGTGACAAGTTAGCTTTGCCATCAAGTCCAAAAGGGGAGATTGTTGGCATTATGAGACAAGTGTTGTCCTTGATGGCAAATCACACAGATGACAAATCATAGTGCAGAAGGTCAGCAGCAAGGAATTGATGATGTTGGGTCCCTATAATACTAGTGATTACCCCATTACTATTGTAGTTATACCCCTTATTTATATTGTTGTGCCCCTATTACCCCCATATTGTTATTTCTGTGCCCCATAGAATCCCTCTATTGTTATTTTTGTGGCTTTATATTATTATTGTTAGGTCGGCTGGATTATATTGTGACTCCTTAGACTCCTATATATAGAAAGGAGGTTTTGTCATTTGAATCATCAAAGAATTGTTCATTTATGTAATGTAAAGGAGGTTTCCCCCTCGAAGAGGCTGAATTCTAAGGCGTTGATCTATCTTTTCTATCTTTTCTTGAGCTGGTTTCATAACATTTGGTATCAGAGCTTTGGATTCTAGGGTTTCGCTGCTCCAAACAGGTCATCGTGGAATTTTCGCTATAACTTTTTTCTGTGACGTTTCAGAAGTCGCAAAAAAAACCCATTTGAGAAGAAATCGCGCTGAACCTTGGGTCCAAATTTCAGAGCTTTTTGCGAGATATTTTCGGAGATATGATCTGAGGAAGTTGGTCT
The DNA here is from genome assembly GCA_031772625.1 of Pinus tabuliformis. Classification (NCBI taxonomy): domain Eukaryota; kingdom Viridiplantae; phylum Streptophyta; class Pinopsida; order Pinales; family Pinaceae; genus Pinus; species Pinus tabuliformis. Next base: position 428,755,085 of record CM062808.1, on the reverse strand, counting down.
TTTTGCAGACTCCTGAATTACATTCAAAACAGGTGACCTGGGGAAAATCGTCATAACTTTCTCTCTGGGAATCGGATTGAAATTTCGTAAGAAGGTACAGAAAGAGGACGGACTGTAGTTTCTTTTATATGTTTTTAGAACCAAAGGTCGAAAATTGACACGTGGCACTTCGTACAAGTTCGCTCTACTGAAAGGTCTATAATCAAGTCACTGTGGGAGATTGTGCATAACTCTTCTTGGAGAATCCAATTTGGATCAGACTGGTGGCATTGGAAAGAGGACACAGAGAGCTACTACAGGTCACAAATTCAGAACTAGATGATTAGAAAGTACAGAGATACATCAGAGGCAATATCGAGCTCCTACAAAGTGAAAAAAGGTGTGTAGATTTTTTTAAATTTTTGCTTAAGCTTGGTTTGAAAATTTATTTTGAAGGAATTCAAAGGGCATAGTAGAGCATTATTATCGGTAACTGATGCCCCGAGGAAAGAAAATGCAAACACCTAGTAAGGAACCTGAAAGCTCTAGCATGACTCATGAAGAAGAGGAAGAAATGCTACATGATATATCAAAATTACAAGAACAAGTGCAACAAATGTCACGCTCAAAAAGCTAACAGATGCTAAGATAAATGGCGTGGAAGCTAAGATAAATGGCGTGGAAGCTAAGATGGACAATTTGAAGATAGATTTGAACACAAATTTGAAGACAGGCATGGCAGATTTGAAGACAGATTTGACAAATTTTCTACAAGAAATACTTACTAATGGTGAAAAGGTAGTAAAGGAAACTCATGATGAGAACAAAAGAAATGTTAATCATGATTCCATAGACTCTAATGTTGGATCGAAGAATCACCATATTCCAAAAATCGATATGAGGAAGTTTGATGGCAAGGATCCCGCCACATGGATATTACAGATGGAGCAATTCTTCGATCTCAATAATGTGCAAAACACACAAAAGGTACGTATGGCAACTGTATATTTGGAACCAAATCAGTTTGTATGGTATCAATGGCTTTGTTCTCGTAAACAATTTATCACTTGGGCAATTTTTACGGAAGAATTGATAGCACATTATGAGGATACAAAAAGCAACACTTTTTTTAGCCAATTGATAAGTCTCAAACAAAAGGGTTCAATAATGGAGCACATTGAGGAGTTCCAAAAATTGAACATAAGGGTAAAAGATATTCCAGAGGAGCATAGGATTGATGTGTTCATAGGGTCTTTAAAGGATAATATCCAACATGATGTTCGCCTTTGGGAACCTGATTCATTAGAGAAGGCATTCAGGTTAGCAAGAAAAATGGAAAGCAAAATTATGGCAACCAGGAAGCATACCACTCACAACTATAAAGACGGAAGTGTTGTTGCCCCTAGTCTTCCACAACCTACAAGGTTGACACCACAACAATTGGAAGAAAAAAGAGCAAAAGGGCTTTGTTACAATTGTGATAGCAAATACACAAAAGGTCATAAGTGTGCTGAGAAGAAATTATTCTACATAGATTGTGAAGAGGAAGAAGAAAAGGAGCAAGAAAGGTCAAAAGAAGAGGATATATTCCAGGAACAAAGCCTAGATGAAGAACAAATAAATCCGACCATATCTTGTAATGCATTGGCGGGAATTACCACTCCTCAAACCATCAAGATAGAAGGACAAATCAAGAAGAAAAAGGTAATAGTGTTGATTGATTCAGGAAGCACCCACAATTTTATTCATTGTAGGGTAGCAAAAGAATTGAATTGCTTCCTATATCCAGCACCAGAGTGTCAAGTGATGATTGCAAATGGAGGAACAATAAATTGCTCTGGAAAGTGCCATAATATCAAGCTATCCATGGGAGAATATGTATTGACTAGCCCAATGCTTTCCATTCCAATGGGAGGTGCTGATGTTGTACTAGGAGTCCAATGGCTACAATCCTTGGGTACAATAGCTTTTAATTTTCAAGAACTTTTCATCAAATTTTCTACGGAAGGAAAGGAAGTTGAATTAAGGGGTATTGCAGGGAAACCAGGAAAGATAATCAGCTCTAATGGCATGACAAAGCTTCTAAAAAAGGAGCAAAGAGGTGTAATTGCACAATTATGTTCGCTAGATGTTTCCACATTGGAATCATCTATTTCTCCAGATCTCCAAAAAGTCCTGGACAATCATTCCAAGGTATTTGAGACTCCCAAAGGTCTCCCACCTATGCGTGATCATGATCATGCTATTCATCTGATTCCAGGAAGTGTTCCTCCAAACATCAGGCCGTACAGATATCCCTATGTCCAAAAAAGTGAAATTGAACGTATGGTTGCAGAAATGCTAGAGGCTGGTATAATTCAACCGAGTCAAAGTTCTTTCTCAGCTCCAGTAGTATTGGTGCACAAGAAGGATGGATCATGGCGCATGTGTCCAGATTATAGGGAGCTCAACAAGCTCACTATTAAAGATAAGTTCCCCATTCCTGTCATTGATGAATTACTGGATGAATTGCATGGATCAATTTACTTCACCAAGTTGGATCTTCGTTCGGGATATCATCAAATCAGAATGAAGATTGAAGACATTCCGAAAACGGCATTTAGAACTCATGAGGGTCATTATGAATTTTTGGTCATGCCTTTTGGCCTTACCAATGCACCTTCAACATTTCAAGGTTTGATGAATTCAATTTTCAAACCATTCCTTAGAAAATTTGTGTTAGTATTTTTTGATGATATACTAATCTACAGCAAGTCTTGGAAGGATCATGTTGAACATGTTGACAGGGTGCTACAACTATTGGAGGAGAAACAATTATATGCAAAAAGATCCAAATGTTTCTTTGGAGTCCAGGAGGTGGAATATTTGGGTCATATTGTATCTCATGAAGGAGTTAAGGTAGACCCTAGCAAAATTAAAGCCATTAAGGAATGGAAAATCCCCACATCCATAAAGCATCTGCGAGGATTTCTTGGGTTGACAGGGTATTATCGCAAGTTTGTTAAGAATTATGGGAGAATAGCAGCACCTCTAACAACATTATTGAAGAAAGATTCATTTTCATGGACTCCGGAAGCAACAAAGGCCTTTGAACATCTTAAAGAGGCAATGTGCCAAGCACCGGTCTTAGCTACACCGGACTTCACAAAAACCTTTATTGTGGAATGTGATGCTTCAGGAAATGGAATTGGTGCTGTTCTAATGCAAGATGAAAGACCCATTGCTTTTGAAAGTCGTCCAATCAAGGGAAAGTTTTTAAGCAAAGCTATTTATGAGAAGGAAATGTTGGCAATACTCCATGCACTTAAGAAATGGCGACCCTACCTAATGGGAAGACACTTCAAGGTAAAAACGGATCATGATAGCCTTAAATACTTTTTAGAACAAAGATTATCCTCTGAAGAGCAACAAAAGTGGGTCACAAAGATGTTGGGTTATGACTTTGAAATCATCTACAAAAAAGGGAAGCAAAATGTGGTGGCAGATGCACTCTCAAGAAAGGATGAGGATGTGGAAGCATTGTTGTGTGCCATTTCTATTATCCAACCAGATTGGATAAACGAAGCAAGGGAGGAATGGAAGAATGACGAAGAAGTGTGGGCACTTATTCGAAAGCTACAACAAGATTCCAGTACTTCTGATACATTTAGCTGGCAAAATGATTCGTTATGGTACAAAGATCGCTTATACCTCTGTAAGAATTCCCAGCTAAAACAAAAGATTCTTATGGAATTGCACACTTCTCCCTTAGGAGGGCACTCAGGATTTTTAAAAACTTACCACAGGGTTAAGAAGGAATTTTTTTGGGATGGCCTTAAATCAGATATTCAAAAGTTTGTGGCGGAATGTTTGGTTTGCCAACAAAATAAAGTTGAAACAATTAAGACACCGGGTCTATTACAACCTTTATCCATTCCAAGCCAACGTTGGGAGGAGGTTTCAATGGATTTTATCACAGGTTTACCCAAGTCTGAGGGAAAGAGTGTCATCATGGTGGTAGTTGACAGACTTACCAAGTATGCACACTTTTGTGCATTATCACATCCATTTAAAGCCAGTACAGTTTCTACTGCATTTATGGAAACAGTTCAAAAGCTACATGGAAACCCAAAGATTATTGTAAGTGACAGAGATCCCATTTTCACTGGAAATTTTTGGACAGAATTATTTTCTTGTCTTGGTACTCAGTTAGCTCATAGCTCATCTTATCATCCTCAATCTGATGGGCAAACTGAGATAGTAAACAAATGTTTGGAAGGATATCTTCGTTGCTTTGTATCTGATAAACAGACACAATGGGTCAAATGGTTGCCTCTGGCTGAATGGTGGTATAACACTTCCTTCCATACAGCAACAAAAATGACCCCATTTATGGCACTTTATGGGTATCAACCACCATCCATCACATCATATTTAAGAGAAAATTCTAAGGTTCAGGCAGTGGAACATCACATCGAACATCAACAACAAGTCCTCCAACTCTTAAAGGATAACCTCGTGTTGGCACAAAATAGAATGAAACAACAGGCAGATCAACATCGCAGTGAAAGAAGTTTTGATGTAGGTGATTGGGTATTCCTACGGCTACAACCATATAAGCAAATGTCCCTAAAGCAAGCTAAGAAGGATAATAAATTATCACCAAAGTATTATGGTCCGTACAAGGTGTTGCAAAAGATTGGTACTATGGCATACAAATTGGAGCTTCCTGCAGCTTCTCGATTGCACCCAGTTTTCCATGTTTCATGTTTAAAGAAGGTTATAGGTGACAAGCTCCCAATTCAAACAATATTGCCAGAACTTGACGAGGAAGGAAAAAGAAACAAGAACTCGACAGCTCACGAAATCGATCGATCAATTTCAGAGTATCTTATCAAGTGGAAGAACTTATCCGCTGAAGATTCCACATGGGAGGATGAGAATTTTATGCAGAAGTATCCAGAACTACTCAAGCGTTGAGGACAACACTTTTTTGAAGGAGAGGGGCATGTTGGGTCCCTATAATACTAGTGATTACCCCATTACTATTGTAGTTATACCCCTTATTTATATTGTTGTGCCCCTATTACCCCCATATTGTTATTTCTGTGCCCCATAGAATCCCTCTATTGTTATTTTTGTGGCTTTATATTATTATTGTTAGGTCGGCTGGATTATATTGTGACTCCTTAGACTCCTATATATAGAAAGGAGGTTTTGTCATTTGAATCATCCAAGAATTGTTCATTTATGTAATGTAAAGGAGGTTGCCCCCTCGAAGAGGCTGAATTCTAAGGCGTTGATCTATCTTTTCTATCTTTTCTTGAGCCGGTTTCATAACAGATGATCAGACTATAAGAATGAAGAGAAAACACATATACGCAGGTTCATTGTGACCGAGCCACGTATACACGCGGGTTAGACATTACAAAGGCACGTACGCATATACACGCACTTTCATGCAAGGAAAGCGCGTGTATGTTGGAGAACTTACTCTTGGTCCGTGGTAGTTAGTCCTTGGTATTTGAACCTATGGTTTTGGACCACAATATCTCGTCAGATGTGATAATCCCAAGTATTGGGTCCATGGTATTGCTTTGTTATGGTTTTGGACAACGGTATTGAGCAAGGCCTGAGACTATAAAAGGAGAAGAAGATCATTAGGCAAGTGCATTGAAAAAGTATTGAATATCCGATGAAGGATGAGATCCAGTATGCAGGTTATGGGTTGATGATGCAGTGCTAAGGAGAGATCTCACCAGTTGATGTAGAATAAGATCTAAGGATATATCGGGATCAAATGGTTTGAAATGAACTATCTTTATATGATTGATTATGTTTATTATAGATCTGTATACTGACGCATGTAATGATCTGAACTGGGTATAACTTAAGTTTGAAATCGCTGCAAGTCATGATTGAATATTTACAGATCTGTACGCGGGTTCGCTTTGGTGTAAGCGCGTATGTACGCATGTTAGGACCCTATACTACTAGTGTAACCCCCTATTGTTGTTAGTATAACCCACTTATTATATTGATGTACCCATGTAGTGCCCATATTGTTACTATTGTGCCACATAGAAGCCCACTATTGTTATTATTGTGCCCTTACATTATTATTGTTATGTCGGCTCTGATTATGTTATAACCCCTTAGAATCCTATATATAGAAAGGAGGTCTTTCATTTGTATCATCCAATAATTGTTCATTTATGTAATGTAAAGGAGGTTGCCCCCTCGAAGAGGCTGAATTCTAAGGCGTGGATTTATCTTTTCTATCTTTTCTTGAGCTGGTTTCATAACATTTGGTATCAGAGCTTTGGATTCTAGGGTTTCGCTGCTCCAAACAGGTCATCGTGGCATTTTCGCTATAACTTTTTTTCTGTAACGTTTCAGAAGTCGCAAAAAAACCCATTTGAGAAGAATTGGCGCTGAATGTTGGGTCCGCATTTCAGAGCTTTTCCCGAGATATTTTCGGAGATATGATCTGAGGAAGTTGGCCTTTTTGCAGACTCCTGAATTACATTCAAAACAGGTGACCAAGGGAAAATATTCATAACTTTCTCTCTAGGGATCGGATTGAAGTTTCGTAAGAAGGTACAAAAAGAGGACGGACTGTAGTTTCGTGCGGGTGTTTTTCATATCCAAAGGTCGAAACAGTGACTCATGGCATGTCGTACAAGTTCGCTCTACTGAACTAGTCTATAATCAAGTCACTGTGGGAGATTTCGCATAACTCTTCCTTGGAGAATCCAATTTGGGTCAGACTTGTGGCATTGGAAAGAGGACACAGAGGGCTACTGCAGGTCACAAATTCAGAACTAGGTGATTGAAAAGTACAGAGTTACATTCGTTTCAAGGTCAAGCTCCTAAAATCAAGAAAAAGCAAGATGAGGAAGTTTGATGGCAAGGATCCGGTAAATTGGATACTTCAAATGGAGCAATATTTTGATCTACATGGTGTACAACTGTTACAAAAGGTATGTATTGCATCTTCATATTTAGAACCCGATCAATTTTTATGGTATGAAGGGCTTTGGTCTCGTAAAAAACTTGTTACGTGGTCAATTTTCACGGAGGAAATGATAGCACATTATGAGGATACAAAGAGCAACATCTTCTTTAGAGCAACACCACAACAATTGGAAAGAGTAAAAGGGCTTTGTGACATAATGGAAAGAAAAATTATGGAAACCAGGAAGTATACCCCTCACAACTATAAAGATGGAAGTGTTGTTTCTCCCAGCCTTCCACAACCTACAAGGGTTACACCACAACAATTGGAAGAAAAAAGAGAAAAAGGGCTTTGTTACAGTTGTGATAGCAAATGCACTAAAGGTCATAGGTGTGCTGAGAAGAAATTATTTTACATAGAATATGAAGAGCGGGAAGAAAAGGATCAAGAAACATCAAAAGAAGAGGATATACGCCAAGACACCACCCCAGAGAAAGAAGAAATGAATCAGACCATATCTTGTAAAGCATTGGAAAGAATTACCACTCCTCAAACTATCAAGATAGAAGGACATATCAAGAAGAAAAAGGTGCAAGTAGTGAAAGATCACATCGAGAAAGAAGAAATGAATCCAACCATATCTTGTAATTCAATGGATGAAATTACCACTCCTCAAACTATCAAGATAGAAGGACACATCAAGAAGAAAAATGTTCAAGAAGTGAAAGATCACATTGAGCATCAAGAAATGAATCCGACCATATCTTGTAAAGGACGGGAAGAAATTACCACTCCTCAAAAGATAGAAGGACATATCAAGAAGAAAAAGGTTCAAGCAGAGAAAGATCACATCGAGCATCAACAGCAAGTTCTCCAACTTTTAAAGGATAACGCCACTTCGGTGCAAAATCAAACGATACAACAGGTAGATCAACATCGTAGTGAAAAATGTTTTGATGTAGGTGATTGGGTATTTTTACTGCTACATCTCAAGCAAGCTATTTATGAGAAAGAAATGTTGGCAATACTACATGCACTTAAAAAATGGCGACCTTACCGAACGAGAATACTCTTCAAGGATGAGGATGTGGAAGCATTGTTTTTTGCTATTTATATTATCCAACCAAATTGGATAAACGAAGCAAGGGATGAATGGAAGAAGGACGAAGAAGTATGGCCACTTATTCAAAAGTTGCAAAAGATCCCAATTCAAGCAATATTGTCAGAAATTGAAGAGGAAGGAAAAATCATATTGGAACCTGGAGCAGTCACAGAAACAAGAACCCGACAGCTACGAAAGCGATCAATTTCAGAGTATTTCATCAAGTGGAAGAACTTACCCGTTGAATATTCCACATGGGAGGACAAGAATTTTATACAGAAGCATCAAGAACTACTCAAGCGTTGAGGACAACACTTTTTGAAGGAGAGGGGCATGTTAGGCCCCTATACTACTAGTGTAACCCCCTATTGTTCTTAGTATAACCCACTTATTATATTGATGTACCCATGTAGTGCCCATATTGTTATGATTGTGCCACATAGAAGCCCACTATTGTTATTATTGTGCCCTTACATTATTATTGTTATGTCGGCTCTGATTATGTTATAACCCCTTAGACTCCTATATATAGAAAGGAGGTCTTTTCATTTGTATCATCCAAGAATTGTTCATTTATGTAATGTAAAGGAGGTTGCCCCCTCGAAGAGGCTGAATTCTAAGGCGTGGATTTATCTTTTCTATCTTTTCTTGAGCTGGTTTCATAACAACGCAGGTTTGGTTCATTGTAGTAGCGTATACAATTTGAGCTATGATATTTGAAGTCACAGGTGGTTCTGGTTGTTGATGGGTTCTGATGACAGTTTAAAGGTGTCAGTATTCTACATATCCTGTTTGATTGATTGTGTTTAGCTTCAGTATTGATGGATGAGAACTAATATTGGATTAATAATACTAATTCACACCCCCCCCCTCTCAGTATTATTTCCAACAGGAGCATATTTCCGTATTTTTGGAGTTGTATAAATACCAATTTAGGTATGTTCATAAGAATTGTTGAAATTTTATTTATTATTAGTTTAAAGTGTTGTAAATATTTAAATTATTGGAACTTGCTACTTTCGAATGTTTATGAGATATTTACAAATTTAATTCCGAGCTAACCAATAATGAATGGCAACTATAGTTGAGAATGTACATGTAAGGGGGTTAAAACAAGAACGTGTTGTTAAATTTTTTAAGTTAAATTTATAATGATTTTTTGTCCATAGCAGGTTGTCATGAAGTAATGAAAATATCATATTAGCATAAATTTGGGTTTTCTTTCTCCATGTACAATTGTAGTTGAAGTTTTCACACTAAGTGTTTGACAAAAGTGATAAATGAGGTAGTAAGTATTTTTGTTGTTGTTATTATAAGAAATCACATCCCTAGGAATTTTTGTTACGATTCAGATGAACATCAGGGGGTATCCATACAAAAATAACATGAAACCCTTGACTTGATTCCAAAAAAACACCTTTCAGAATCCATATCGTAAATCTAGGCTATTTTGTAGATTGTTGCTACCAATTGTCTGCACCTGTTGTCAATTTTTGGGTGAAAGAATAAATGATTTATTCCCTGTTTTAATATTTTTTCATTTGAAGAATTTATATATAAATTTTATGAGCTAAATAGGCTGAGGAATAATCTTATATTCATGTCAAATTTCCTTAAGAGATTGTGGCTTCAAAGTGTTTGACAAAATGCCACAATGATTGTAGATTGCATGCTTGCAAAGTGTTCTTCAAAATGCCTCAATAGCTATAGCTTGTAGATTTCATGCTTGCAAAGTGTTTGTCAAAAGGCCTCAATGGATGTAACTTTTGTTCATATAAATTGTTAGAGTAAATGTCCTACTTACTGTAACTTCTATGTATTAGAAAATTTATGAATAGATTATTTAATGGATGTAGCTTCCTATGTCTGCGAGTTTTTGTACGAATGCAAAAATGAATTTAATAAGTTTCTAAAGTGTGAATAGAGAATATGATAATTGTTACCTTTATTACCTAAAGCTTTCATTTAAAAAAAAAAATTATTGTTGGAAACAATTTTCTAGTGACTAATTCTGAGCTACATTTATTCATGGGTGCAATATTATGTTTTAATTTATGTATAAAACAACTAGTGGCACTTTTTGAAGAATAATATGACTCTGAATTTATAACAGTGGTTTCTCTTGCTGCCACATTCATTATATGAGTCTCATGATTGAAGCAATGCCACTGGGAATTTTTAATTGATGAATCAATAAAAATATCATATTTATTATATTTACTGATGAAGAGATGCATATTCCTCTTTCATTTATCATGTTACAAGTAGGTTAATACTCATACCCTTATATGTGATTTTTGTGATAGAAGCATAATGTTTAGGTTCTTGTGGAATACTTTTGTGGATATAAGGTCAAAAGTAAATAAGGAGAACTTATTTATAATAATATAGGAGATCAAATTAGTTGATCTAGATTAATGCTTGCACATGGTATCATGGTGGATTCTATTACCAATATTACTTAGTCCTCACATATATGTATGGAAAGAGCACATGCTATATTTGTTTAGACTTGACGAGAAAGACATTTTGGAATTGGTTTTAGGGTAAAGTTAGCACTGCCTTCTTATGTTATATTATTATACTAAAATATATGAAGTAACATCATTACATGATAACTAATTTAGTCATATTATCATTTAAATTAAAAAAAAATAGTATTACTATTCAATGTGACCTATACTTCTCTATATTATTGATGGTTGGTAAGGATGGACCTTACAAGTTCTTATCTCGTTACACGATGAACTCGAAGCTCCTGATTCTCCTATTCCACCAATTCTTGCAAATCATTAGATTCCTAAAATCTCAAAGGAGGAGCTTACTTCCCCTTTTGTTCTTTGTTCTCCTCACTTTCTAGTCTTGATACGGGTGCCCCCTTGTGGTGGTTGTAAAATTGGGAAATATGCAAATCAAATCTCTAGTGCATCTTCTCATTATCTTTCACTTTTTATGATTCAGATTCAATGGAATAAATTCCAAAAGGGCTCATGAAGCCTACGGTGAAGACTCACTCCTCCATTCTACAAGATGATGTCACATTCACAACTCTAGTCTCAAAGCTAATCTATATTTCTATTATCCTCTATCATCTACATATCCTGACTCTTTGTACCATGACCTGCTTGATCAATCTGCTCCACCAGCTAGTTCTTCACATTCTCTTGATTCTCAAGCTGTTGGCTCAAATTGCGATCAAGTACAAACCAACAAAATAATGCAGGTAGAGAAACAGGAAGGTGAAGAAGCTTTCACTATTTCCTCTCTTCTTCAGAATCCTTCATGTCAAAATAATAAGTTTCCACTCTTGGATGATTCCCAATCTGCTAATCTCGATATCAAATCAAACATAATCAATTATTTCGATCCATCTGTAGCCTTGGGTAACAATGATCCTGATGAAGATAATTTTACTGTTGTACGCAGTAATGAATGCCCAAGTGTGTCATTTGATCTTTTGGTTTCTCATGAAGATCTTACCTCTGATCCAAAATTTGATTCTATTAAAGAATGTGTGTTTAACAAAACTTCCTCTTCACCTTACCATCCCTTGCATTTTGTCGATTGCAATAAATATACCTGTGACAACGATACCCCATGTTATTCCATTTCTTCATCCAACGAGTTATCACAAGACAGTGAGGTTGTCCATGATGAGATTGAAAACAATCAAAACATAGAGCACCCTTCCTGTCCCTCATCATCTCTTTTCTTACATCAAGACAACTCTTCAAATCAGCTTACTCATGAGATCTCACTGATTCATTTATCTTTGAATATGATATCAAAAGAGTCTTTCCATTTCAGTAATCTGGTTGTTGAAGTTGGAAAATCTTGTAAAATCAGTGACATAGATGGTTGCCATCCAGTGAGAAGTGTTGAAACCAGCAACAACAACCATCCTCAAACCATGCATGATCTGGTTCAAGCTTCAAAATGTAATTCTATAATCCTGGAAAGTTCTAGAAGCCACGAGGGATTCGAGGCACTTCAACTTCCATTTATGGTTATGTCAGGACCTCGTGACTCTAGTAAGCCCCTCGAACTAAGTCAGATCTCGTTTCTCTCATAGAATCCTTCTTTTTGAGTGGTTTTATTCAGTGTAAATCTCTTTCTCAAAGATGTTCGATATTTCATACGTAATCTTTTAAACTCTCGATATTTCACTTATGAATGGACTCGAGAATCTTTTTCGGTTCATTTGTCTTCATGCAAGTCTCTTGCAGCAAAGTCAGGTTTTGAATGTGTACCTCTCATGGAAGTTGATCATTCCAAAGACCATCTTTGGCTGAAGGAATCATATATATCATATTTATTTCATGATGAGTAGCTCCTAGCTTTCCTTGTGAATATCACATCTCGAATCTAGTCCTTGATTTCACCTGAAACCCTCTTGAATGCAAATGTATGCATGATCTATTGTGTGAATCAGTCTCCTTTCTATCCATTCCATACTGACTGGTGTCATGTGTCCATTGTACTATAATCTCTTCCCATTCTCCATATGATTGTGATGCTATCATAGTGTGTCACCAGTTATGAATAAATGGATTGTCACATTCATCATGTGAAGAAGATGATTCTATTATTCAAAACGTTTGAGAAACTATTCAAATTGATTTGTCTTTGTTGATCGCCAACTGGGAATTTGATGCTTCAATCAAGTGATCTAATCATTATTCTATCCTTGATGACTTTTATTCAACTTATTATTTCCCCATCAACACATCCAAGGACAATGGCTTTACATCTCTTGACCTTCATCATTTAATATATCACTGTTCATATTTGTGCCGAGTAGGTGAAACTCTTCACCCTTCATTGACAATTATGTCGGGTCCTCACTGTCTCAACATGACTGTTGAAAATGATCAAATTTATTTTCCCCTACATGATTCTCATCATAATCCCATGCTTCTAATTGAAAACTCATATTTACAAATATTTCAATAGGGTGATCATGAATTGTATGATCCAAAAGTTGAATGGTTGGAACAATAGTACCTGGAAAGCTATATCGCGAACAACAAGTTTCGATCTTCCCTCGCACTTGCTAGGTAGTTCAGTGTAGATGAAGACACATTAGCAAGAAGCTTGCAAGATTTTTTGAAATATGGTATTCGTCAGGAAGGTAAGAATGCAAATTGGATGAAAGTAGTGATTGTGACACATCTTTCTACCCACAAGTAAGAACTTCCTTTTCTTGTCCAAGTTATTTAACCTTTTATATTTTCTCTTGCACATAGATTTATATCTATTTCAACTGTTCATATCTTTATGAATGAAGGTCTGGAACAACTATGGTGGATTCACTAGAAATTTCATTATACGTGACCCTGACCTTCTAGCTATTAGGTTAGGAGTACGATTAATTTCATCCTAGTTTTCCCTTCCTTGCACTCATCTTGCACTCATTCCCTCTAGTTTGTCCTAGTTTTCTTATTCTATCTCTACATCATGTTTGTTATATCCATTTTATTTCTTCTCTTCTAGTTGTGTGTCATCTTTCGTTTTGTCTTGTTTTCCTTTCTTGTTGAGTTTCTCCTTTGTTTTTATTAAGTGAATAAGCGTTGTGTATGGACCTGCGTTAGATTATTTGTATGTATGTGCTTGAAGAATAAAGAGTCTTGTGACACTACAAAAGTTGGCTTAACCTCCAGCCAATCTTCTTTATCTTGGATTTGTCTTTTGGCCGATGAATTTCTGACGGATAATACGATTCATTTGTAAGGAAATTTTTGGTCCATGCATGAAGTCACATCTAGTCTAGAAACCTGATGCCTATTCTTGGTTGTTTATTTCTTTATGTTCTCAAGATTATCTAACTAGTAGAAACAAAGAATGGAAAAAATTTGAATCAGAAAACCTAAATCATAGGTCTCTATATGCTTCTTTGAAGGAACAACCTCTTCTGCCCTCAATAAGTCAAGATCCCTCTTCCTCCCCAAAATAAATAAGTTCCAATGCACAATTATCTTCAAATAAATAAATAAAAGTCAAAGAAGAGAAAGGATTCCTGTGCAGAGAGGTGAAGCAAGAAACTCCACTGGGGTACTGTCTAGGCTCACTAGCAGCAGAACAATATATGTGTTCCTGCATTACTCTATTAGGGTACTTTCTAGGAATACTGATAGCAGAGAAACACCAAAGATGAAAAATTATACTCTGAAAATCTTAAGCTCCGGAGCTACACTACCCTTCCCAACTCGAAACATTGTGATTATGCTGAATCTTATCTTATGTTTGATCGTTAATGTACAGAGGGGACCATGTCTAGTCATGTGGTAAGTGGAAAATACCAAAGTGATATAAATGATGAATCAATACTCCTCGAAGAACCAAGGCCCTACATGAAAGATTTAACCAAAACAGAGAAGTTGGATTGTACTAGTTTGTCGCCAAGTGCTGTAGTAGCTACAACACCTTCCAAAATTTTAGCTTACACTCAAATTTTGGAGCCTAGAGTAGATCCTATGATCATTCATTTCTTAGTCACTTATTGGTCAGCTAATGATTTCAAGCTCCCTTCTTGGATCTTAAGTATCGTTCACACTTTCATCTTTCTATAGCAAGTGTCATTTTTGGGTATGGAAATTATTTCTTATCATGCAAACGGGAGTTATGGTTTGCTTCAAGGGGAAATATTTGTGAAAATGAGTTTTTTTCATGATATAGACATGTCTTGCACGTATTTCCAAAGTTTCACGTGCTATTACACAAGTGTTGTCATTATCATCACAAAGTCTATCTTCGGCGTTGAACTTGTCATAAGTTGCCACAAAGGTTTTTGCGTTAAGGGAAGTATGTTTCCATATGTTCTAGATGATATACATTGTGTCACCAAGTGTCTAAGTGTGTGGTCACTGTCAAGTTCTATAACTATTCACATTGGTTCCACTGATCCCATACTTAGCCGATTTTCAAAGGATTCCTAACAACCTAGCCTCTTTCAGCCTTCCTAAACTATGCACTCCGCAGTCTCAACCTTCAAGAAAAAATATTATTCCTTGGCACTACGCAATGCTCAGTCTCTGCCTACCAGAATTACACATTTCACAATACCAATGCGCAGAATCCCAGCCTCCCTTGGCACCCAAAACTACACAGATGCTTCTCTGAGTGTCCTTTTCCTTAGTCAGACTTCATTGGCTACAGAAAATTCTAGTTCTATCCTTCAAGCCTCCCTAAGATGCGCATTGCACAATCTCAATTTCCCAATCCCCTTTGCCTCCTCAAACTATGGAGTTTTTCCTCCCAGGGCCCCATCCCGCAGCCTCCACTGCCTACTTGAACTACACAATTTTTTCCCTCAATGGGTTTTGCACAATCTTATCCCTCAGTCCAACCTAGTCACTAAGCCTTTCCCCTTTACCTACTACCAGTTTCGGCTCAGTAAATGTATTATCATGTATCATCTTAGATAGAGATTTATCATATTGATGTCATCTTTTCATGAGTGGATTGCGAATAAATAAATTCTACCATGCTATGGCAAGATGATGAAGAAGGAGATGAATAAGGAGGACATACTAGATGACACCTAAGGATATGAGGAGAAAATATAATCATTGGATAAGAAGGCCAAAGAACCCTAGGGTATAATAGAAGATCAGAGATCAAGATCGCAAGGATACTCCATCTGATTCATAGCCCTGTGGAGGGTAGGTACGAAGATAAAAGTACATCTTTGATGAAATTCAAATGCACTTCTTAGTGTAGTATGAAGGAAGTCTTGTTGTTTTCATATCATTATGGCTTCAATGACATGTATGGTCGCAAACACTAAAAGTTGTTTTGTTTTCTCTAAGTGTTTTTCTTCCTTTCGTAAGATAAGAAAAATGTCGTATTTTCTCATGCAAGCTATCACACTTTGTATAAGCTCATTTTGGTAGTCTCAAGGGCCCATATTTGTGTTTATGAGTTTTCATAAGCATATAAAGACTTTTCACACTCATTCAAAAAAATTTGAGCCCTGTTGCACAACTATCATCACAGTCATCATAAAGTCTATGTTAGGTGTTGCACTAGCTGTAGCTAGTCATCAAGTAGTCACAGACAAGAAAAAGTGTTTCTCATGTGCCACGGGTGATCAATGTTGTTGAGTCATCAAGTATTATAAGTGTTAGGACACAATTGAAGCTTCATCACTTCACTTGTCAGTTTCATTGGTCCAACACTTAGCGTTTTCTGAAGAAGCTCCCCCATCCTTCAACTTGGGTTCACCTAGCCTCCCTAAACTGTGCATTATATAGTTCCAGTTAGCAAGACATGACCTTGACCCCTGGATCTACACAATGTGCATCTCCTATCCCTCATGATTGTTGTGTTACATAATTCCTAAGCCAAAGACCCAACCTTCCCTTTGATAATTCTATAATCCTTTCACTCAGCTTATCCCAAACTACATATTACACAAGCACAAGCAACAAGTTGCCTCAATATGCCCTTGAACTCTACAATCCCACAGGGGAAAAGTCTCCCTTCAGTCTTAGAAGTGTGCAGAATATTCTTATAGTGGTTAGTCCCTTGGTCTAGCCCACTATTTCCCAGAATTTCCCAATGATAAACCTCCCTTAGTTTCCAGAACTGTGCAAAATCTTACTTCAGTGGTCCTCCCCACATACCAACCCATTGTCTCCCAAAACTGTGAAGAATTCAGTCAATCTTCCTCTCCAGAACTATGCATAAATATTCCACAGTGGCCCCTCCTTCAGTCGTACTCACTCATCTCCAAAACTACGCAGAAGACAACTTCTCCTCCAACCTAAACTATGTATTGTGTAGTTCCACGCCTCAAGCCTTAGCCCTGGATGCTGGGACCGTGCAATGTGCAGTCAATAAGCCTCCCTTACCAACGTGTAACATGGTTCTGGCTCAGTCCCTAGAGTAGAATGCATCATCTTAGGCTAGGAGGTTTACAGGATGATGTCATCTCATCATGAGTGAATTGTAGATGCAGGAACCTATCAGGATGATGAAGAAGGAGATGAAGGAGGTAGACATGAAAATTACATTCTTTTAGCTAAGCATGCAAGTTGATCTATCAAGGCAAGAGGACACCAACTCGTGTCCACAACCAAACACTTGATATCATTGAATATTCCTATCACCAAGCCATGAGGAGATGTAATACAAGAGTATTCTCAAGCAGATTCCCATCACTCAGCAGAAAAAGTGACTTGACATTTCCATATCACTAAGCATTCCATGTCAGTAGTGTCATGTCATTTCATGTCTTGAGTGGTCATATGGTGAACCATGCATATTATATTCAAATGTATTGTAAAATGGAAGTCCAAAGGACACACATGAATATGGAGAGTCATATAAGTTGAAAATTCATATAAAGTTGAATAGTCATGATGGGAGGCAAGGAGTTGCAAAGCGGAAGCATCACCCCTTGGTTATATATACCCCTTCATTTTATTAGCAAAGGAATTTTCACCTTGGCCCCTCCCACAAGGATTTAGAGAGATCAACTAGTTCTTTAAGGAGTAATGAATGCCTCAAATTTCCCAATATTGGGGCTACTGATGTACATTGTAAACATGTGTCTTTCAAATTTTGCTTAATAGAAGAAGCCTTTTAAGGCCAACATGTTCTTCATGCATGAACTATGAATGTTTGTTTTTATTTCATGTTTGCTTTCACATGGACTAAGATAGTTGAATTATTTCAAGTATTTTAGTGCTTATATTATTGAGAATGTCTTGTCATGGTTGTTATTGTTGCGCCATCCTTGTGGACTATTCTGTGGGATACTAGACATATGTTTCCTTGTTTATTGGTTGTAATGACCATCGCATCTACTGTGGACTATTCCACTCAATGTTAGACAAATCCTTATGGTTCATGTGTGTCTCTTCCTGGGTGGTACTATTTCCTCTCACATAGATATTCACTTTTCTCCCCTCTTTGCAATAGAAGAACCTTGACACGGTTGCAACTGCACACTCACTAAGCACCCGTCCCTCTCTTTCTGAAGACACCATTGCATCACTCTCCTGTGTTGACAGCTAGAGCCAAGGAAAATATTTAAGTATTTGGAAACTAAACCTTTATACCAGATAGGACTCCTACACCAAATTATGTGAGGTCTAATTGGGTATTCATATCAGGGACATCCCCTTGGTTGATGGATTTCTAGCACCATCAAAAAAATGGCACTAGAAGGAGGGCTAGGCAACAGGCTGTTCCCATTGAGTCTGGCTTGAATATCTTATCCAAAATGGCTCTTTCCCAAATCATAATCCCAATATTTTTTTCTAAAGATATTAACTATACCATCCCTACGGAAGTTATTCATAACCTATCCCAATTGAAGTTCGATGGTGAGGGTAAATCAATTTTTTTTGAACATTTGTTTCAAGTCGTTCATTTTTTTCTTGTTAACAAAATATATTGCAAACATGTCATGGCTAAACTACTCACCCTCACATTCGAAGGTCGTGTTAGTCAATGGTGTCAAACATTACCCATTGCTTCTATCCATTCATTTGACCAACTTTTCAAGGAGCTTCATAAATCCTTCAATAAGTATGAATACCAAAGTGTTTGTGGAAGAATCAATCTCTTAAGAATGAAGCCAAATGAATCAGTTGAGGATTCTTTCAATAGATTCCTTCACCTTTGTTATGAGAATATTGAAAAATATATGAATTGGGATTTGTTGCAACAAGAGTTTGAAATTTTAGTTCATATCCCGTTACATGGTTAACTTGAACCCCCTGATTCTTGAATTCCCCCAATTCTTACGAATCATGAGACACCGCAGATCTTAGAGGAGGACTTTACTACCCATTTTGTTCTTTTTCCTCCTCCATTCCTAGTCTTGATGTGGGTGCCCCCTTGTGGTGGTTGTAAAACTGGGAAATATAAAAATCAAATCTCCTATCCATCTTCTCATTATTCTTCCACTTTTCATGATTTAGGTTCAATGGAAGAAATTCTAGAAGGTCTCATGAAGCCTATGGTGAAGACTCACTCCTCTATTCTACTAGATGATGTCACTGTCACAACTCTAGTCTCAAATATAATATATATTTTTGTTATCCTCTATCATCTACATATATCGACTCTTTGTACCATGACCCACTTGATCAATCTGCTCCACCAGCTAGTTCTTCACATTCTATTGATTCTCAAGCTGCTAGTTCAAATTGTGATTACGTACAAAGCAATCACATTACGTAGATAGAGGAGTGGGAATGTGAAGATGATTTTAATATTTCCTCTCTTCTTTAGAATATTCCATGTCAAAATAATGAGTGTCCATTCCTAATCTGCTAATCTCAGTAGCAAATCGAATGTAATCAATTCTTTCGGTTAATCTACAACCTTGAGCAATAATAATCTTGATGAAGATAATTTTGTTTGTGTATGCAGCAACAAATTCCTAAGTGAATCACCTAATCTTTCATTTTCTCATGAAGATCTTATCTATGATCCAAAGTCTGATTTAGTTAAAGAAGGTGTGTTTAGCAAAACTTCCTCTTCACCTCACCGCCCCTTCTGTTATTCTAGTTACAATGCATATACCTGCAATAGATATATTCCATGATCTTTAGTTTCTTCATTTGATGGGTTATCACAAGGTGGTGAGGTTGTCCATGATGAGATTGAAAATAATCAAAACATAGAGTACCCTTCCCATCCCTCATCATCTGTTTTATTTCATGAAGAAAACTCTTCAAATCATCTTTCTCATGAGATCTCATCGATTCATTTATATTTGAATTTTCTATAAGAAGAGTCTTTCCATTTGAGTAATCTGGTTGTTGAAGCTTGAAAATCCGGTAAAATCAGTGATAGAGATGGCTGCCATCCAGTGAGTAGTTTTGAAATGAGTAACAACATCCATCCTCAAACCTTGCATGATCTATTTCAAGCTTCAAAATGTGATTCTACAATCCTGGGAAGTTATGGGACCCGCCAGGGTGTCGAGGCACTTCAAATTTTGTTGATGGTAATGTCAAGATATCACGATTCTAGTAAGTCCCCTGAACTAATTCATATATGGTTTCTCTTTGTCAAGCCAGGAGGTAACTCCTCAAATCAGATTATGTTTATTCATTTAGGCTATTCATAGTTATATAAATGAGGGAGTGACTATTGAGTTTCATCTACCGATGACTCTTCATTTTCTCTTATTAAGTATTTACATTATTTACAATTTTTTCACCCAATCCCTATGATTAGGTGTCAACATTCCCTCCCTTAATCTAAAGGGATGTTGGTGAGTTCAAGCATTGTTCTGAATCTTTCAAGTTTTTCTCTTCCAAGCACTTTGGTGAAGATGTCTCCAATCTTCTCATTAGTGGAAAAATGGTGAAGATGGATTTCTTTGGCCTCAACATGATGTCGAATCAGATGAAACTTTGTATTGATGTGCTTCATTCGATCATGGAACGTTGGGTATTATCAATGATGAGTGGAGTCGAATGTACTTGTTTTACCTGAAAATCTTCTAAAATTTTCCAGAGCCTCACAATTTCTTTTATTGCCTCAACTGCTAACACATATTCTGCCTCTATTGTGGAATCTGCTGGAACTAATTGTTTGCGTGATCTCCAAGAGATAGCTCCTGATCCAAGACTCATAGCATTACTAGAAGTAGATACCCTAGTTTCTTTGTCTCCATTGAAGTTTGAATTAGAGTATCCAATGACGCTGAAGTCACCCACCTGTATACACTTGAGTCCAAAGCCTTGAGTTCCCTTCAAGTACTTTAGAACTCTTTTTGCAACAAAATAATGTCCCTCACAAGGATTTTGCATAAACCTGGAGAGGGTTCCAACAAAAAACGAAATGTCTGGTTTGGTAGTAGTCAGGTAGTTGAGACTTCCTACAAGTTGACTATACTTTGTTGCATCCTCCAATTCTTTTCCTTCAATGGATGTGAGCTTTAAGTTTTGTTCCATTGAAGTAGTTATAGGATTGCATTTAGCCATGCTAAACCTATTCAATAGATCTTCAATTTACTTCTTTTGAGAAAGGAATAGGGACTTTGGATGATGAGTTACTTCAATACCAAGATAGTAATGAACATAGCCCAATTCAGTCATTTCAAAACCTTTCGTCAATTCCTTCTTTATGGATGCAATGTATCTCTCATTGTTCCCTGTCATCAAAATATCATCTACATATACTACAAGATATACAATTGTTTTTCCAACTTTCTTGACAAACAAAGTTGCATCACCAAGATCATAATGTTTGAAATTGAGTTTCAGAAGATGCTCAGTTAGTTTTTCATACCAGGCTAACGGTGCTTGTTTGAGGCCATACAAGTATCTCACAAGTTTTCATAGTTTATGTTCATGTCCTTTCATAGAAAATGCTTCAGGTTGGATCTCCATTCAAGAAAGAAATTTTCACATCCATTTGATGGACTTTCCAACTATTCTAAGCTGATAGGGCAAAGAGTGTCCAGATGGTAGCCCATTTTATTTTGGGGGAAAAAGTCTCCTCATAATCAACCCCTTCCTTTTGTGTAAAACCTTTTTCCACAAGCATGCCTTTGTGCTTGTCAAGTGAACCATCAAATTTATACTTGTTCTTGTAGACCCACTTGTAGCCAATTGGTTTGGTTCCCAATGGAGGATCAACTAGCTTCCAAGTGCCATTTTTTATCAAGGCATCATACTCCTTTTGCATCGCTTCTTTCCATTCATCATGAGAAGCAAATTCTTTGAAGGAAGTTGGTTTACAACTTGTAGACAAATTCAATTCACAATCATAAGAAACATCCATATCAATAGGTGAATCAGAGTCATCTACATCACCTCCATTTTGTCGGGTTGAATTTCTAGTTCCTATCCTTCCAACCTCATTAGGATGAACACTTTCAAGTGTCTTTGTGAGCCACTTTGGGGGGCCTTTATGAGAACAACCAGGCTACTCAGTTGATTGAGTTGGGACTGAATCAAGATTGAGTCTCCCAATTCTATCAATCACATCACTCAAAGGTTGATCTAGTATAGTAATCCCCCCTTCAAGATGTGGAATCTGATTATCAAATTGTTGAAATGATTTTGCATTTGTGAATCTATCCAAGCGATCAAGTTTCTGCTTAACAACATTTTTAGTTTTGGATGATTCAAGAAAGATTACATCTCTAGATACAACAAACTTTTTATTGACTTCATCATAGAGATGGTATGCTTTGGAGGTGTTTGAATACCCCAGGAAGATACACTTAGGACTCCTTGCAGCAAGTTTGTTTCTATGTACCTTTGGTATCAAGGCATAACAAGTGGAACCAAAGACCCTGAGATGCTTTACCGAAGGAATGTGCCCATACCACATTTCATAAGGATTCTTATTTCTAGTAGCATTAAATGGACATCTATTCTTTACATATACAACACATAGAATTGCATCATCCCAAAACATCAATTTTACATTCTTGAAAAACATCATGGAGCGCACCATATTTAAGATTGTCCTATTCATTCTTTCAGCTACTTAGTTATGTTGGGGATTATAAGGCACAATTGTTTGATGTTTGATACCATGTTGGCAAAGATAGTTTTCAAATTCATTTGAAGTGTATTATTTTCCATTATCAGTGCAAATAGAGCCAATATGAGATTGTGCATCATTTTCAATCCATGTATGAAAGTTCTTGAATGTTTGAAAATAATCAGATTTGTTCTTCATTAAATAAACCCAACACATTCTGGTGCAGTCATCAATAAATGTCATCATATATTTATTTCCATTTGTAGAAGGAATAGGCATTGGACCACATAAATCTGAATGAATGAGTTCAATTTTTCTATGTTCTCTGGAATGTGAATCATGAAAAGGTTGTTTTCTATGCTTTCCTAGAATGCAAGCATCACATTGCTTAAGTTTCCTAGGAATTGTAGGCAAACCAGTAACACCATTTTTCTTCACCAAGTAGAGGCTGTCATAGTTCAAGTGTCCAAATCTCGCATGCCATAATAAAATTGATGGAAATTTACCTTCATTAATGAGAATTCTATGAGAAATTTTGTGCATGAGCAGAGGTACCCTACAGCTTGAGAATCCTTTCTTCTTCTATCCCCATCATGACAAGTGAGTGGTCTGATGCTTTTCTCACCTCAATATTGCCATCAATCATGTGAATGGAGTGTCCTTTCTGGTGGATGTGGACCAAGGACAACAAGTTTCTCCTCAGCTGTGGGAGATATAAAACATGATGCAGAAGAAATTCTGGAAGACCAGGAAATTTAAGCCTGATTGTGCCAAGCCCTGATGGTTTGAGTTTTGATTTGTCTGCAAAGTATACTGCTCCATCAACATTTCCAGTAAATTCTTCAAAAAAAATCTCTTCTAAAAGTCATGTGGCAGGTTGCTCTTGAATCAAGCAACTAATCATTTTCCCAAGAAGCAAGTGAAGCATTAAATAAGTCTTCATTTACTCCAATACTACAGTGTGCCACAACATAGTCAGTGGATTCAGGTGCTTTACCTTTCTCTTGGTCATTAGTTTTACCTTTGGGTTGGCTTCTTTCCTGCTCAATTTTGTCCCAAGGAAACTTGCATGTGGATGCATCACGTGATCCATCTCTATTGCAACGTATGTAATGCAAATCTAACTTTTCTCCTTAAGAGTGTCTGCCCCCCTTGCCTCTGAAATTTCTTCTTCTCCTTCCTCTTCGAACACCTCTTCCTCTGGAAGAATCTTGAGAAATATTCTTCTCTCTGTGTGCAAGACACACAGTCTCTTCAGAAGACTAAGGAGTTGTCTTCTCCCCAAAATCTTTCTGTCTTTCAGCAAATTTTTTCACAAGGGAGTCAAAGGTAATTTCTTTGAGGTTTCCATTTGCTTGCAATGACTCAAGATAATTTGAGTAAGTGGGGTAAAGTTCCTTGACAAAAGCTATTAGATTAATGTCGAGTTCAACATTAGTGACTTTGATATCATGTATAATAGATTTTATTTCTGATGCAAGAGCAAGAGGATCATAATTTTGTATTTCAAGGCTGAACAATTTAATCATGAGTTGAACAACTTCAAGTGCAATGTGTGAGTCATAGAGTTCCTTTAGTTTTTGTAAAGCTTCAAAAGCATTTGAAAATGGAAAAATATGGTGACTCACCTCTTCATTTACTGATGCTGCAATCAAGGCATAAGCCTTGTTGTTCTTATTTTCCCAAATGGCGAATTCCTTGTCTGAGGTAGGCTATTTTGGTTCTTTGTCTCTACCTCCAACACACACCCCTTTCCACAGCTCATTAAAGATGAGAGTGTGTTTGATTTTCGGTGATCATTCTGGATAGTTCTCCTTGCCGATGAGAACCACTCCCACGATAGATATCAATGAATGAATTTTTTTTTAAATCTGTGTACTGTAAAAAATATACTTCTACTGCCAAGAAATAGGACTTCCAGTGGTAGTTTTATAATAAAAAAAATGCAATTCTGATATAAATATATATAAGAGGTTTTTGATAAAATTCATTATGGAGAGGGTTTATGCAAAGTGCCACTATTATATAGTGTGGAACTGATATATATATAGAGAGAGAGAGAAGTGGGCACTTATGGTATGGAGTTAACGTAGAGCATTGGGACCTCCAGATATTATATAATCTGAGAGTGGATTTATATGAGTAGATTGTGTATGAAAAGAGTGGATTTGTATGAACCTAGACAATAGAGAGCGGATTTGTATGAGCCCAGATAGCAGAGAGAGAATTTGTATGAGTTGAGACAACATTTGTATGGGCCCACTCTGTAGTAGAGAGTAGATTTAAAACTAAGAGCGGATTGAGATTTAATACACAAGACCAGGAGGACAGAGATAGCGTTTGCTTCTTTTGGGCGTTGGAGAGGTATTAACTGTGCCTAATGCATACATTAGGTAAGAATCTATAATAACGTATTACAATAGCATTCACCATGTTTTAAAAAACATTCCAGATGTACCAGACTGAATACTAACACTTGAAACCATTGTGTTGAGGTAAGGTGCTGAAACTCGCTACACAAACCACATCATCTATCATAAAATCCCACACTCTTTCATTCCTTTCAGACCATAGGCAACAAGCTCAATCTCTACACTGATCTTCAAATGCTCCATTGCAGAACTGGTGGTCATGTGCATCAGGGAGCTAGGGAGTGAGAATTACTCCAAGGTTGAAGATGACAGGAATCTTGAAGATTACAGAAAATGATAGAAGGGAGTTACAAGGGCAGGAAAACTAAAAATGGAGCTAGCTTTGATACCATGTTATGCCAGGAGGTAACTCCTCAAATCATGTTATGTTTATTCATTTGGGCTATTCATATTTATATACATGAGGGAATGACTATTGAGTTTCATCTCCCTATGACTCTTCATTTTCTCTTATTAATTATTTACATTATTCACAATTTGTTCATATCTTTGTGAATGCGGGTCGGGAAAATCTACATGGCTTCACTCGAAATTTCATTATATGTGACCCTAACCTTCTATTTGTTGGGTTAGTACTAGGATTAACTACATCCTATTTTTCCCTTCCTTGCACTCATCTTACACTCGTTCCCTGTAGTGTGTCCTGGTTTTCTTATTTTGGTTCTACATCATGTTTGGTATAGCCATTTTATTTCTTGTCTTCTATTTGTGTGATGTCTTTCATTTCGTCTTGTTTTTCTTTCTTATTGAGTTGATCCTTTTGTGTCCATTAAGTCAATAAATGTTGTGTCTAGACCCATTTTGGCTTCTTAGTACATATGTGGCTGAAGTCTAAAGAGTCTCGTGACACTACAACATTTGGTTGAACCTCCAACCAATCTTCTTTGTGTTGGATTTCTCTTTTGGTCATTCAATTTCTGACAAAAAATACAATCCATCCATAAGGAAAGTTTTGGTCCAACCATGAACCCATGTCCAGTATGGAAACCTTATGCCTATTCTCATTGTTTTCTGCTTTGATGTTCTCAAGTTTATCCAACTAGTAGAAACATATAAGGGGAAAATATAAATGAGAAAACCTAAATTAGAGGTATCTATATGATTCTCTGAAGGAACAACCTCTTCTGCTCTTAATAAGTTGGGAACCCTCTTCCACCCTAAAATAAATAAGTGTCAATGCACAGTTCTCTTCAAATAAATAAATAAAGGTGAAAGAAGATAAAGGATTCCTGTGTAGAGAGGTGAAGCAAGAAATTCCTCTGGGGTAATGTCCAAGCTAACTGGAAGCGAAGAAATTCTTGTGTTTCTACGTGACTTCTTCGAGGTACTCTCCAAGTTTGTTGGCAGTGGAGAAAAATTAGAGACGAAAAATTATACTTTGAAAATCTTAAGCTTGAGAGCTACACTACGCTTCCCATCTCGAAACATTGTGATTATGTTGAATCTTATGTTGTGTTCAACCATTAAGGTATAGAGGGGACCATGTCTAGTCATGGGGTAAGTGGAAAAGGCCAAAGTGATCTAAATGATGAATACTCCCTGAAGAACCAAGGCCCTGCACGAAGGATTTAACCAAAAAAGAGAATTTGGATTCTACCAGTGTGTTGCCAAGCATTGTAGCAGCTGCAAAACCCTCCAAAATTTTAGCCTACACTCAAGTTTTGGAGCCTACTGAGTATACTTTGATCATTCGTTCCTTAGTCACTTATTAATCGACTAATGATTTCAAGCTCCCTTCTTGGATCTCAAGTGTTGTTCACACTTTTATCTTTGTAGAGCAAGTGTCATTTTCAGGCATGGGAATTATCACTTATCATGCAAAGGGGAGTGTTAGTTTGCTTCAAGGGGAGATTTTTGTGAAAATGAGTTGGTCTCATCATATAGATATGTTTCGAACTTATTTCCAAATTTTCACCAACTATTAGTACAAAAGTGTCGTCATTATCATCACAAAGTCTATATTTGGTGCCACACTTGCCATAAGTTACCACAAAGGTTGTTACGTTAAGGGAAGTATGTTTTCATATGTTCTAGATGATCTACGTTGTTTCACCAAGTGTCCAAGTGTGTGGTCACAATCAATTTCTATCATTGTTCACATTGGTTACACTGATTCCACACTTAGTTGATTTCTGGAGGATTCCTAGAAACCTAGCCTCTTCCAAACTTCCTAAACAATGCACTCCATAGTCTCAACCCTAAAGAAACAATCGTTCCTTGGCACTACACATTGTTCAGTCCCTTCCTCCCAGAACTGTGCATTTCACCATCTCAATGTGTATAATCCCAACTTCCATTGGCACCCAAAACTACGCAGATGCTTCTCCCAGTGTCCTCTCCCTCATCCGCACTTCACTACCTCCAAAAACTATGTAGTTCTTTCCTTCAAGCCTCCCTGATTTTTGCATTGCATAGTCTCAATTGCCCAGTCCCCTTTTCCCTCTGAAACTATGCAATTTTTCCTCCCAGGGCCCCATCTCGCACCGTCCACTTCCTTCTTGAATTGCCCAAAATTTCCCTCAATGGGCATTTTGCAATATTATACCTCAGTCCAACCTAGTCACTGAACCTCCCCCCTTGACCTACTACCAGTTCTGGCTCATTCAATGGATTATATTGCAACATATTAGACTAGGGGTTTATCATGGTGATGTCATCTTGTCATGAGTGGATTTCAGATACAGAAATTTACCATGATATGGAAAGATGATGAAGAAGGAGATGAAAAAGGAGGACATGCTAGATGACACTTAAGGAGATGAGGAGAAAAGATAATCATCAGATAATAAGACTAAATAACCCTAGGGTGAAGGATATGAGATTAGGACCACATTGAGACTCCATCTAGTCCACATCCCTCTGGAGGGTAGGTACGAAGAACAAAGCACATATTTCATGAAATTGAGATGCACCTCTTAGTGTAATACGAAGGAAAGATTTTCATTGTCATATCATTATGGATTCAATGACATGTATGGTCACAAACAATGAAAGTCATTATGTTTTCTCTAATTTTTTTGCATCCTTTCGCAAGATAAGGAAGATGTCATCTTTTCGCATGTTGGCTATCACACTTCATGCATAAGATCATTTTGGTTGCCTCAAGGGCCCATCTTTTTTTATGAGTTTTCCTAACCATATAAACACCTCTCACACTCATTCACAAATTTTTGAGCATTGTCTTACAACTGTCGTTACGGTCGTCATAATGTCTATCTTAGGTATCACACTTCTCGTAGTTGGTCATGAAGTAGTCACACAAGAAAAATTGTTGTTCATGTCTCATGTGTGATCAATGTCGTTAAGTTGTCAAGTATTCTAAGTGTTAGGAAATAGTCGAGGCTTTATCATTTCACCTTCTAGTTTTACTAGTCCAAGACTTAGCCTTTTCCGAAGAAGCTTCCCTGCCCTTCAACTTGGCTTCACCCAACCTACCAGGATTGCGTATTGTGCAGTTCTAGTCAGCAGGTCGTGACCTTGACCCCTAGAACTATGTAATGCGTAGTTCTTGTCCCTAAGCACCACTGCATTAGGAAATTCATAAGCCCAATACCCAAACTTCCCTTACAGAATTGTGCAAACCTTTCAGTCAGCCTGTCCCAAACTACACATTATGTAAGAATAAGAAAAAATATACGTCCCTATTCCCCTGAATTGTGCAATCCTGCAGGGGACTTGTCTCCCCTCAATCTTAGAAATGTACATAATATTCTTACAATGGTCACTCCCTCATTTCAACCCACTATTTCCCATAAATTCCCATAGATAAACCTCCTTTCATTTCCAGAACTACATAGAATCTTCCTTCAGTGGTCCTCCCCTCCTATCGACCCACTATCTCCAAAAACTATGTAGAAGTTAGTCAATCTTCCTCTTCAGAACTGCACAGAAATATTCCATAGTGGCCCCTCCTTCTGCCAGACTCACTCATCTCCAAAATTGCGCAAAATATAGCCTCTCAGCCCAACCTGAACTGTGCATTGCGCAGTTCCAGGCCTCAAGCCTCAAACTTGGTTGTTGGGACCACATAATGCATAGTCATTGAGCATGCCTTCCAAAGTTGTAACTCGATTCCAGTTCAGTCCCTGGACCAGAATGCACCATCTTATTATAGGAGGTTTTCTCACTAATGTCATCTAGTCATGAGTGAATTGCAGATGTAGGAATCTGGAGAGATGATGAAGAAGGAGATGAATGAGGAAAACATGCAAAGGACATTCTTGTAGCTAATAATGCAAGCTTATATATCAAGGAAAAATGACACCAACTCATGACCACAACCTGAGACTTGACATCATTGAAGAATCTTGTCACCAAGCCATGAGGAGGGGAAGACAAGAGTATTCTCAAGAAACAATTCAATACTCAGTAGTAACAGTGAGTTGACATTGCCACATCACCAAGTAGTCCATTTCAAAAGTGTCATGTCATGTCATGAGTGGTCATATGCCACATCACTATTGTTGACCATGTATATTATCTTCAAATGTATTGTAAATTGGAATTCCAAAGGACACACATGAATATGGAGATCCATATAAGTTGGAAATTCATTGGAAGTTTAATAGTCTTGAGGGTA
This sequence comes from Pinus tabuliformis, assembly GCA_031772625.1. Classification (NCBI taxonomy): domain Eukaryota; kingdom Viridiplantae; phylum Streptophyta; class Pinopsida; order Pinales; family Pinaceae; genus Pinus; species Pinus tabuliformis. Next base: position 428,725,593 of record CM062808.1, on the reverse strand, counting down.
GTCAAATTGTCACAAAGGGAATCACCATCCCTTGGTTATATATACCCCCTCATTTTATGAGCGAAGGAATTTTCACCTTGGATCCTCCCACAAGGCATTAGAGAGATCAACTAGTTCTTTGAGGAGAAAGGAGTGGCTCAAGTTTCCCATTATTGGGGCTAGTGATGTATATTGTAAACATGTGTCTAATAACTTTTGATTAGTAACATAAGCCTTTGAAGGCCAACATGTTCTTCATGCATGGACTATGAATGTTTGTAAGACTATTTTGTGGACGTTTTCATTTCATTTTTGCTTTTACATGTAATAAGATAGTTGAACTATTTTGGTTATTTTAGTTCTTATCTTATTCAGAATGTGTTGTAATTGTTGTTATTGACTACCCATCCTTGTGGACTATTCCACGGGATACTAGACAAATCTTTCCTTGTTTGTTGGTTTTAACGATCATTGCATGCTCTGTGGACTATTCTGCTGGATGTTAGACAAAGCCTTTTGGTTCATGTTTGTCTCTTCCTGTGTGGTACTATTTCCTCTCACTTAGAGACTCACTTTGTTATGAAACCAACTCACAAAATAGAAGAAGAAATATATCAACAACTTCAAAATTAGCCTATTTGAGGGGGGAACCTCCTTTACATTACATAAATGAACAATTATTTGATGATACAAATCACAAGAACTCCTTTATATATATAGGACTATGAGGGGTCACAATATAATCAAATCCTACACAACAGTAATATTGTATGGGCAAACAATAACAATTCTTCTATGGGGCAAAATAATAACAATATGTGGACTACATAGGCACAACAATACAATAAGGGGGTTGAAATAATAACAATAAGGGGCTACACTAGTAGTATAGGGACCTAACATGTCACTCTATTCCAACAAAGTGTTTTCCTCAATGATTTAGTAGTTCTAGAAGCTTCGATATAAAATTCTAATCCGCCAATTTGGAATCTTCAGTAGGTAAGTTCTTCCACTTGATGAGATACCTTAAATTGATCGATTTCGTAGCTTTTGGGTTCTTTATTATGTAACTTCTTCATGTTCCAGTATGATTTTTCCTTCCTCTTCAAGTTCCAACAATATTGTTTGATCTAGGAGCTTGTCACATATAACCTTCTTTAAGCATGAAACATGGAAAATTGGGTGCACTCAAGAAGATGCAGGAAGCTCCAATTTGTATGCTATAATACCAATATTTTGCAACACCTTGTAACGACCATAGTACTTTAGTGATAAATTTATTATCCTTCTTAGCTTGTTGAGGAACATTTTTTTGTATGGTTGTAGCTATAATAATACCCAGTCCCCTACATCAAAACTTCTTTCATGGTGATGTTTATCTGAATGTTGTTTCATTCGATTGTGCACCAAAGTGAGCTTATCCTTTAAGAGTTGGAGGAATTATTGTTGATGCTCGATGTGATCTTCCACTGCTTAAACCTTAGAATTTTCTCTTAAAGATGATGTGATGGATGGTGGATGATATCCATAAATTGCTAGTGCATTTCAAGATATAGGATTGATTTCTTATTTCTCTGGGGTTTGTTCTTGGTGTATATCCTTTTCTTTTGATATTTCTTGATCCTTTTCTTCCCCCTCTTCACAATCTATGTAAAATAATTTCTTCTCGGCACACTTATGACCTTTAGTATATTTTCTATCACAACTACAACAAATCCCTTTTGATATTTTTTCCTCCAACTATTGTGGTGTCAACCTTGTAGGTTTTGGAAGGTTAGGAGCAACAAAACTTCCATATTTATAGTTGTGAGTGATAGGATTCCTTATTGCCATAATCTTTCTTTCATTTTTTCTTTCCAACCTGAATGCCTTATCCATTAAATTAGGTTCCCAAAGATGAACCTCATGTTGTATGTTATCCTTTAAAGTCCTGTTGATGCCCCAAAAATCGTTGTATCAACATTGGGGGATAACCACCCAGTCCGGACCTTAGTACAGCTCCTTTTCCGTTTGGAATGGTGGCTCCGACTGGGATAATGGGACCAGTTTCCCAGAATGGATAAATAGGATGAATGAATGATTGGTTGACTAATATAATGATAGGCGAATAACTTAATCTATCGGCGAAATAAAAGAACTACTACTAATCTCGAGAACTATTGTATTTTTTAAAGTGTAGCGCTTGATGATCTATGTTTACAAACAGGCATGTAGATGACTCTATTCAATAAACATGGACTTTTATTCGTTCAAGAATTACTCTGCTAAAATCGTTAAGAAAATGGATTAGCGCAATATTGCTACACTTTATATATCATCGATACATATATGATCAAAGGAAAAGCATCCCATAAACATCCAATAGTGGAGGAAATAAAGAAATGCTGTTAAAACACATACATATATTCGATAATAGCAAAGGCAATCAAATAACAATTCATATGAAAAGAATGGATTTAGACATAGATAATAGTACCATATGAGCTGCTAAACACTCCCAATATCAATTGCTATTTGAGATTCTTCTTCCAACGCAGAGGTACTTTCAAACAAAGACAATAGTGCACATTTTCATAAAAGCTTCCTTGTCAAAATTAGAATAACTGGTCTAGTTTTATAAAAGAATATGGCTGAAGCACAATAGTGCAACTTCAGTCTTTAAGTCAGGTACAAAACTTTACGACCCTTTCTAAAAACATGAAAGTGTCTATAAATACCTAATTAAGATAACTATCTATGAAACTGAAATCCTACTTAATTGGTATCAATCAATTTTGATCATATTTTCCTCAGCAACCTGGCAGTCGACAACATGAATCATCAAGTAGGTTGTTTGCCTTTAAATCTGAGCTGACTTATCGCAAGCATCGGCTCCACTTCGGGTGGTTTGTTGAGGCGAGAGCTAAGCTGGGCGGCATAGGTGGCATCCTGAATATCGGGGATAATATACCCGATTGCATCTGTAAGGCACTTGAGGACGGCTCTTTGAGCGTGTGGTTTTACCAAGAAGAACCAATAGGTGTCCCATGTTAAACTGTTAATTCCAGCGATTAATCTCCCCTTTTCCTCTAGATCTGGATAACATGACTTCTCCAATGTTTTCATTGCTGTCAATTTTCCTGGCGTGCATTGGGAAATCATATTTGACAAGTAGAGAGTGTTATTAACTAATTCAACCAAATTGCTTGTAGTTGATTTGCACCTTGAAACTGCCCTCTCTGCTTTCATTAACTGGGACTGCCATTCTGTAAATAATATATCTTTATGTGACTCTAAAATTCTTGGTAAATTCGCCGCTTGTCCCTGGTCAGTATCTTTCCAGTCAAGAAATGCAGCTATTGTTTCTTCAGCTTGATCCAATTCCGTCCTCGCCTTTTCTACTTTCTCACTTATTGATGTCGTTAATTCACATAGCGGCTCTGGCTGGGCAATTTTTTGACATAGAAGTTTGATTTGTGTTATTAATTCCGTATTTATCTGTAGTGCTTCTACTCTGAATTCGGTTGCTTGTGGAACGCCCTTTGTTTTCTCAAGCTTTGCTGATAGTTGAGCAATCTGCTCATCTTTTGTTTTCAGCATTTGCTCATTTGCTGCCTTCAGTTGTGCCAAGGCCTCTGACAACTCTTTCTGCTTCTGGATTGCGCTGTGGTCAATCCTTTGTTTCTCTGCCTGCAATTGTTGAGTTAGTTGATTGTTTACTTGCTGTTGTGTCAACAATTGCTGTTCTGCCTGCTCCGCTTTCTGCTTTGCTTCAGTTAGCTGTGCCTGTAATAAGAAGATTTCTTGGTCTTTTGTTTTCAATAAAAGACTTACCTCTGATGCCTTGTCTATTGTTGCTGTTGAATAGGCTCCAGCATATTGTGACAGTTTTGTCAGGTCATCAGAGGGGTCAAATTCCTCCTTCCAAACCACATTGCCCGTGACCGTCTGTTCTGGGAAAAGGGAAGGTTGATCAGTCCTTCTTCTCTTCCTCTGTCGTTTTACTACAGCTTTATGCCTTGGGCTGTAGAAGACATCCAAGGGAGGAATCTCTTCTACCTGCAAAATGATTTGATCTGAGGGGTCCTTTGGTATTATTTCTACTTCTTTTGAAATGGGTGGGCCGCTGGTCCACTTTGAACCTGTTGTGAAGTGGTTTCCTGTGTGTCTGCCGCTTTCGAAGTTTCAGTGTTCTTTGAACATTCCAGACTGCTGATAATAGAATCAAATTGCTGCCATTCCTGGAGCAATTTAGGATCAATATGAGTATCCACATTTACTTCAGTGTTGGTCTGTTTTTGCTCTTTAGTCTAGGTCTCCTCCCGCACTTTCTCCTGCTCTTTAGTCTGAGTTTCCTCCTGTGGTTTTTCTTGTTCTTTTGTTGTAACTGGAGGTTCCTTTGACTGTTCCCGTTCAGGCTCGCTTGATGACGTTGTTGGGGTTGTTGCTAACAGATCTAGAGGCGGAGTTTGCAACCTCTGTTCTCTAAGCCTGTTGAATTCAACCAACCCTTCATCTTGATATTTCATTTGGGTAAATGCCTTAACCTGCATTATTGACTTGGCTGAGGAGAACAGGTCATCGAACATATCTTCTTTATGATCAATCTTTGCCAATTTGGCATGTTCAAGTGCATTATAGGCAACTTTGTTGGGATCAAATTACCTATTAGGGAGAGTTGCTAGAGTTAATGATTTTATCTTTGTAGCTTCTTTCTCTACATGTTTGAGATCATGCAATGTGTAGACACCGCATCTCAAAGGAAAAGAGGGCCAGCCCTCATTTTTATTTTTCTTGAGGGTCTGTGTGACTCCCTTGGCAATGAGCTGATAAGCTATTTCTCTCGCCAGTAGTTTATCAGGTATGTACAAGGGAAGGACATGAGGTTCGGCTTGGCTACCAAAAACTCTTATATAAGTGAACTTCTCCTCCCCGAACCATCTTCCTACTGATGTTAAGTCAATACCTGCTTGGTAGGAAATCTTGGGAGCAGGTTTATCAAAAATGGAGTAATGGATGGGTAACATAAAGCCATTGTAGACTTGGTATAAATGGTGCTTATAAGAGGATTTCCATAATTTCTGATGGTATATGTGAATAGGCATGGGCTCTTGTGATGTCCACCTCCAGCCGAGTACAGGAAATTCAGAATTAAAACACAAGGTATCTAAAATATAGGCACTGTAGTAGAATGGGGGAATTAACCTTTCAGTAACGCGGGCCTTATTTCTAAACTCAAGAACAGCTGTTGCTAGTTTATCTGAGAGTATAGTTGCCCAATCCATTATTTCACTGTTACACGCCGCTTCCATTAAGGGAACCATTTCTATAGTGAAATTAGAAGAGTCGTGCAACCCCCACAATCTACACATCATTATTCCAGCGTAACAATAAGGAGAAGATAGGGGTGAACCGAGTACTTACCAGAAGATTCATGTTTGTTCTTTGCCGGATTTTGTCTCCAATCCCGGATGGGTTTGGATTCAACTTCATTTTCCTTTCAGAATTTCTCCAAGAACGCCTTATTGTACTTCTTCTCTGGCTCAGGCAAATGATACATTTGCCTTAAATCATCAGCCTTGAATGACCCAAAAATTCTCCCGTCTCTGGTGCTGAAGGTTCTGTCCATGATTGGGATTTCCTCAATTTCCCACCGCACTACATCCGTATATGGGAGAATTTGTTCCCTAGCTACTATCTGATGAAGGAAGGAGTCAGCTAAGTCCTTCAAAGTACCATCAGATTTCTGAGTTGAATCTGCAGTAGCTTGTACTATTGTCACTTCAGGTTCTTCGGCTTTAATCAAATTATAGGTACTTTGCCAAGTAGTTTTGCCGAGACCAGAACATGTAGTATCAGATATCAATCCTTTCTTTTTATTTGTTGGATCAGTGACGGCTTGTGCTATGGCTGGCGCAGCGGGAGCGACTGTGGTTTTCTTAGACTTCTTCCCCATTCTGCTTGAGTTTTCTGCTTTGGAAGAATTCTGCACAGGAGTGAAAATAAACGTAACACAGAGAAATGATAATGAAAATCCAATATGAGAAAGATATATTGATCAATGTGTGATGAGGGATTAACTTTTAAAGTGGTCGCGGATACAATCCATAGGAAGATTTTAGGACTTACAATTACATTAAATGGCCGTTTAAAACCTGCCAATCCTTTAAATGCCCATTATATCATTAATCGGCCGAATGATTTGTTTAAGCGTGCCTTGGACGTTTTGGCGGTTGAGTGCAGGGAAATCATTGTTCGACAGATTTAAGCTTTTAATATGAATGGATCGTGATATCCCTCAGTTTTAACGGCCTTTTTTGAAATTTACGCTTTATCACAATCGGCCATCGGGGAAAACTTAAGTCCTTATATTGACACCTTTTGAAATCCCCGATCGCCGATAGCGATATCGCATCGCATCGGGAGTATTGGCATTCTATGAAAACATGGATAGCATATCGCCGATTGCCGATAGCGATATCACATCGCATCGGGGTGAATTACCTGGGGCGCTTTAAGAACATGCATAGTATATTGCCGATAGCCGATATCGCATCGGGGAAAACCAATGGGCCGTTTAAGTATGCTTCCTTTGTCATTGCGATATGCGATATTGCGATCGCTTTATCGCAATGATAAAAGATTGATTATTTGTATTATTAAGATCAAAATGGGTTTATCGAAAAAAGGTTTTCATAATGTTTTTCATTTGGTTTTCGGACCTTTTTTGAATAATACAATATTGATACCAATCAAATCTAAAGGGACCCATTTCATATGATAGTTTTGTGAATAAAAATGATATGAAATGGGGGGTTGTTGTAGAGCACAACAATTGGCGATTCGCTGGAAGAAGCATTTATCTTTGAAAAGTATAGAAATACTTAAACTTTTTCAAAATAGAGTTCTAATCAAAGGGGAAAATTCTAATATAACTAGGTATATATGCATTCCGAGTAAAATGAAACTATTTTTGCTAATTTCCTCTCTTTTTTTAAAATTAGATACATTCTAAGTTTTAAATAGGTCTCTATTGGTTTATAATGATAAAACAGAAAACCTTTCCAAATCAGCTTTTATAGTGGACTCGTCTGTCATAGGTAGAGCCTCTGCTGCCAGCAAACGTTCATAGTTTCGACAGGGATACCTTTTTAACCATGTTATTGTCCATTATCCCATCCATTTAAGAGTGTGATTAACAGAATGAATTCAAAACATATTTTCATATTTTGTATTTCCTTTTTCTGTTATTGCTAAGATAAAAAGCCATTGTCCTGGTTTGGTGGCCAGCTATTGACAATGCCATTCACTGGTAGTAATCTAACCGAACAAGCTGGCTCGTGATGAGACCCCTTGTCTTATAATTCTAAGCCATTACCCTATTATGGTATGCAGTATTGGTAATGTCGGTTAAACTATTTCCCGATGATCATGGTAAGCAGGCTTGTAATAAGACCTCTTAGCTTTTATATCGAATATTTTAGAATTACACTCTGAGTAACCATAAACTTTGGTGAATGGGATGGACAATTTTCTCCTTAAGAGTAAATGGATGACAGGGTAAGAGTTGAAGATGCTGAAATTGGATTAGCTTCTGTTTTGATATTGATAACCTTTTTGTGACCAATTTGAAAACAGAAAATGATTTTAAATACTTCTAAACTTTGAGAGGAGTTCACAAAACTTGAAGTGTGGTTTCAGAATACAATGATACCTAGTTTCCTAGAAATTATCCCTTTTTGGTTAGGACTTCTATTATTTTAAAAGCAAATATCCACACTACTTCTGTGGAGCAACTTTCAAACACAGCAAAGGTCAATGGAAGATACCTTACAACTTTATTTTCTAAAGATCCTACAAACTACAAAACTCTATTAAACTAAAAAGGAGAAGGGGTTACCTCCTCAATTAAAGAATTTTTTTAAGATAACGCCATTAACAGGGGGATAATCTCTCAAAACTGATAAATCTTGCAATATTAAGGTCGAATGGCCTATCTTCTCACGGATCTGAAATGGCCCAAGCCACATCTTCTGGAACTTGGTGTGTTTTCCCTTGTCCTCATGGGCTTTGTCCCATTTCAGAACTAAATCACCGACTTGAAATTGTTTTGAACCGGATGAGACTGAATCAAGGGATGACTTGATGATTTGCTGATGTTTCGCATGAATAACCTTGGCTTTTTCCCTTTCCTCTTCTAATTTTAGAATTTGGTCATGTCTAAGTTGAATAGAAGAAGAAGGGCTTTCCTCAATAAACTGAACTAGGGCTAAGGAAGGAAGGATAAGATTTGTTGATAACACTACTTCTTTTCCATACACAAGATTGAACGGAGAAGATCCTATGGAAGCCTTTTGTGTTATCCTATCAGCCCATAGTGCGAATATTAAGGATTTATGCCATGTTTTATGGTTCTGTTCGATAGTTCGCTTAATAATTTTAATCAGATTTTTATTTGTAGACTCTGCTAAACCATTACCCTGAGGATAGTAATTAGCAGAATATTTTAATTTAAATCCTCTTTTAATAGCGAAATCAAACATAGCATTGCCTGAAAAGTAAGATGAATTATCAAAAACAAGAGCATTTGGGACACCAAACCTGGTAATGATGAATTGATCTATGAATTCGATGATTGACTCAGAGTTTGTTGTCTTCAAAGGAATTGCTTCAACCCACTTAGTAAAATAATCGGTAGCAGTAAGGATATACTTATGCTGTTTGGAAGAATGCGGAGTAATTTCCCCAATGATATCCAATCCCCATTGCTCAAATGGCTGTTCAATGTTGATTGGCTGCAAAGGAAAAGCTGATTTTCTTTGTCTTCCACTAGAAGTTTGACAATTTTGGCATTTCCTCACATATTCATGAGCATCTCTAAACAAAGTGGGCCAATAATAGCCAGCATGAATAATTTTTTGGGTTGTTGTGTCAGCTCCAAAATGTCCTCCTGTTGGTCCATCATGTAACTCCCGCAAAACCTTTTTTGCTTCAGGTTTTTCTAGGCATCTTAATAAGATTGAATCATAATTTCACCTAAAAAGCACATCATCAATAATTGTGAAATTTCTTGCTTTCAATCTAATGGCCCTCTTGTTTTTGTAAGACAGGTTAGGAGGTGCATATCCATTTTTCAAATAAAAGATTAAGTCACCATATTGTGACTCAGAATCAGTAATACTTATCTGGTTGATTTCTTCGGTTTGATCTGTATCACCTGATTCTGGAATGTTGGATGCTCCTGCCAATAACCTGCAAAAACCTTGGCCTCTAACAATCTTTGCTGGTTTAATTTCTAAGTCATATTCTTGAAGTGTTGTAACCCAATTTTCCCTCTTTTCACCTAGTTCCTTTTGGATCAATAGTTGCCTTACTGCAGGAAAAGGAACTATCACTTTTGTGTGGGTTTTTAAAAGGAAGGGTCTGTAATGTTTGACAGCGTTAAATACAACAAAGGCTTGTTTTTCTACTTCTGAGTAATTCAATTCAGCACCCTGAAGATTTGAACTAAAAAATGAAATGGGTGCTTCCAAATTGTGATCATTGAGCTGCGTGAGTACTGCTGCATAAGACAAGTTGGATGCGATAGTATACAATGTAAAATGATTAGAAAAATTAGGAGTATTTAAGGCTGGGGCATTGATTATTGATTGCTTGATTAAATCAAACGCTTCTTTTTCTGTTGATCCCCGCTTAAAGACTGAATTTTTCTTAATCATAGTTTGAAGTGGAAAAATAATTTGAGAAAAATCTGGAACAAATATTTTGACAAAATTGATTTGGCCTAAAAATGACTGCATGGATTTTTTATTATGAGGGGAAGGGATTTCAGAGATTTCTTTGATCCGGTCAGGATCAATATAAATGCCATCTTTAGACACAATAAAGCCTAAGAGCTTTCCTTGGTCAAGAGCGAAGAAAGATTTTTTAGGGTTAAGAGAAATACCATATCTTTTGCAGCGTTGAAAGATTTGATTTAGATCATGCAAATGATTGGACATCTCCTTAGAGAATACAGTAATATCGTCTAAATAGACGACTACTGTTTTATTAATCAACCCTTTAAAAGCTATATCCATCACTCTTTGGAACGTCGCTCCTGCATTAATAAGTCCGAAAGGCATTTTCTGATATGCATATGTTCCCCATTTTGTTCTGAATGTGGTTTTAAGCTGGTCATCAGGATGGACCAAAACTTGGTTATATCCTGAGAAACCATCTAGAAAGGACATTAACTCAGAGCCTGCTACTGATTGGATTATCTGCTCCATAGTAGGTAATGGGAAATTATCTTTTAAGCTTGCTTTGTTCAAATTTCTGAAATCAATACAAATCCGAATGTCGCCATTTTTCTTTCTGACTGGCACCATATTGGAGACCCAGTTTGAGTGCCGGACGGGAGAAATAATCTTGGCTTTCAAGAGTTTGTTAAGTTCAGATTTTATTTGACTCTCTAAGTTCGGATGTATTTTTCTTAACTTCTGCTGAATTGGTTTCTGATCGGGAAGCATTGGAATGGTATGCTGGATAATGGATGTATCATATGTCTTCAAATCATCATATTTCCAAGCAAAAACCTGTTTATTTTTCCTTAACAGTTTAATGAATGCCTCCTTCTCTTCCAAGGAAAGTCCTAATCCTAAATTAATGTTTTGAGGAGTTTTCTCAGTGCCAAGATTTATCAACTCAAACCTTAGGGTAGAACTTTGGAGCTTTGCATTAGTCACAGGTTTAAACCTGTCTTTAATATCATAAAGATCCTCAAGCTTTACCACAGGCTTAGGGATTGAATTTTCCTGAGGTTTTTCTCTCATTTGAAGGTCATGCTCATTTTCCTCGATAATTTGATCATCATAGGACTTTTTGGAAGTTAAGAACTGTAAAATATCTTCATCATGGTTGAATACTTTCCAATTAGTGACATTGTCGGGAATTGATGGCCTAAAAAGCAATTCTACTGAAAATCTATCTGGGTTGTAGTCTTCAGAAGGTAGGAGCTTGGAAGCTACATTGGCTAGTAGGTCGGCTGCCGAGTTTTGAGACCTAGGGATGGAGGAAATATTGAATGCGGAAAAGTGCGAGGTGAGTTCTTGTACCAGCGACTGATAATGCTTGAGGTGATTTGAAAGACAATGAATTGTATTTCTCACCTGTTTGAAAATAATTTCAGAATCGCCGAATACTTTCAAATATTGCACTTTAAGTCTGATTGCTTTATACAGTCCTTGGACTAAGGCTTCATACTCAGCTGTATTGTTCGTGCATTCAAATTCTAACCTACAGGACATCATTGTTTTTTCTCCTTGTGGGCTAACCAAAATACATCCTGCTCCTGAGCCCTCGCTAGACTTAGAGCGATCAAAATATAAAGACCAAAATAAAGAAGTATTAACAATTTTATTTACAGTTTTCTCAGTATCATTAAAACATTTTGATCTATCTGTTTGTGAATAATTTTCGATCTGAGATGTAGAATGGTTTACTGAGAAAGGAGATGGTTGGCCAGCGAAGTTGCCAAAGAATGACTCTGATGAATAATTCCCCAAAATGTTGTTATTGAATGCTATTGGTTGGTTTTCTTGTTCGAATTCTGTAACTGTATGGGTCATATGTTTTTCTCGATTGATCCTTATTTGATTTGGCTTACCCTTATAGGGAAGCCACATATGTGACCAATCAGTAGAAATATACCCATGTAGTTTCTCAGACCAATCCCTACTCAAGATTAAACCATAAAATTCAGGTATGTCAGCTATTAGGATATCAATCCTTTGTACTATTCTGGGATCAGCAGATAACCTGATAGTTACGGAATTAATCTCTCCCAAAACCTGTACTTTGGTCCTGTCCAACTGTACAATATGAATAGCAGACTTCTGGGGTTCAATGTTCAGTTTGGAACAAACTGAAGCTGGAATTATGTTAGAAGATGCCCCTGAGTCAATTAAACAATTGTGCAGGTTTCTATTGTAGATCTCATAGGTTAGAAGGAAAGGTGGAGTATGAGAGTTTGATCTATCTCCAATCAGAACTGCATCGGTAGCTTCAACCATACCAGGAGGAGGTTGTCCTGAATCATTTGCAGCTTTAGCACTGGGAAGAGGTGAAGAAGGAACAACATTCAATTCTTTGAGAAGCAATTTCTACTGATGTTTTAATTTGCTAAGTTCAAACATGGTAATGTTTGCTTTAGTTTTCTTCATATCATCAACAATATTGTAATCCATTGAATCGGATACCACTAACGTTTTAGATGTTGAAGGAGTATTTGAGGTTGAAGGTTGGTTTTGGGGAACTGCTGCAGGTGACTTCTTTGTAGGTACTTTTTCCTTTGTTGTGGCAGCACCTGCACTCCTTTTCTTTGAAGTTGCCTGAACAGGTTCGGAGGTAGTTTTACTCCTAGTAGTGACAGGAAAATCTTCTTCTTCATTATCTGTATCGGAGTTAGGCAGTATGAAATCCCACATTCCATGGAATTCAACAACTTCTTCTTCATCATTAGTTGGTGAGATTGTTTCCTCTTCTTCTTCTTCTTGATCTGAATCTGCATTAGATATGACATTCGGTGGCTTTGATTCGGTTTTCTTATAATTTCTAAAGGGTCTTTTGGTTGAGGTTTCGACTACCTGCTTTTTTATTTCAACCATTTCGTTTGACAAAGTCTTGAGGACCTTTTGCAGACCCTCCATGTCATATGGATCTTTTGGGGTTTTCTTCCTTGAATCATCTTTAAAAGAAACTTTTTTGGCTTTTCTGTCTTCCAGAGCAGCTTTCTTTTCTAGGGCATTAATGCGTTTCTCCACAGCAAGTGCTTCTTTCATGTTTTCAGCTAAAGTAGGTTTCCCAACCTTGTCTACAAAAATAGCTATATTGGCAGGTATGGCGGTTATATACCATTCGCTTCGGATTTGCTCACTTGGTTTGGAGGCCGTTGGGATTTTATTCAAAAGTTTATTGAATCGGGCGTTAAATTCCTTAATCGGTTCCCTATGCTCTATCCTAAGATTGGAGAGATCGTTTATTAGTGTAGCCAAAGACCTATCATCTCCATACTTAGTAAGAAACTGCTCTTGGCAGGTGTTCCAACTGGTAATGGAACCAGAGGGTAAAGAAAAATACCAGGATCCTGCTGATCCTTGCAAGGTATAAGGGAAAAGTCTAACAACAACATCTTGTTCTGTTACTCCTTTCAAGTTGACTGCCAACATGAAGTTATTAATATGTTCCTCAGCTTGGGTCCCATCATCTGGGTTAAACTTGGGTAGCCATTTTTCAGGAGCATCTGGTAATGCATGCAATGGTGCAGGCATGTTGACTGCACCAGGCCTGGTCCATGGATCTGCCATTATAACAGCAGTAGTAGATGATACTACTGTTGAAATTCCAAATGTCTGGGAAGGAAATAATGTTGCGGAGTGAGCAGGTTGGGATGTTAAAGCTCCTAATCCCTGATGAACAACAATATGTAATGGGGGAGTGGATGATTGACTTCGCAGAGGGGAAGATGAGATGGAGGATGTGGATGAAAGCTCTTCACTGTCAGATCCTTCAGTATATTTCTTCGCCTTTTTCCTTTTGGGTAAAGGGAACTCAGTGGGTTCAATACTGAGCTTTTCGCTCTGAAGTCTGGTGAGAGGGTGAGATAAATTGAACTGTGAAGTCGCACTGCTTTGTGATACCTCAGATTTCTGTGGTGAAATTGAGAAGCTCTGAAGTTTGTGGATAAGAGACTGGACTTCAGGGGATTCAAGACTTAATTGTTTTGGAGTATGATGGGTTTGAGCAGTGGTAGTTGATTCCTCTTTTTCTTGTTTGGATACTGGAGAACCAGCATGCAATTGGGAAGTACGAGGAGATACGGAGGGAGATTTACTCTTAGAATGGCCTGCAGATTTGGGTTTGCTTTCCATTCACAGTTGAGGCCCTCCTTCTAGCGGCAAAAATGTTGATGCCCCGAAAATCGTTGTATCAACATTGGGGGATAACCACTCGGTCCGGACCTTAGTACAGCTCCTTTTCCATTTGGAATGGTGGCTCCGACTGGGGATAATGGGACCAGTTTCCCAGAAATGGATAAACGGGATGAATGAATGATTGGTTGACTAATATAATGATAGGTGAATAACTTAATCTATCGGCGAAATAAAAGAACTACTACTAATCCCGGGAACTATTGTATTTTTTAAAGTGTAGCGCTTGATGATCTATGTTTACAAACAGGCATGTAGATGACTCTATTCAATAAACATGGACTTTTATTCATTCAAGAATTACTCTGCTTAAATCGTTAAGCAAAGGGATTAGCGCAATATTGCTACACTTTATATATCATCAATACATATATGATCAAAGGAAAAGCATCCCATAAACGTTCAATAGTGGAGGAAATAAAGAAATGCTGTTAAAACACATACATATATTCGATAATAGCAAAGGCAATCAAATAACAATTCATATGAAAAGAATGGATTCAGACATAGATAATAGTACCATATGAGCTGCTAAACACTCCCAATATCAATTGCTATTTGAGATTCTTCTTCCAACACAGAGGTACTTTCAAACAAAGACAGTAGTGCACATTTGCATAAAAGCTTCCTTGTCAAAATTAGAATAACTGGTCCAGTTTTATAAAAGAATATGGCTGAAGCACAATAGTGCAACTTCAGTCTTTAAGTCAGGTACAAAACTTTACGACCCTTTCTAAAAACATGAAAGGATCTATAAATACCTAATTAAGATAACTATCTATGAAACTGAAATCCTACTTAATTGGTATCAATTAATTTTGATCATATTTTCCTCAACAACATGGCAGTCGGCAGCATGAATCATCAAGTAGGTTGTTTGCCTTTAAATCTGAGCTGACTTATCGCAAGCATCGGCTCCACTTCGGGTGGTCTGTTGAGGCGAGAGCTAAGCTGGGCGGCATAGGTGGCATCCTGAATATCGGGGATAATATACCCGATTGCATCTGTAAGGCACTTGAGGGCGACTCTTTGAGTGTGTGGTTTTACCAAGAAGAACCAATAGGTGTCCCATGTTAAACTGTTAATTCCAGCGATTAATCTCCCCTTTTCCTCTAGATCTGGATAACATGACTGCTCCAATGTTTTCATTGCTGTCAATTTTCCTGGCGTGCATTGGGAAATCATATTTGACAAGTAGAGAGTGTTATTAACTAATTCAACCAAATTGCTTGTAGTTGATTTGCACCTTGAAACTGCCCTCTCTGCTTTCATTAACTGGGACTGCCATTCTGTAAATAATATATCTTTATGTGACTCTAAAATTCTTGGTAAATTCGCCGCTTGTCCCTGGTCAGTATCTTTCCAGTCAAGAAATGCAGCTATTGTTTCTTTAGCTTGATCCAATTCCGTCCTCGCATTTTCTACTTTCTCACTTATTGATGCCGTTAATTCACATAGCAGCTCTGCCTGGGTGATTTGTTGACATAGAAGTTTGATTTGTGTTATTAATGCCGTATTTATTTGTAGTGCTTCTACTCTGAATTCGGTTGCTTGTGGAACGCCCTTTGTTTTCTCAAGCTTTGCTGATAGTTGAGCAATCTGCTCATCTTTGGCTTTCAGCATTTGCTCATTTGCTGCCTTCAGTTGTGCCAAGGCCTCTGACAACTCTTTCTGCTTCTAGATTGCGCTGTGGTTAATCCTTTGTTTCTCTGCCTGCAATTGTTGAGTTAGTTGATTGTTTACTTGCTGTTGTGTCAACAATTGTTGTTCTGCCTGCTCTGCTTTCTGCTTTGCTTCAGTTAGCTGTGCCTGTAATAAGAAGATTTCTTGGTCTTTTGTTTTCAATAAAAGACTTACCTCTGATGCCTTGTCTATTGTTGCTGCTGAATAGGCTCCAGCATATTGTGACAGCTTCGTCAGGTCATCAGAGGGGTAAAATTCCTCCTTCCAAACCACATTGCCCGTGACCGTATGTTCTGGGAAAAGGGAAGGTTGATCAGTCCTTCTTCTCTTCCTCTGTCGTTTTGCTACAGCTTTATGCCTTGGGCTGTAGAAGACATCCAAGGGAGGAATCTCTTCTACCTGCAAAATGATTTGATCTGAGGGGTCCTTTGGTATTATTTCTACTTCTTTTGAAATGGGTGGGCCGCTGGTTCCACTTTGAACCTGTTGTGAAGTGGTTTCCTGTGTGTCTGCCGCTTTCAAAGTTTCAGTGTCCTTTGAACATTCCAGACTGCTGATAATAGAATCAAATTGCTGCCATTCCTGGAGAAATTTAGGATCAATATGAGTATCCACATTTACTTCAGTGTTGGTTTGTTTTTGCTCTTTAGTCTGGGTCTCCTCCCGCACTTTCTCCTGCTCTTCTGTCTAAGTTTCCTCCTGTGGTTTTTCTTGTTCTTTTGTTGTAACCAGAGGTTCCTTTGACTGTTCCCATTCAGGCTCGCTTGATGACGTTGTTGGGGTTGTTGCTAACAGATCTAGAGGCAGAGTTTGCAACCTCTGTTCTCTAAGCCTGTTGAATTGCAACCAACATTAACCTGCATTATTGACTCAGCTGAGGAGAACAGGTCATCGAACATATCTTCTTTATGATCAATCTTTGCCAATTTGGCCTGTTCAAGTGCATTATAGGCAACTTTGTTGGGATCAAATTGCCTATTAGGGAGAGTTGCTAGAGTTAATGATTTTATCTTTGTAGCTTCTTTCTCTGCATGTTTGAGATCATGCAACGTGTAGACACCGCATCTCAAAGGAAAAGAGGGCCAGCCCTGCTTCTTATTTTTCTTGAGGGTCTGTGTGACTCCCTCGGCAATGAGCTGATAAGCTATTTCTCTCGCCAGCAGTTTATCAGGTATGTACAAGGGAAGGACATGAGGTTCGGCTTGGCTACCAAAAACTCTTATATAAGTGAACTTCTCCTCCCCGAACCATCTTCCTACTGATGTTAAGTCAATACCTGCTTGGTAGGAAATCTTGGGAGCAGGTTTATCAAAAATGGAGTAATGGATGGGTAACATAAAGCCATTGCAGACTTGGTATAAATGGTGCTTATAAGAGGATTTCCATAATTTCTGATGGTATATGTGATTAGGCATGGGGTCTTGTGATGTCCACCTCCAGCCGAGTACAGGAAATTCAGAATTAAAACACAAGGTATCTAAAATATAGGCACTGTAGTAGAATGGGGGAATTAACCTTTCAGTAACGCGGGTCTTATTTCTAAACTCAAGAACAACTGTTGCTAGTTTATCTGAGAGTATAGTTGCCCAATCCATTATTTCACTGTTACACGTCGCTTCCATTAAGGGAACCATTTCTATAGTGAAATTAGAAGAGTCGTGCAACCCCCACAATCTACACATCATTATTCTAGCGTAACAATAAGGAGAAGATAGGGAATCAACCGAGTACTTACCGAAAGATTCATGTTTGTGCTTTGCCGGATTTTGTCTCCAATCCCGGATGGGTTCGGATTCAACTTCATTTTCCTTTTCGAATTTCTCCAAGAACGCCTTATTGTACTTCTTCTCTGGCTCAGGCAAATGATACATTTGCCTTAAATCATCAGCCTTGAATGACCCGAAAATTCTCCCGTCTCTGGTGCTGAAGGTTCTGTCCATGATTGGGATTTCCTCAATTGCCCACCGCACTACATCCGTATATGGGAGAATTTGTTCCCTAGCTGCTATCCGATGAAGGAAGGAGTCAGCTAAGTCCTTCAAAGTACCATCAGATTTCTGAGTTGAATCTGTAGTAGCTTGTACTATTGTCACTTCATGTTCTTCGGCTTCAATCAAATTGTAGGTACTTTGCCAAGTAGTTTTGTCGAGACCAGAACATGTAGTATCAGATATCAATCCTTTCTTTTTATTTGTTGGATCAGTGACAGCTTGTGCTGTGGCTGGCGCAACGGGAGCGACTGTGGTTTTCTTAGACTTCTTCCCCATTCTGCTTGAGTTTTCTGCTTTGGAAGAATTCTGCACAGGAGTGAAAATAAACGTAACACAGAGAAATGATAATGAAAATCCAATATGAGAAAGATATATTGATCAATGCGTGATGAGGGATTAACTTTTAAAGTGGCCGCGGATACAATCCATAGGAAGATTTTAGGACTTACAATTACATTAAATGGCTGTTTAAAACTTGCCAATCCTTTAAATTCCCATTATATCATTAATCAGTCGAATGATTCGTTTAAGCGTGCCTTGGACGTTTTGGCGATTGAGCGCAGGTAAATCATTGTTCGACAGATTTAAGCTTTTAATATGAATTGATCGTGATATCCCTCAGTTTTAACGGCCTTTTTTGAAATTTGCGCTTTATCGCAATCGGCCATCGGGGAAAACTTAAGTCCTTATATTGACACCTTTTGTAATCCCCGATCGCTGATAGCGATATCGCATCGCATCGGGAGTATTGGCATTCTATGAAAACATGGATAGCATATCGCCGATTGCTGATAGCGATATCGCATCGCATCGGGGTGAATTACCTAGGGCGCTTTAAGAACATGCATAGTATATTGCCGATAGCCGATATCGCATCGGGGAAAACCAATGGGCCGTTTAAGTATGCTTCCTTTGTCATTGCGATATGCGATCTTGCGATCGCTTTATCGCAATGATAAAAGATTGATTATTTGTATTATTAAGACCAAAATGGGTTTATCGAAAAAGGTTTTCATAATGTTTTTCATTTGGCTTTCGGACCTTTTTTGAATAATACAATATTGATACCAATCAAATCTAAAGGGACCCATTTCATATGATAGTTTTGTGAATAAAAATGATATGAAATGGGGGGTTGTTGTAGAGCACAAGAAGTCCATATGCAGACATTAATCCTATGCTCCTCTAAAATATCATTTACCCTTATATTAATTTTTTGGAAGTCCTCAATGTGCTCCACAGTTGACCCCTTTTGTTTGATATTTATCAATTTCCTAAAAAAGGTGTTTCTCTTTGTATGATCATAATGTGCTATCATATCCTCCATAAAAATTGAGTAGGTGACAAGTGGTTTAAGAGAACAAAGCCATGTATATCATACAAATTGATTGGGTTCTAAATATAAAGATGCAATACGTACCTTTTGTGAGGTTTGTACATCATCTAGATCAAAATATTGCTCCATCTGTAGTATCCAAGTTACCGGATCATTGCCATAAAAATTCCTCATATCTATCTTTGGAATGTGGTGGTTCTTAAACCCCACATCGAGTCTCTAAAATCATAATTGATATTCCTTTTATCTTCATCATGATTTTCATGGATTTCCCTGTCACCACTGGGATGCCTTTCTTCTAGCAACTTTGCCAAACCTTCCTTCAACCCTTGTATCTTGACATTCATCATTGCTTGCATGTCTACTTATAAATCATCATTTAAAAATTCCATGTCCCCTTTTATATCATCTATCTTAACATTCATCATGGCTTCTAATTCATTTTTTGTTACTTTTTGCGAGAGTGAAATTTGTTGCACTTGGTCTCGCAATTTTGATATATCATGTTGCATTTCTTCCTCTTATTCATGTGTCTGTAGTAGCGGCTACAAAACCTTCCAAAATTTTGGCCTCCATCCAATTTTGGAGCCTTCCTTGGTTTTCTCCTTGATTTTTGCAAACACTCGGGCTCATCCCATGACCTTGTGTCATGTTTTTACACCCTCTTTACTTGACCATTCACCTGTTGTCTTTTAGCATGTTGGTTGCAATGTCATTCTTGTGGTCTTGTTCTGGGTATATTCAAGGTCTCTCTTCGTGTGTACAAGTTTTTTTCACTATGTAAGCACGTGTCACATTCACACATAGATTTGTATGCAATGTCGTGCAAGTGTCATCACGGTCGTTCGACGCTTTATCTCAACTATCGCACTTATCACTCGCACCCTTTAGTTAGTCACACTGAGCATGTTGTCTTGTTGGTCTAAGGTGTCTTTTCATCGAGTCATGATGAGTGTGTGTTCGTAAGGTCATGCATAAATGAGTTCACTCACTCACACATTTAACCATTTTGTTGAAGATCTGTCAACAATACCACCCTCCACTGAGCTGCACTATGTAATCTTAGCCCTCAGTGACCAAGTATTGTTGCCCAAAATTGCACAGAGCTTGAGGCTGCCTCCCAGGCAGTCTGCTCTACTCAACCCTGGAATCGACCTGGCTAACTATCACCTAGAACAATGTAGAAGTTACTCAAGAATATATCTTAATATGCACTACCCGCAAGCCTATCCATTAAGCCTCCCTTTGGTCAACCCGAGAATTTGACTAGGAAATCACCTCGGTCTTCACTCCTCCCAAAAATTGTGTAGAATCTATCATCCTACCTACCTCCACTGACTGAAGAAATTGGGCAGACATGAGGGATAGGCACCCACTACCTATCACTGCACTGTCTCTGAAAATTGTGCAGTTTTTTCAGTTAGTCCCCCTGTTAGTCGACCTGCTGCTCCTCCTGAAAATTGTGCAGTTTTCTTGGACTACCGACTAATTTCTCGACACCTCACTCAACCTAGAAACTGCAAAGACATGTCCTGCATGAATACCTCCTATATCTATGTAGTTTTTTCTAGCAAGCTCCCGCTCCCACCCTCCTTTGGAAATCTGTGCAATTTTCACTGCTAGTGCCCCATGCTGCCAGCACTGTCTTCCTGAGAAAAATTGCGCAGTTCTGGCTCCCAGCTAAGCTAGATCCCGCAGAATGTCACTGCTATCCCAGAATGCTCAACCCAGCCTCTTAGTGACCTCTACGCAGTTTTTCTTGACAGTGCCCTGGAGCCTCACATCCCAGCCTAAAATGTGCTTTGTGTAGTTTCATAACCTTGTCCTCTCTCTTGGTCACCTGCACTGAAAGCGAAAGATGATGCATCATGGTAGAATAGGGGATTTATGGATTTGATATCATCTTGTCATGAGTGATTGCATATATACTGTTAGTGCCTAAATCTACCTCAGGCTGAGAAAGGTAGGTCTAGAGTAACATCAAACCATGCTTAACCTGGTAGCTAGCCCTACCAGGTCGGGAGAGGGCTCTCTCCTTATCAATATCAATGAAAATATGGCAAGTAAGACTTGAGATGACTGATAAGAATACTAATTTTAGGCTAGGTATATGCTCAATGAAATTTGATTAATTTTAATGTTGGTTGCTGGATCAAATGAGGAAGGCAGCATTGGGTCCGGGAAATCAACTCATATTTGCAAAGGTTTCTGTGGGGTGAGGTAGGCAATTGTTTTAGCACTTTGAAATGAATGTGATGGTGAGTCTAAATATTAGTAAGGAGTTGGAGAGGGCATGAAAATGTCATGAGTCCTCTTCAAACAACAGAAAACATTTAAAACTAAATAAACCCCAAGGCAGGGCACTGAAACACCAATGGATTCCACCCTTTAGTCTTGATTCATTTAGTTATGCAGAAAAAGAGAGATGATGGAAAATATACACATAAGATAAACTGAATAACAAATGAAAAAACAATGCTAATTCACATTACCATAAGAAGCCCACAAAATGCTGCAAAACCCTAGTTCATTTCCTTGCCAAACTACAAAAGTGATGTACAAAGTAGCTCAATGCATCCACAGGAGTCCAACCTTGACAAATGACTAAGGAAGTATAAGATATAGGAATCAAACCACCTATGCTAGCCATCAGGGGTCAAATCCGTGAGTCAAGGATCTGTTTCAACAAGATCTAAACTAGGAACTAAAAAATAGGCAATGGAACAACGTGCCTCTAAAACTATAGAAACTAATTCATTCAGCTCAAAACCACCTATAACTGATGTATCTACCTCCTTAAGTCATTTTTCATCATTTTTACATCATAGTAGATCAAGTTACATCATATTACATCATGAATTTACCATGAGAGAAGAAAAAGTCAAACTGGTAGAAAACTAGGCGAAATTCTGAGTTTTTGAGCAAAATTGGCAAAATTTTGCCTGATGCGTAGTGCCCTAAGCCTAATGTGCAGCGCCACTTCAAGGCTGAGTTTGAAGGTCTTCCCCTTCACCAAATTAGGTCCACGGTGGCTTGTTGGAAAGCTCTATCTATCTACTTTCTAGGATAACTACAATTTTTGGATTTGGAGTCCATTTGCCCCTTCAAAAATCACTTCTCCCAGGACTGCTTCCTATGGGTCCAAATAGTGGCAGAGAGGGCATGTTTAGGTGTTTTTTGCCCTTTAGGTGACCCAGATCTCCTTCAAATTTCATGAAACTTTTTGGGATTTAGTATTTTTCCATGAGGAATCCAAAAATTCAAGCCATTTTGCAAAATTCCAAGCCAGCTAAATGCGCAGCGCCGATGGCACTGCGCATCATATGAAAATTCCTGTGTTTTGCATTTAAAACTTGTGAAATGACAAAAATTTGTCAAAATTGCTTTAAATTTGGCAAGAGGAAGCTTACTAATTGCTTTGCTGAGCCAAGGAAGCTTCACCCAAAATTTTAAGTTTATCTTGCTCCTTTTTGGCTTTTAAGGCTCTCTTTAACTTAGCTTTTAGGCTTCTTATCCTTGTCTTGCAAATTTTATTCCAAGCCAAGTAGTGATAAGCCATGTGGCACATCATGTTCTTCTCCTTGTTAGACATATCAAGCATCTTCTCAAGGTGGAGATTCACTCTTTCCAACCATGATTCTCGGTCAGCCTCTATTTCTTGCTCTAGTGATGTCATCTTGATTTTCCTTCCTTTTACCACTTGACGGATTTCCCTAATGGTTTGTAGCTCCATGATTGTTTGTCTGTCCTCCAGTTTCTTGTTCTCTTGCTCAATGAAGTTAATGATCCACTTAGCCCTCTCAAGGTCAAGTGATAAGGCTTGAATCTCAGTTTCTTTCTCTTTAATGACCACATCCTTGAGTCTTGAGCTTTGGGAGCCCAAATTAGTGTCATCTTCCTCAACCAAAACAAAATACCTGTCTTGCCCTTCAGAAGGCCCTTCATCATGCAATTGTTGCTTTCCTTTGTCCTGTACCTGTTCTACTGAAGAAGAAGGAAAAGCCCCTTTCACCCTAGGTTAAGATAGCATTTTCCTGTGATCCGGTGAAGATAACGAGACCCCTTCCACCCCTGGTGGAGATAATACTCATTTGGTAGCTGCAAAAAGTATTCTTGTGCCTTTTTCATAAGTTATAAACATAGGAATGTGAGCCTCTTTAGTTTTTCTTTCAGGATCTCTTTGTTGCCTAGAAGGATCACCTTCCTCTTGAGGATCTGTAAATATTTGAGGCCCTTTGAAGATTTCATGGGTAATGAAGGTTTCCCATGGCACTCCCAATTGAGTGAGCTGATGCACAACAATAATCTTGATGACAACTAAGTGATAAATACTGTTGAGCTATTGTGGGTATGGTTTTCTCTTTGCAATCATAGTCATCCTCTCTATGTTTTTGCAAATAAAATATGGAATACTCATCATTCTAACCCTGGTGAAGTTCATAAGTAATCTGATATGATAGGCATAGAGTCTGGAGAACCTACCCTCACATGTGAAATATTTGATGATGAGTTTCATAAGTGGAACATACCGGTCCTCCAAAAACTTGAAATGAAACACACTGCTCAATTTACCATGATATTTGGCCTTAATATATGGTTCATAATGTTGTTTGCTGATATTCTATGTTTTGTTCCACCTTTCCCCTACATCTGGCATTCTAGTTGCTTTTGTAATAATGGCTAGTGAAAGAGTGAAATTGATGCCAGCAAGGTGTACCATATTATTCTCCATGTTTATGACAAATTTCCTTGCCAATTCATGATGATACTTAACCCTCTCAACCATCTCACAAAACTCAAAGCAAGATTGGTATCTGAAACAAGTGGTAGCAAGGGGGCAAGAAAGGAGTTCAGCGATGCTAATAGGTTCCTCTCTGATAATTTTTCCACCCTTGTGAGGTCTCATGGGCTATACATTCCTTTCTCTTGAACTATCACTTAGTGTTTCTTCTTCATAGTTTGACTCACTGTTTCTTGCCATGGTTCATAGTGCTTGTCTTTGGGAAGGGATGTGATGATGATATGGTGGAAAATGGTAATGAGGGAGGACAAGGGAGATGAGTATGAAGAGATTTTACTAATGGGAAATGGAGTTAGGGAATGAAGGGATAAGTTTTGAGAAACTAGGGTTTAGTGAGGGGTTTAGGGTTTGGTGAAGGGAATGAGTTCTTTTAGGGGAGTGGAATATGGAAAATAGGATAAATGGAGTGATTTAGGCAAATGGAAGAGGGACAAGGGTCTAATGGTGTTGTTTGTGATTATGGAGTGAAAATTTCACAATGAAATGGAAAATAATGAAGACAGGCTAGGGTTTCACTTTCAAAATGAAACACTCATGAAGAACACAAGTATGAGACCAAATTCAGCTCTAGGGCAATGATAACTTACTAGTAGAATAGTAATGCAGTGTTTCTGAGGGTTATTGAATGATTTGGAATGTTTTGGAAAGTTCTGGACTGATGCGCAGCGCACTGGGCCCAATGCACAGTGCCCTCCTAATGTGCAGCACCCATGCAAATTAACACTGGCAGAAATTCACTAATGCGCAGTGCCAGTCTGATGCACAACGCACTACCTCTGATGCACAGCGCCAGGCAAGTTTTCTTGGAAAACAGGGTTTTTGACTTCCTTAGCTCAATTTGCCTCCAAATCACGATTTTTTTCTCTCCAAGGGTATTTTGCACAATGAAATGATGAATAGCACTCCTTTCACTTTATATATGGATGGCTTTTAATATTTTACTTATTCAAACCCACTTTTCTAATGTCAAAGTCACTTTTAGCCATAAGCTCTATTTTTTCATTTGAATTGACTTTTCTTAATCACTTGGTAAACTGATGCATTTGATGCTTTTGATTTTGTCTGCAGTGCCTAGAGTTGGCAAGGTGAGCAAGGGTAGTAGCTGGAACTTATTACATATAGAAAACATTTCAACTTACATAAATTTTGTACAAAGAAAATAAAAACTCTATTTTCACCTCAAAAAAGAGTTTTGAGGTAAAAATCATTTATTGAGCATATCATCAGCGAAATTTTGATCTTATGAACTTATAAAACCTCCTCATGTGCCTGCTGACCTTTTATTGGGTTTTTGATGACCATGGTGGAAAACCCTAGACCTAGTGAGATGTAAAACTCTAAAATTGATTTTGGTAAATGGAATAAAATAAAATAACAATAAATGACCTAAACATGTGAAAACAGGCTAGCAGGTCAATGCCATGAGGGAAAATGAAAATGAACCACTACCATCAGTTGATCCATGACCTAATGGAATGCAACTGATCAGATGGGACACCTAATATGCATGCAAAAAGAAAAATTTGATCACTTATGGAGGGATGAAGGTACCGACACTAACATATATGTACATGGAAGATACATGGCGTGATGACAAACGAGATGAACAAGGAGCACATGCTAAGAGACTTGTTTGCGAACGAATGAATAAATGAAGCATGTCAAGTACCAACAAAGTGGATACATACACATGAAACATCAAGCGAACACCAAGACCATCGAAGACTCTACACACCTTGCATGCAAAAGTGAAGCTATGATACACCAAGAGCACACTTATCACTCAGCAGCACAATAGCTTGACATGAACACCACCATCAGCACAAACATACCATCACTGTCATGTCGATCCATGTCATGAGTCATCTCAGACACATCACTATTGTGGGTCATACTATTGTAATCAATGTAATGTAACGTGGAAGTCCAAGAGACCCACATACGAAGTTGGAGTCATGTTAGTTGAAAAGTCATGTATGTCAAGAAGTCATGAGGGAAGTCAAACAGTCACAAGGGTCAAGTTCAACCTTGGCTATATATACCCCTCATTTTTACGTGGAAAGGAATTTTCACCTTATCTCCTTCTACATAGACTTGAGAGTTTGTAATATTTTCTTTGAGGAGCGAGTAGTGGCTCCAATGCCTTGCTATCGAGGTTAGTGATGTATGGTGTATGGATGTGTCTTGGAACTTTCACTTAATTCAGAAACCTGTTAATAGGCCAACATATTTTCACACGTATTGTATTCGTTTGTAAGTCTATTCATTGGATGCTTGTAATGCATGTTGCTTTAACTGGTACTAATATAGTTAAATTATTTTGGTTGTTTTAGTGCATATGTTGTTGGAAATGTTTTATATCAGTTGTTAACATTGTCTCTCCTATGTGGACTACTCCGCCGGACACTCGACAAATCCATTCTTGTAAACTTGTTATAACGATCGTCACACTCATGTGGACTATTCCGCTGGGTGTTGTACGTGCTATCTATTCACTTTGTGTTTGTGACTGTCGCATCCGTGTGGACTACTCTACCAGAAGCTACGCATGTCCTGCTATGTTGTGTGTCTCTAACATAGTTGGGACTATTCCATTTCAACCTGAGACTCACTCTCACCCTCTCCCTCTACAGTGAAAGAACTTAGACACAATTTACACTAAGCACTCACTAGGCATACGAACCTCGTTGTTTGAAGACTAAGTATACCACTCTCATGTGTTGAAAAGCAAGAGATAAGGCATATATTTAAGATAATTGCAATCGAGACATCATACCAGATGGGACTCCTACACCAAACAATGTTAGGTCTAGTTGGGACTTCATACCAGGGATATCCCTTGAATGTTGGCGGGTCCAACATCGACAACATTTTTGGCAATAGAAGGAGCGATGCCAGTTATTTATGGTTGAATGTCTTCTCACCCCCACTCATAAATCATCTGGTCAAGGTAGTAACTCACTCTCTATCACCCACACGCAACTCTAAAATTAATTACTCCTCACCTCCTAGACATGAACATGAAATTTCGTATCAGCACCTCTGCTATGTCCGTCCCATCACCCGTCAGTTTTCCAAATTAGTTAGACTGATCCTAGGAATACAAGATATTCCATACGCATCAAATAAACCAAAGACCACTCCCACAGGAGTTGTTGTCTCATCAGTGGAAGAAGCAGTTCTTGCCACACTCGAAGGTTTGGCAAAAGCTGTTGAGAACGGAGAGGAACCTCCAATCTTTTGATAGGGAGAACAAGACACCCTCATGATCTTGGGCTCAAACTCTAGTGCAGGAGGTGGAGGGGAAGGGAATGAATGAGGTGGAGGTGGAGACGAACCAACAGACTCAGAGGCATAACCATCAGATTCTGAAGAAGAAGAAGACATTGATGACCAAAACTTGGAATGGATGACTCAGGGACCATTGGCTCTCTTGGATGCTTTTCACAAGATTCCAAAGCATTCGGAGAGAATATTGGAAAATTATGAACTTAACAAAATAGTGAAGGAAGAAGACCACTTTCACAAATTCTACCTATAGTTGTAGACACTTGAGGAACGGTACGACGATGTTGCATGCATATTGATTTTGTGTACCTTTGATGGTTGGGGAATAGTATGGTATCATAGCCTTCCTATCAACTCCATCCAGAATTGGGATATGTTCAAGAGAATGTTTTTGGAAAAAATAATTGATGACAAAACCCCTACCATGTTACTCAAAGAGTTGGGCGGTCTCAAGATAGAGTTGAAAGAGAAGGCAAAATACTTTAATCAGATGTTTTTATGCATGTTGATTAAGTTTGCAGTAGACACAAAACCTCATGACTCCATCACTATCAACTATTATACATATGCACTTCCAACCAGTATTGCGCAGTTCATCAAGTGGGTTGTGAAACCAACATTACTTGAAAATTGCGAAGAGGATATCACTGTGGAAAAGGACCTATGCATGATTGGAGTCATCAAAGATGATGAAACAAAAAAAGACTCCAAAGATGTGAGCAAGAATCCCTAGGCTATTGCGAGTAAGGGGAAAGACAAGGAAGCAAGTGACATTGAAACCCTTACTCGTCTTGTCAAGAACTTGACAACAAAGGTGTCTAAGCTAAAGCAATGAATGATCGAGACATTTGCTAGTAGTTGGCCTTCGAGACAACAAAAGAGGAGCTTGTCATCAAGTAGCAACAACTTCCCAGCTAAAATTGTGCAGAGCTCCAGCTCAGTGTTCTAGACGGAAATGTGCATGAACTCCAAGTTTTTCTCATTCCATGAAGGCCACCACCTGGAAGGGACTTGTCTGGAATGGAAACGAGTTGCGGAATTGGTGTGCAACAGTTTCAAAAATGTGGTAAACAATGCACAGTGTCAACAAGAAGATGAAGATGATGAAGAAGATGTTGCATCTGATGATGCACCAGGTACTAGGCAGGTGATCAACTTGTATCAATGCTCACATGCAACATAGAAAATGAACACTAAGAAGCAACCCCCAAAGAAAAGTGGTCGATAAAATCTCAGAAGTCAAGGGGCTCCCCCTACTATTGGGGAGATGCAAGAGAAGCTTGAACTGTTGAGGAAGGTTGATCCACCAGCCATCCCAAAGCAAAAAACACAAAGCAAGCCCGGGAAGACAGCTACAAACAAAAGTACGTCCATGAGCAGTAAACTTTAGAACACTCCGCCAGACAGTACAACATGAGTCTAACCCCAGATACCTCGGTGAGTTTATCCACTCTTGATTAAAATATTGTGGAATATATGAAGAAAAATCATGCAAACATATCTTTGCTTGAGTTAGTTAAGCTCAAGGGTCAATGAGATATTCTGATGCACGCATTGGGGCAAACATACATAGATAGCGCAACCTCTACCAGTAAGGGAGCATGCACATCTCCTAGTTCACTCACAATTGTGCTCAACAAACTCTGAATGGAAGAAGCAAACTCTATTTTCCCTCCATTCTTGATCTCATTTAAAATTTTTAACTGCAATGTTCACAACTGTTTGGTTGACTCTGGCGCATTATCTAACGTCATGCCACTCTCCATTGCCAAGAGGATCAATGCACAATGGAGCAAGACATCTGCACAGATAATCCAACTAGATCAAACATGCGTACCAACCATTGTTGAACTTCGGGATGTGATCATCTAATTATTTCATGATGGTCGATTTCACCAATGCATAAACATTGTCATTGTGGACATACCGGAAGTGTATGACTTACTTCTTAGCAGAGACTGGTCCAGCAAGGTGAATGGATACTTTGCCATAGACTGGTCACACTCATGGCTTCCATACTAGGGAAAAATAATTCAGATATGAGTGTTATCCGAGAGATACATGAATCATAATGTCACTCCCATCAATGGTGAGAATGAACCGTTGTCTTTCGCGGAACTCATGTTCGGAAACTGCCTCTTGGAAACACAGATGGGGTGTTATCTCGTACAACTAGCCCCAACCCCACTAGACACATAGTTGGGTCTTCTTCCTTGCCCAACTGATGGAAGTTGAATATGTACAGTACATTGTAACACTAGTAGCATTAGCAGTTTCAGTAGAAGTAGTAATACTAGTGCATCAAGTGGTCCGTGTACATACAAGTTCTCGACCATTTATTTTGATGGATCAAAGACATGGGATGGCTGTAGAGCTAGGTGTGACTTGATAGACCCAAAGCACAGGAAACATGCCATCTCAAGCCGCTTGGAGTTTGAGTGCACGAACAACACTGTTGAATATGAAGCACTCGTTTTGGGCTTGAACAAAATAATTAGCTTCAATGCTGTTGCGCCCAAAGTGGTAGGTAATTCAAAAATAGTGGTACAGAAGGTATGTAACACCATATATTGTCTATCACCTCATCTCAAAAGTTATCAACAAGAGGTATGGAAACTAATCTATAACTTCCATGCTTTCAATATCATTGTTGTGCCAAGAATGCATACTGCAGCTGTCGATGCCTTAGCTAACGCAGCTATCGATGCCTTCACTAACGCAGTTGCTAGGATGACACTGGTTATAGATAGGTTTAGTATTGAAATTTTGTATAAGCCTTCTATCCCTAATAACATAACTAATTTATGTGTTTTTGACAATGATCAATAGATACTTCACTTCATGGCCAACACTGATGTCTTCAAGGACATATCGATTGATGAAGATGAACACGAGCAGTCTCTACAAGCCAAAACCAATGAAAAGAATTGCAACCTCATCCCTAAGGGTGTGATATCTCTCAAAAATATCTATGACTTGTAGAACCGATACCAAGGGCCAAGGAATAGAAAAACACACAATTCCACCATGATCTATGAACATATCAACCTGGGAACATAGCAAGATTTGAAGTTCATAAATCTCGGTATGTGTTACACATCGCAGGAGCATAGAACCTTTGTCCACTTGTTCAAATAGTATCAGGATGTGTTTGTGTGGACATACTATGATCTGAAAACATACGACATGTGAATAATCCAACATGTGATTCCGATCAAAGAAGGGGTTAAGCCATTTCAGCAAAAGCTGAGAAAAGTACTTCCATCACTTGACCCCCTCATACAGAAAGAACTAACTAAGTTGTTGGATCCACAGATCATTTATAGAGTTCATCATTCTACGTAGGTTTCTAATTTAGTTCCTATACATAAGAAGTCTGGGGAGATACTCTTATGCATTGATTTCCAAAACTTGAACTGTGCCTCAGAGAGAAACAACTACCCTTGCCATCAATATAACATATTTTACAAATAGTATTTGGCGTAGAAATGTTTTCCTTACTTGATGGTTTTTCAGGATACAACCAGGTTATGGTAGCGTAACTTGATAGACTAAAAACTACCTTCCGTACCAAGTGGGGTACGTTCACCTACAGGAGAATGCCATTTGGGCTTGTGAATGTAGGCACAACCTTTCAGTGCACCATGGACATCACCTTCTGTGGACTTATCAGACAAAGCGTAGTGATGTACCTTGATGACGTGATTGTCTTTTCTAGAAAATGTTCAGACCACATACGCCATCTGAAGAAGATATTCGAGCGATGCTGAAAATATGGGATATCCTTAAATCCAAAGAAAAGCATATTTACAATGTCTGAGGGGAACCTCCTCAGGCACATCATTTCCAGAAGTGGGATCAAGGTTGATCCAGACCAAGTTCAGACGATTACATATATTCCTCACCCAGCTAACAAGAAAGCCATGTAGTCCCTCTTGGGAAAGATAAACTTCCTCTGGAAGTTCATCTCAGATTATGTGCAGATAGTGAAACATATGTGTTGGGTGTGGAGCCTGATTATCTTCTATATTCAAAGGTTTCAGCTGGATGTATTCCACAGGAAGATTGTACACCCCTCCACATGGGGGGGTGCAGGGGGGACTTGTCCCCTTCACAAGGGTTGGGTGGGCTAATCCCCCTCGGCTCCGGGGTTCGAGGACCAGTGGTCCCCCGGCGGGGGTTTGGGGGCAGTGCCCTTGAAGCTAAAAACAGATGTAAAATTGCCTTGTAATATATAGTATTTTCTAGTCAATCTGGGTTGTTCATTAGGAGGATGATCTGATGGTAGAAGTTATGTTTAATTTAGGGTTTTTTCCCCTAGAAGGCAACCCCTCACTATATATGAGGGAATTGTATTGCGTCTATGTAGATCTATGTTCTGAGTGAGGAAGAGAGAGGAGATTGAGAATGAAGAGGGAGTTACTGCGGATCTGCTGTAGGTTGTATCTCTTCAGTTTGCTGGATAATATAAAAAGAAGGATTGGTTGTTTCTCCATGGACATAGCCCGAACTGGGTGAACCACATATATTTGTGTCTCTCTTGCTTTATGTGTTTTCTATGTTTATATTTCTGCAATATTTTATGTGTTCCATTGCTCTGTAATATATAATTTTCTAACAATATGCAATACATGATCAAGAAGGATGCAGTATACAACTGGGGTAAGAAGGAAAAGAATTCATTCACCCATATCAAGTAGGCTATAGCAGATGTGCCTACACTTTACAACCCAAATTTTAACAAGGATTTCTTGCTATACACCTTCACCTCCAACAATTCCCTTGCTGCAGTACTCACTCAGAAGGATGAGCTGAATGACGAACGTCCCATCTCCTTCATGAGTGCAAGAATGTAGGGACTCGAACTGAACTACCCTGCTATCGACAAACAAGCATATGCAGTATACAAGGCGGTGAAACACTTCAGACCCTTCTTGCTGAAGAACCAATGCATAGTCTTTGTGCCACACCTAGCAGTCAAATCACTACTTGTACGACAAGAGATAGGTGAAAGACGTGCGAATTGGATGACAGGCTTGCAAGAATATGATCTTGACATCAAGCCAGTTCACACTATCAAGGGTAATGTTCTTTGTAGACTTGCAGCAGAAGCAATCCATGCACAGGAGGAAGAATAAGAGCTCGTTGGTTTGGAGCAAGAAATCGAGATGTACGATGTAGAGCAAGCACCACCCCCTTCATGTGGAAACTCTTGGTACAAATATGTGCACCAGTACCTTGAGAATGGCACCATACCCTCTCACTATATCCATGAGACAAAAGACGGCACTTCAGCTTAAAGCATTACCTTATCAGTTGGTGCAGGAAGTGCTTTAAAAAAATCATAGTAATAGAATTTTGCTTAGGTGCTCGGAGGCACATGATTCAGAGAAGGTCTTGCATGATCTGCATGATGGACCAGCTAGGGGCCACTTCGCAGGAAATACCACTCCACAAAAATTCATGCGATCTAGTTTCTACTGGCCCACATTATTCAAGGATGCACATGCTTATGCCCGCAAGTGCCTAGTTTGTTAGCGATGCATCCACATAACATGAAGGTCAGTAGCCCCGCTGCACCCTTTTTCAATGACTGAACCATTTCAACAATAGGGCTTGGACATCATTGGGGAAATATTCCCACATTCATTGAAAAAACACTCCTACATCTTGACAGCTACAGATTACTTCACGCGGTGGACAGAAGCAGTTCTGCTTAAGCAAGTGAATGACCAGGAAGTCATCAAATTCCTTCAACATAACATCATCTCACAATTTGGCATTTTGGTATCACTTGTTTTTAACAATGTAACTTAATTTTCATCTTTAAAGATTTATGATTTTGCATTAAAATATGGTATCATGCTTAAACACTCATCTAACTACTACCTGCAGGGAAATGGTCTCATAGAATCTACAAATAAAAATGTTATCTGCATTATCATGAAGACCATTTACTTTGAACAACGTAACGACACTTTACTTTGAAAAATTCTTTATGGGCTGACCGTGTAACACCCAAACCCTCTCTGAACACTTCACCATACTTCCTGGTTTATGGGAAAGAAGCCATCCTTTCACCAAAGATCTACTTGTCTGCGCTCCAATTGTCCCAATATTCCTTAGGAAAATGGAGTTGTAGAAAGAATGAACAGGATGTTGATGGAAAAGACAAGAAGCATGCTCAGTGGTGCCATGTTAAGAAGAGAACTCTGGGCAGAGGCAGTGGAGACTGCATGTTACCTGGTCAATAGATTACATTCATCAGTGTTGGAGGATACGATTCCACAAGAGTTATGGACTGGTAAGAAACCCTCTCTTTCACATTTGAGGGTATTTGGATTTGATGCATATGTACATGTTCCAAAGGGGAAAAGAACCAAGTTGGATAGTAAATCTTAAAGGTACATATTTATTGGGTATAGGGATGCTTTAAAAGGTTATAAGCTTTGGAACCCAGAAATAAGGGAGGTTGTGTAAAACCATGATGTGGTGTTTAGAGAGGAGAAATATTTTATTAAACATGAAGTCCTACCAAAGGAACTTGAGAAGATAGAGTTTGAGCTAAAGGAGGAAAAATAAGACTCTAAAGTAGAAGAGGAATCAGAAGATGAAGAGCCATAAACTCCAGTTGTGAGAAGATTAGTTCGATAAAGATGGCAACCATAAAGGTATAGTCCATCAACTTTCTATTCAAGTTTTGCTTTATCTATTACTAATGATGATCCCAGAACTATCAGGGAGGTAGTAGATTCAGAGGATGGTGAACTCTAAAAGAGGCCATGGTTGATGAAATGGCATATTTGTACAAAAATGAAGCTTGGGATCTGGTGGAGTTTCCAGCTGGAAGGAAACCCATTGGCAGCAAATGGGTGTTTAAGAAGAAGATGAATGTAAAAGGCAAGGTGGAGAAATACAAAGCTTGATTGGTAGAAAAAGGTTATTCCCAGGTGTCGAGAATTGATTTTGGTGATATTTTTTCCCCTGTTGCCAAGGTAGCTTCTATTAGATTACTTTTATCTATTGTTGTTGCTTTTGATTTTGAGGTAGAACGGATGGATGTGAAGACAACATTTCTTCATGGGGATCTGGAAGAAGAGATCTACATGAAGCAACCTAAATGCTTTGATGCAAAGGGTAAGAAAGAACAGGTATGCAGGTTAAAAAAGTCTTTGTATGGGTTAAAACAATCACCAAGGATGTGGTATCAGAAATTCAATAAATTTATAAAAGGACTTGGCTTCATAAGAAGCAAA
Source organism: Pinus tabuliformis (assembly GCA_031772625.1). Lineage (NCBI taxonomy): Eukaryota > Viridiplantae > Streptophyta > Pinopsida > Pinales > Pinaceae > Pinus > Pinus tabuliformis. The sequence goes on along the minus strand of CM062808.1, from coordinate 428,691,310 downwards.
GCATATCAATGTGTGTGTTTTAAGTTAATTGGTGACCGTGTTATTTATTTGGTCTTATATGTGAATGATATGATTGGAAATAACAAAGAAATTATCCAGCAATTGAAAACCCAGTTATCCTCCAAATTTGACATGAAAGATCTTAGTGCTACAAAATATATTTTGAGCATGGAAATTAAACGAGATCGGGAAAAGAGGAAGCTCTGGTTAAACTAGAGGAATTATGTGGAGATAATACTGCATAGGTTAAATATGTAGGATAGTAAATCGATGAAGGTTCCTATTCCTGTAGGTGTAAGTTTATCTATTGAACAGTGTCCTAAGACACAAGAAGAGGAAGAGGATATGTCCTGCGTTCCATATGCAAGTGTAGTTGGTAGCCTGATGTATGGAATGGCCTGTACTAGACAAGACATTGCACATGTAGTGGGGGTATTAAGAAGGTTTATGTCAAAACCAGGGAAGGAGCATTGGACAATTGTGAAGAGGGTTTTCAGGTATTTGCATGGAACTAGTGATTATGGTCTGTTCTACAAAGGAAGACTAGGATTGGACAAAGTTTTGGACATCCATGGCTTTGTTGATGTAGACTGGGCCGAAGATCTAGATCAGAGAAGATCTAAAAGTGGGTATGTGTTCAACTTATTTGGAGGTGTAGTCAATTGGATGAGCAAGAGAGAATCAATAGTGGAACTTTCAACTACAGAGGCATAATACATGGCAGCCACTCATGCAAGCAAGGAAGCAGTTTGGTTGTAGAGATTGTGTTCAAGTATGGGGTTAGTACATCGAGCTATAAGGATAGACTGTGACAGTCAAAGTGCAATTTTCTTGGCAAAGAACCCTTTTTATCATTTAAGGACAAAGCACATTGATGCTTAGTATCGCTTTGTAAGGGATATGATTCAGGGAAAAAATGTGTTTCTGGTAAAGGTGGACACTTTAAGAATACTGCAGATGCATTGATGAAGTCTGTGAGCACTGAGAGGTTTTCTTGGTGTAGAGAAACAATGGGGATTGCAAGGCTAGACCAATGATTAAGCTCTCTTGTGGCCCCCTGTGGAAAGAAAACAACAACTGTGAGAACGTTGGGTGTGCATTATATTATTTCCACGACTAGCCCCACGCACGGGGGGTTTGCAGGAGGGAGGTAGCCCCCCTACATGGGGTTCGGGGCAGCACCCCGTGTTGGGCACAGGATCCCCCAAGGAAATTTTTGGGGCTTAAAGCCCAAGTTTTGACTATATCCGATGTAAATACTTTGCGAAGTGTGGGCATAGAGCGCGACGTTGTAATTGAGTCATAGGGTTGTCTACCCTTACTTTTTGTAACGTAATGTCGGCTTGAGAGTTCTACCCATGTTCCATGGACCATGTGATTGTATAAATAGAGCGAGGCTCTAAGTGTAAAGATATATAGAGGATCTAATGATGATGAATCAAGTCTTGGTGGAAGTGTAAAGTCGTGTTTTGGGTCGAAGAATAGGAGAAGGCTCTATAGTTGAGTGCACAGAGGCCTAGTAGTCTACAGCTGAGTGCGCGGACCCTTGCAGCTGAGTGCGCAGGGTGATTCGAGTCTGTAACCGTGGAGAAAATAATAAAGAGAAGTTTCTTATCATTCTATGTGCCTTTTTCCTATTTTATGCATTGAAGTATATTGGGTATGAATTAAAAATTTAGTGTTTATATGCTGCACAAACTTATTTGAATATGTTGAATAAGAGAATATAAGATAAGTATTTGTTTCTACGAAGTTAATTAACAATTATTAGAAGATAAGTAAGATCCACAATGTGACCTAGGAAAAGAGCACAGATCGTTACCTTAGCAGTGCGAAATCACCTCAGCCCCTGATTAGGGATGCGTGAAGGTGAATATAACAAAGCATGAAGGCCTTGCAGGCCAGGAAAGTTCGCAAAGTAACCTACCCGAAGCTATTTACAGTTGGACTAAACCGACCCCTCAAACATCTCAAGGGTGCAGAAACTTGGTTCTAGCATCCCCCCATACTACTTCGAGTGAGACCTTAGTCCGCGCTCTGCTGGCTGTCGCCGAAAGGGCCAGTATTATAGGGATTTGTTTGGCTAATTAACTTCGAACCTAGGTCAGGCCCCATCAATCCAACAAATGGTTCCATTGTCGAGACTAGAATTTTCATAGAGATGTCTTATGTTGCATCACTGGAAACCAAATAAGAAGGAGATTGAAGGGTGGTTGGACAGGAAAATTCACAAATTCGTGGCACAAGAGAACAAGAATCCACGACTATCGAAGGAAGAGTGGTTAGATTTCTACCTGTACACAAATATCCATGGAATTTTCTTCGCATCTCTCCCTACTCAGTTGTATGAGTAGATTGCGAAGCTAGCAGATAGCCAAGGAAGGTCAAAGCTTGACGGACCTATTGTATGGACCCCAAAGTTGATGCATAGATTGGAAGCCTCAGAGGATAAAATTTCGTGTGTTTTTGATCGCTAGCTCGATCGGATTATAGGAGGATTCATTACTGAGTTCGTAGTAGATACATCGGTTAGCTACAGTGAGGCAGAGCGAGGCTTTCTCAAGGGACCATGAGGTAAGAACATAAAGTCTCTAAACACTTTGATTAAAATGTTCTTGTGTGAAAAGAGGATTATGAAGCTACATTAATCTTTGGGGCTACATGAAGTGGGAGAATTTACAAAAACGAAGGAAGTGCGGGACTAGAGACTAGCCCCTTGATTTCACCTCTGCAACAGGACGAGGAAGAGCTCGCGAAAGCATCTCCACGAAGTGCAATCCATTTGATAAGGAAAAGGATTCCACACATACCACCTCCACCCACACCACCTCCAGTTTCACCGTAATCACCTCCATCTTCACCCACACCACCTCCACCACCACCGCGTTTTATGATGGCAAGCTCGATAAAGTTTCCTTTATTCAAGGGAATAGGAAATCAAGATCTGGACCAGTTTTGGTTCATTGTAAAAGCTGTATGTGAGGCACATGGAGTTACATATGATAATATCGAGAAAGAGACATTGGTTAGCACTCTACAGGATTGTGCACTGACCTGGTACATCAAGCACTCAAATGATAATCCTATTGCAGGAATGGTGGCTATCGAAGCTGCTCTAACTAGGGAATTTAGCAGGCAAAAGTCAGAAGCGTAGTCGATCATTGGGTTCAAAGAGATCACGATACTATCAGGTGAGACTCCTAGGGAGCTGGATCAGAGGCTGAAGTGCATGATTCTTGAAGCTAAAATGACTCTGACGGATGGACAACACCGCGAATGGTTTGTAGTATCACTATCGCCACATTTGAGGAACGCACTGTTGCAGAAAAGGTTAACAACTTAGGGAAAGACTTTAGAGATTGTGATGAGGCTGCATGAGAGCCCAATACAAGATCCTAACTTGGGAGTTCATCAGATCAACGCACAGCTGAAAAACTTATGCCTTGAGAAGCATTGTCTAAAACAGGATGGAACAGTCCGACTAGAAGTGTGTGAAGAGGTGTGGTGTGTGAAATGCGAAGGTCGGGGACATGATAAATACCATTTCCTGGTATTTGTGAATTACCTCATGGGAGGGGGAACGATTCCATTAAGACTAGAAGCACTAGCAGCATCGAGAGCGGTGCCTGCTCTATGGTGCATGATTTGTCAAATAGGAGGAAAGCATGCTACAGACAACTGCCATTTGTTGCAAAAGTACACGCAGAACTTGCAATAGTTGTTATGTAATTTCTGTAGATCGGTGGGACACGATGAGTGCACATGTAGAAGTTATGAGCTAATGATGGATAAAACTCCCACCTATAGGGTTCAGGCCAAAATGTGGCCCCTAGACCAAGGAGCAGGGATGGCGTGAACCAAATTCCAAGGGCGTGGACAAGGCCGAGGTGGAGAACCTGGGAGAGGTCGCGAACAACTGATATGCTATAATTGTCGATGGTTGGGACATAATGCCTATGATTGTACAAATCTGATGCATCCATCATGTCTGTACTGTACCTTATTTAATTATGAGACAGAGGATTGTCCTATGTTGATAGCTAGGCTACGCGACAAGGGAGTGCTACCACCTCCCCTGACTCAGAACTTGCAAATGATGAGGTTTGAGTTGTGCGAGGATGATCCAAATTTAAATATTGTGCTCCAAAGTCGATTTACGATGGGAGATGATAAAGGCAAACAACCTAAATAAATTACTTGGGTTCACAAAGCTTCGGTGAAAGAAGTAGAGTTTGATTTGGAGCGTGCTGGAGAAACCTTTATGGAAGCTAAGAAGAGCTTCGTTGATGCCTCCACTTCAAGAAGCAAAGATAGACCAGAGCTAGAAATGGACCCGTCGATGCTCACAATGTTCCTGGAAACATGAATGAAGCTACTACGCAACAGTTGGTTGTAAAAGGATTGTAGGAACTCATTAACAGATGCGTTGGGACTACACTAGGAGTACTATGCGTAGTTTGGAAGATTGGAAAGCATAAGACAAGGACGAGGAGAGAGATGATGCTAACTGCGTAGATTGGAGAATATGAGATGGACCAAGTAATTTTGGATTTAGGGTCAGATGCAAACATTCCGCCAAACTAGACATGGGAGCGCATGGGGAGGTCTATGCAGTAGTGGTCTCCTATTGAGCTGTGCATGGAAAACCAATAGAAGATAATACACCTAGGGCGATTGTAGGGAATCACTATGGATATTGAGGGAGTGAGTGTGCTAGCAGACTTTGAACTGATAGAGATTGTTGATGACAACAATCCCTACCCCGCGCTTTTAGCAATTCATTGGGCCACTTGCATGAATGGGGTGATTAATCTAAAAAACGCAAGATGATTTTTGAAAAGAAGTCTCTGTGCGAAGTAATACTGTTGGACCCTGTTGAGGGATTGTGCTACACAGAGCTAGTGCGCGACTATGAAAGTGACAACGATTTCGACTTCATCTACAAGATAACTGCACGAGAGAAAGATTGGATAAATCCCACTACAGATGGACAAATTTCATGGGAGCGTGAAAGCTCCTGTACTTCAGATTCGGATGAGGAGATAGAGCGATGGCAGAACCGGTTACTTGAGGTAACCATGTTGAACCGCAACATGATGACAAGATCGTTGCGATGCGTATTAATGGAAATGAGAGATTTACTTACTTACGATGGATTAGGAGAGGTAGATTCTTTCCTGGACCAAGTCGAGAGAGAGGTGCTGGAAAAACAATGATTTGAAGCCTTGAATTGGGTACTACGTGCTATGCCCGCAAGGTGGTGGGGTACGCACAAAGGAAACTTTGATGACTGGGGCACCTGTAGCAGAATGATGCACACACGATTTGGCATAATTAGAGTGTGGTCAGCGGGTATATACAATATTTGGGATAGTCCACGATACATCTGTCCAAGTGGGCACAGGCATATGATAAACAACCTACACGGAGGAACATACACTTCGGAATGGGAGGTATGATCAATAAGCATGTGTTGGGGGGGAAATGTGTAACCGACTCCTCAAATTGGAACGACAAAATGTGGAAATAACTAGTGCATAGATAGTTATCCATGTAAAAGCCTTTAATAAGGTGTGTGAAGCACTAAACAAGGTATGTAATGCGCATCGAAGTGATTGGGACATGCGGGTACCAGCGGTCCTATGGGATTATAGGGCGACATGAAAGAAACTAATGCGATGGATGCCTTCTAGCTTGGTTTATGAAGCAAGCACCGAAATACCAATGAAGTATATCATGCCTAGTCCCCATATAGCAGTGCCCACAGATACGATAGATTGCGAAGACCTGAAAGAAGGAATCGCGCAGTTGGAAGAACAAGGACGCTTGGGACCTGATGAAAAGACCCAGCGAGGTAATCATAGGCTCCAAGAACTCTTGAATGAAAAAGCTTGTTTGAGGGCGAAAAGAGCCATGGCAGAATAAGAAGTCAAGGAGCTAGAGGGAGGAATGAAAAGGGATTTTCTGGATAAAAGGAATGTGGTGATAAAATGGGATGTGCACAATTGCATTGATAAATTCGAAGACTACAGCCAAGAGTTGATCAGTTTGATGCCTTAGATTGGACCGCGTATTAGTAAAATTATCCCCAATGGTGATGCGGCGCAAATGGTAAAATGCGTGACGCAAGTAGTAAGGTTAAAAGGCGAACTATTCTAAGAAGAAGTAAATGATGATTGGGCAAAGCCAGATATAGGTGGCATGACCACCTGACTAGTTGTGGGAAGCATAGTGTTAGTGCTCCAAGCAGTTAAAAGAAGGCATGAGACCATAAATTACTATACCCGAGAGTTGTGCAATGTTAGGACTACGCGTAGAAGCAAAGTGTCAAAGGGCCTGCGATAGTGCAAGGGTAGTTGCGCTGCCACATGGGATGGCTAGAAAGTGACCATTATAGTCGATATTCATGATGTGATGCTCGGTTTGAGACCAAATGGAGCGGGTGGCAGGCATTTAAGGTGAACTTTATGGGCAAGATTTGGGAAAATCTACCACCAAGGGAGCATTGATGGACTAGATTTGGGGGGACCAGTCGAATTTGAATTCAACAGGCGATATAAATTACGAAGCGCTATCTAGCAAACAACACTTGCTCATTTGGGAATTGAGATGTTGTGCACCCAAAGTATTCCGAACCGAGACCTGTTTAGCCTTTTGCGAGAATTTTTTGAGCACCTGGTTGAGCAGTTGAGAGATTTCTAGATGAACAAAATGACAGCGTCTTAAGAAGCTAGGGAAATCAAAGAAATGACCGTCGAAGAGGCTGCGTAGGCCATGATAGTAGAGGATGCCCCTGAGAGTGCTCCAATAATTGCAGAAATCCATAAATCACTGAGCACGTCGAGAACCAAGAAAGATAGGCTGCTCATTATTCTGGTGTGTGTGTCCCCTCAAAACCCACTGGGAACTAAGTTAATAATGGAAGAAAAGGGGAAAGTGGTTAATTTGGAAACCGATGAGGAGGAGGAAGACCTAGAGGAAATCCTGGTAGAAGAAGATGAGGACGAAGACATGGAGAAAGAAACCGAGGGCACAGACCCTCTAACCAAGCTGCCCGCGTATGTTCCACTATGGAAGGGGAAGGCGAAGGAGCCCACGGATATTGATGAGAGAAAAATCTCTCTATAAACTTTGCTGTTACTCGATGATATCATTTTGGAAGGAGCGCAAGTGGGACAGGTGCCAAGTTTGAAGTTTGAAGATTGGGATCTCACCGACCATAAGAAATTCCCTCACTTGGAAACCATGTAGATCATGAAACCGAAGAAAAATATCGCAGCACAAGTCATAGAGTTGGAGCTGCACAAGTGGTTGTGCGACATCTTAAAGGCAGGGTTGTTGAACTTGCTCTGGGTGCTTCATTATCATCGCGCCCCAGTGACTATCTTCATCATTAGGCAGCTGCTCTGCCTGGTGCATGATGGGTGTTTGTGGCTGGAGGAGCCCGTCCCCATCATGGACCACCCAATCCATCAAATTATTCGACTCCCCTGTAAAGGGGAAGACCCAACAGACATTTCGGAGGGAAAAAGTAGTGATTTAGCCATCACAGAGGCCATGAAAAAGAAATATAAGCTGGAGAAGAAAAAGAGGGGCTACACGATCTCTAGTATCAACAACAAGGCAGTCAGAGTCATGAATCAGATACTGGCAGGTAAGTTCATGTGGAAGTGTCGCATGGATGAGGTGCCCGCGCCGGTGGTTGCACTTGTCGAGCAATGTGCAGAGGGGGTCCAGTTTAACTGGTCCGAATACTTGTGCCAAGAGTTCCTGGAGAATTGCCATGAGGCATAGGAATAGGGGAAAACCTTCCACTATGCATGGCTTCTGTTGTCCATAGTGCTGGTGGCTGGGGAATTGCTTGAGGATAGCCAGTTCCCCACAATTGCGAGGGATCTCCCAGAGGCGGCAAAGTACGGTTTGCTGCGAGCCACTAAAGACATGCGCAGGATCCAAAATAGTAAAATATTCTGGGTGTTCATGGAGATGAACATCAGAATTGGGATTAACCGTAAGCCGAAGTTATTGCCCACTGTCTATAACAACTTACAGAGCTTTGCAGAGTTTAAGGCGGACTTCCATCATGTGTACGTCACGGCGCACAAGGACCCTGCAAAGAAGTGGAATGAACTACCATACATGGCCATGTATGATGTTATCTTTGACGTCCTTCAGTCGTGGCCGCCAGAGTGGCGCGCTCCATCCATCTCCGCAGTGGAGGCAGGTAGGTCTGCTGTACAGAGAAAGAAGGAGGAGGTAAATCTATAGGTAGCGTAGTTGGTAGAGAGGGCTCGAAGTCACCTTTGCTTGAGCAAGAACAAGAAATGGATACAAAGACAGAGGAGGGTGGTGCGGTCCTACAAATAGCATCAACACAGTTAAAGCGCCAGTGCCCGAGGTGAGACTCCTAGGCAGTTGGATCAGAGGCTGAAGTGCACGATTCTTGAAGTTAACATGACTCTGATGGATGGACAACGCGCGAATGGTTTGTACCATCACTATCGCCGCATTTGAGGAATGCCCTGTCACAGAAAATGTTACCAACTTAGGTAGAGGCTTTAGAGATTGCGATGAGGCTGCATGAGACCCCAATACAAGATCCTAACTTGGGAGTTCATCAGATCCACGCACAACTAAAAAACTTATGCCTTGAGATGGATAGTCTAAAACAGGATGGAACAGTCCGACCAGAAGCACGCGAAGAGGCGTGGTGTGTGAAATACAAATGTCAGGGACATGATAAAGACCATTGCCTGGTATTCGCGAATTACCTCATGGGAGGGGGACCGATGCCATTAAGACTAGAAGCACAAGCAGCATTGAGCGCGGCACCTGCTCTATGGTGCACGATTTGTCAAATAGGAGGAAATCATGCTATAGACAACTGCCATTTGTTGCAAAAGTACATGCAGAACTTGCAACAGTTGTTATGTAATTTCTGTAGATCGGTGGGACACGATGAGCGCACATGCAGAAGTTATGAGCTAATGATGGATAGAACTCCAAACTACAGGGTTCAGGTTGAAATTCGGCCCCTAGACCAAGGAGCAGGGATGGCGTGAACCAGATTCCAAAGGTGCGGACAAGGCCAAGGTCGAGGACTTGGGAGAGGTCACAAACAACTGATATGCTACAATTGCGGAGGGTTGGGACATAATGCCTATGATTGTACGAATCCGATGTAACCATCATGTCTGTACTATACCTTATTTAATAATGAGACAAAGGATTTTCCTACATTGATAGCTAGGCTACACGACAAGGGAGTGCTACCACCTCCCCTAACTCAAAACTTGCAAATGATGAGGCCTGAGCCGTGCGAGGATGATCCAAATGTAAATATTGTGCTCTAAAGTGGAATTGCGATGAGAGATGATAAAGGAAAACAAACTGAGTAAAGTACTTGGGTTCGCAAAGCTTCGGTGAAAGAAGCAGAGTTTGATTTAGAGCGCACCCGAGAAACCTTTATGGAAGCTAAGAAAAGCTTCGTTGATGCCTCCACTTCAGGAAGCAAAGATAGACCGGAGCCAGAAATGGACATGTCGATGCTCACAATGTTCCTGGAAACATGCATGAAGCTACTACGCGACAGTAAGGTTGTAAAAGGATTGTACGAACTCATTAACAGATGTGCTGGGACTGCAATAGGAGTACCGCACATAGTCTGGTAGATTGGAAAGCATAAGACAAGGACGAGGATAGAGATGAGGCTAACTACGTAGATTGGAGAATATGAGATGGACCAAGTAATTTTGGATTTAGGGTCGGATGTGAACATTCTGCCAAAGTAGATATGGGAGCGCATGGGGAGGCCTATGAAGCAGTGGTATCCTATTGAGCTGTGCATGGTGAACCAACAAAAGATAATACACCTAGTGCGATTGCAGGGAATCACTGTGGATATTGAGGGAGCGAGCATGCTAGCAGACTTTGATGTGATAGATATTGTTGATGACAGCAATCCCTACCCCCTGCTCTTAGAAATTCATTGGGCCACTGACATGAATGGGGTGATTAATCCGGAAAAACACAATATGATTTTCGAAAAGAAGTCTATGCGCGTAGTAATACCGTTGGACCCTGTTGAGGGATTGTGCTACATTGATCCAGTGCGCGACTATGAAAGTGATGATGATTTGGACTTCATCTACAAGATAACCACACGAGAGAAAGATTGGGTAAATCCCACTGTAGATGGATGAATTTTATGGGAGCGCGAAAGCTCCTGTACTTCAGATTCAGATGAGGAGATAGAGCGATGGCAGAACTAGTTACATGAGGTAAAAAATTTGAACTGTAACATGATGACAAGATTGTTGCGATGCATATTAATGGAAATGAGAGATTTACCTACTTACAATGGATAAGGAGACGTAGATGCTTTCCTACACCAATTCGAGAGGGGGTTGCTGGAAAAACGACAATTCAAAGCCTTGAATTGGGTACTACGCGCTACGCCCGCGAGGTGGTGGGGTACGCACAAAGGAAACTTTAATGACTGGCGTGCCTGTAGGAGAATGATGCACACACGATTTGAAAAAATTAGAGGGTGGTCGGCAGGTATATACAATGGTTGGGATAGTTCGCACATGCATCTGTCCAAGTGGGCACAGGCATATGACAAACAACCTGCGTGGATGCACATACACTTATCAATGGGAGGTATGATCAATAAGCATGTATTGGGGGGGGGAAATGTTTGACCGACTCCTCAAATTGGAATGACAAAACATGGAAATAACTAGTGCATAGATAGTTATCCATGTGGAAGCCTTTAATAAGGTGTATGAAGCACTAAACAAGGTATGTAATGCGCATCGAAGTGATTGGGACCTGCGGGTACCAGCGGTCCTATGGGATTATAGGGCAATGTGCAAGAAACTAATGCGACGGATGCCTTCTAGGCTGGTCTATGAAGCAAGCACTAAAATACTAATGAAGTAAATCATGCCTAGTCCGTGTATAGCAGTTCCCACAGATACGATAGATTTCAAAGTCCTGAAAGAAGGAATCACGCAGCTGGAAGAGGAAGGACGCTTGGGACCTGATGAAGAGACCCAGCAGGGTAATCTTAGGCTCCAAGAACTCTTGAATGAAAAAGCTTGTTTGAGGGGGAAAAGAGCCATGGTAAAAGAAGAAGTCAAGAAGCTAGAGGGAGGAATGGAAAGGGATTTTCTAGATAAAAGGAATGTGGTGATAAAATGGGATGCGCACAATTGCATTGTTAAATTCGAAGACTACCGCCAAGAGTTGATCAATTTGATGCCTTGGATTGAACCGCGTATTAGTAAAAGGATCCCAAATGGTGATGCGACACAAATGGTAAATTGCGTGACGCAAGTAGTAAGGTTAAAAGGTGAACTATTCTAAGAAGAAGTAAATGATGATTGGGCAAAGCTAGATACAGGTGGCATGACCACCTGGCTAGTCATGGGAAGCACAGTGTTAGTGCTCCAGGCAGGTGAAAGAAGGCGTGAGACTATAAATTACTATACCCGAGAGCTGTACAATGTTAGGACTACGCATAGAAACGAAGCGTCACAGGGCTTGCGATAGCGCAAGAGTAGTTGCGCTGCTGCACGGGATGGCTGGAAAGTGACCGTTATAGTCGATATTCATGATGTGATACTTTGGTTTGAGAACCAATGGAGCGGGCGGTAGAAATTTAAGGTGAGCTTTATGGGTGAGATTTGGGAAAATCTACCGCCAAGGGAGTATTGATGGACCAGATTTGGGGGGACCCATCAAATTTGAATTCAAAAGGCGCTATAAATTACAAAGCATTGCACAGGAAACAACACTTGGTCATTTGGGAATTGAGATGTTGTGCACCCAAAGTATTCCAAACCAAGACCTATTTAGCCTTTTGCAAGTGTTGTTTGAGCACCTCATTGAGCAGTTGAGAGATTTCGGGACGAACAAAATGATAGTGTCTGAAGAAGCCAGAGAAATCAGAGAAATGACCGCCGAAGAGGCTGCGTAGGCCATGATAGTAGAGGATGCCCTCGAGAGTACTTCGATAGTTGCAAAAATCCCTAAATCACTGAGCACGTCGAGAAGCAAGAAAGATAGGCTGCCCATGATTCTAGTGTGTGTGTCCCCTCAAAGCCCACTCGGAACAAAGTTAACAATGGAAGAAAAGGGGAAAGTGGTTAATTTGGAAACCAATGAGGAGGAGGAAGACCTAGAGGACATCCTGGTAGAAGAAGATGAGGACAAAGACATGGAGAAAGAAACTGAGGGAATAGATCCTCTAACAAAGCTGCCTGCGCATGTTCAACAGTGGAAGGGGAAGGCGAAGGTGCCCATGGATATTGATGAGAGCAAAATCTCTCTATAAACTTCACTGTTACTCGATGATATCATTTTCGAGGGAGCACAAATGGGACGGGTGCCAAGTTTGAAGTTCGAAGATTGGGATCTCACTGACCATGATAAATTCCCTCACTTGGAAACCACGCAAATCAGAAACCGAAGAAAAACACCGCAGCACGAGTCGTAGAGTTGGAGCTGCACAAGTGGTTGTGCGACATCGAAAAGGCAGGGTTGTTGAACCTACTCTGGGTGCTTCATTATCATCGTGCCCCAGTTACTATCTTCATCATCAGGCAGCTAGTCTGCCTGGTGCATGATGGGTGTTTGTGGCTGGAGAAGCCCGTCCCCATCACGAACCACCTAATCCATCGAATTACTCGACTCCCTTGTAAAGGGGAAGACCCAACAGACATTTCGGAGGGAAAAAGTAGTGATTAGCCATCGCAGAGGCCATGAAAAAGAAATATAAGCTGGAGAAGAAAAAGAGGGGCTACGTGATCTCCAATATCAACTACAAGGCAGTTAGAGTCACGACTCAGATACCGGTAGTTAAGGTCATGTGGAAGTGCCATGTGGATGAGGTGCCCGCGCCGGTGGTTGCACTTGTCAAGCAATGTGCAGAGGGGGTCTAGTTTAACTTGTCTGAATGCTTGTGCCAGGAGTTCTTGGAGAATTTCCGTGAGGCATAGGAATAGGGGAAAACCTTCCACTATGCATGGCTTCTGTTGTCCATAGTGCTGGTGGCTGGGAATTGCCTGAGGATAGCCAGTTCTCGACAATTGCGAGGGATCTCCTAGAGGCGGCAAAGTACGGTTTGCTGCAGGCCACTAAAGACATGCGCGGGATCCAAGACAGTAAAATATTCTCAGTTTTCATGGAGATGAACATCAGAATGGGGAGTAACCATAAGCCGAAGTTATTTCCCACCCTCTATAACAACTTATAAAGCTCTGCGGAGTTTAAGGTAGACTTCCATCATGTGTACATCAGGGCGTGCAAGGACCCTGAAAAGAAGTGGAATGAACTACCATACATGGCCATGTATGACATTATGTTTGACGTCGTCTAGGCATGGTTGCTAGAGTGGCGTGCTCCATCCATCAACATGGTGGAGGCAAGTAGGTCTATTGCACAGTGAAAGAAGGAGGAGGCAAAACTGTAGGTAGTGTAGTTGGCAGAGAAGAGATGAAAAGAGGCTACAACAATAAAGGCGCAGGAGGCGCGGGATGTAGCAAAGGCCACAACATAAGCACAAAAGGCAGCTGAGAAGGAATGCGAGGGCCGGAAGTCACCTTCACCTGAGCAAGAACAAGAAATGGATACAGAGATAGAGGAGGGTGGTGCAAACCTACATACAACGTCAACACAGTTAAAGCACCAGGGCCTGAGGAGAGACTCCAAGGGAGCTGGATCAGAGGCTGAAGTGCATGGTTCTAGAAGCTAACATGACTCTGATAGATGGACAACACTGCGAATGGTTTGTAGCATCCCTATCGCTGAATTTGAGGAACGTGCTATCGTAGAAAAGGTTAACAACTTAGGTAGAGGCTTTAGAGATTGAGATGAGGCTACATGAGACCCCAATACAGGATCCTAACTTGGGAGTTCATTAGATCCATGCACAGCTGAAAAACTTATGCCTTGAGATGGATAGTCTAAAACAAGATGGAACAGTTCGACCAGAAGTGCGCGAAGAGGTGTGGTGTGTGAAATGGAAAGGTCAGGGACATGATAAAGACCATTGCCTGGTATTCGTGAACTACCTCGTGGGAGGGGGACCGATGCCATTAAGACTAGAAGCACAAGTAGCATCGAGTACGGCACCTGCTCTATGCTGCACGATTTGTTAAATAGGAGGAAAGCATGCTACAGACAACTGCCATTTGTTGCAAAAGTACATGCAGAACTTGCAACAGTTGTTATGTAATTTCTGTAGATCGATGGGACACAATGAGCGCACATGTAGAAGTTATGAGCTAATCATGGATAGAACTCCCACCTATAGGTTTCTGGCCAGAATGCAGCCCCTAGACCAAGGAGTAGGGATGTCGTGAATCGGATTCTAGGGGTATGGACAAGGCTGAGGTAGAGGACCTGGGAGAGGTTGCGAACAACTAATATGTTACAATTGCGAACGGTTGCGACATAATGCCCGTGATTGTATGAATTTGATGCATCCATCATGTTTGTACTGTAGCTTATTTAATGATGAGACAAAGATTGTCCTATGTGGATAGCTAGCCTACGTGACAAGGGAGCGCTACCACCTCCCCTAACTTAGAACTTGTAAATGATGAGGTCTGAGCTGTGCGAGGATGATCTAAATGTAAATATTGTGCTCCAAAGTGAATTACGATGGGAGATGATAAAGGCAAACAACCTGAATAAAGTACATGTGTTCGCAAAGCTTTGGTGAAGGAAGAAAAGTTTGATTTGGAGTGCACCCGAGAAACCTTTATGGAAGCTAAGAAAAGTTTCGTTGATGCCTCCACTTCGGGAAGCAAAGATAGACCAGAGCCAGAAATGGACCCATCGATGCTCACAATGTTCCTGGAAACATGCATGAAGCTACTACACGACAGTAATGTTGTAAAAGGATTGTAGGAACTCATTAACAGATGCGCTGGGACTGCACTAGGAGTATCATGCGTAGTCTAGAAGATTGGAAAGCATAAGACAAGGACGAGGAGAGAGATGAGGCTAACCGCGTAGATTCGAGAATATGAGATGGACCAAGTAATTTTGGATATAGGGTTGGATGCGAACATTCTGTCAAAGTAGACATGGGAGTGCATGGGGAGGCTTATGCAGCAGTGGTCTCTTATTGAGTTGTGCATGGCGAACCAATAGAAGATTTTACACCTAGGGCGATTGCAGGGAATCACTGTGGATATTGAGGGAGTGAGTGTGCTAGAAGACTTTGAAGTGATAGAGATTGCTGATGAGAGCAATCCCTACCCCACGCTCTTAGCAATTCATTGGGCCACGGACATGAATGGGGTGATTAATCTGAAAAAATGCAAGATGATTTTCGAAAAGAAGTCTCTGCGCATAGTAATACCATTGGACCTTGCTAAGGGATTGTGCTACACTGAGCTAGTGCATGACTATGAAAGTGATGATGATTTGGACTTCATCAACAAGATAACCGCACGAGAGAAAGACAGGGTAAATCCCCTACAGATGGATGAAGTTCATGGGAGTGCGAAAGCTCCTGTACCTTAGATTCGGATGAGGAGATAGAGTGATGGCAAAACCGGTTACATGAGGTAACCATGTTGAACTGTAACATGATGACAAGATCGTTGCGATGTGTATTAATGGAAATGAGAGATTTACCTACTTATGATGGATAAGGAGAGGTAGATGCTTTCCTGGACCAATTCGAGAGGGAGGTGCTGGAAAAACAACAATTTGAAGCCTTGAATTGGGTACTACGCGCTACGCCCGCAAGGTGGTGGGGTACGCACAAAGGAAACTATGATGACTCGCACACCTGTAGGAGAATGATGCACACACGATTTGGCAAAATTAGAGGGTGGTCGGCGGGTATATACAATAGTTGGGATAGTTCGCGCACGCATCTGTCCAAGTGGGCACA
Source organism: Pinus tabuliformis (assembly GCA_031772625.1). Taxonomy (NCBI): domain Eukaryota; kingdom Viridiplantae; phylum Streptophyta; class Pinopsida; order Pinales; family Pinaceae; genus Pinus; species Pinus tabuliformis. The sequence goes on along the minus strand of CM062808.1, from coordinate 428,675,394 downwards.
GGCATATGATAAGCAACCTGCGTGGATGCACATACACTTTGCAATGGGAGGTATGATCAATAAGCATGTGTAGGGGGGGAAAATGTGTGACCGACTCCTCAAATTGGAACAACAAAATGTGGAAATAACCAATGCATAGATAGTTATCCATGTGGAAGCCTTTAATAAGGTGTGTGAAGCACTAAACAAGGTATGTAATGCACATCGAAGTGATTGGGACCTGTGGGTACCAGCAGTCCTATGGGATTATAGGGCGACGTGCAAGAAAGTAATGCGATGGACACCTTCTAGGCTAGTTTATGAAGCAAGCACTGAAATACCAATGAAGTATATCATGCCTAGTCTGTGTATAGCAGTGCCCGCTGATACGACAGATTGCGAAGACTTGAAAGAAGGAATCGCGCAGCTGGAAGAAGAAGGACGCTTGGGACCTAATGAAGAGACCCAGCGGGGTAATCTTAGGCTTCAAGAACTCTTGAATGAAAAATCTCATTTGAGGGGGAAAAGAGCCATGGCAGAAGAAGAAGTCAAGAAGCTAGAGGGAGGAATGAAAAGGGATTTTCTGGATAAAAGGAATGTGGTGATAAAATGGGATGCGTACAATTGCATTGTTAAATTCGAAGACTACTGCCAAGAGTTGATCAATTTGATGCCTTGGATTGGACCGTGTATTAGTAAAAGGATCCCAAATGTTGATGCGATGCAAATGGTAAAATGCATGGCGCAAGTAGTAAGGTTAAAAGGCAAACTATTCTAAGAAGAAGTAAATGAGGATTGGGCAAAGCTAGATACAGGTGTCATGACCACCTGACTAGTCGTGGGAAGCACAGTGTTAGTGCTCCAGGTAGTTGAAAGAAGGCATGAGACTATAAATTACTATACCCGAGAGCTTTGCAATGTCAGGACTACGTGTAGAAGCGCAGCGTCACAGGGTCTGCGATAGCGCAAGGGTAGTTGCACTACCGCACGAGATGGCTAGAAAGTGACTGTTATAGTCAATATTCATGATGTGATGATTGGTTTGAGACCAAATGGAGCAGACAGCAGGCATTTAAGGTGAGCTTTATGGGCAATATTTTGGAAAATCTACTGCCAAGGGAGCATTGATGGACCGGATTTGGGGGGGCCAATCAAATTTGAATTCAAAAGGCGCTATAAATTACAAAGCGCTGCCCAGCAAACAACACTTGGTCATTTGAGAATTGAGATGTCATGAACCCAAAGTATTCTGAACCAAGACTTGTTTAGCCTTTTGCGAGCATTGTTTGAGCACCTGGTTGAGCAGTTGAGAGATTTCTGGACGAACAAAATGACAACGTCTGAAGAAGCCAGGGAAATCAGGGAAATGACCACCGAAGAGGCCGCATAGGCCATGATAGTAGAGGATGCCCCTGAGAGTGCTCTGATAGTTGCAAAAATCCCTAAATCATTGAGCACGTCAAGAACCAAGAAAGATAGGCTGCCCATGATTCTAGTGTGTGTGTCCCCTTGAAACCCACTGGGAACTAAGTTAAAAATGGAAGAAAAGGGGAAAGTGCTTAGTTTGGAAACCGATGAGGAGGAGGAAGACCTAGAGGACATCCTGGTAGAAGAAGATGAGGATGAAGACATGGAGAAAGAAACCGAGGGCACAGACCCTCTAACCAAGCTACCCATGTATGTTCCACCATGGAAGGGGAAGGCAAGGTGCCCACGGATATTGATGAGAGCATAAGCTCTCTAAAAACTTCATTGTTACTCAATGATATCATTTTCGAAGGATCGCAGGTGGGACGGGTGCCAATTTTGAAGTTCAAAGATTTGGATCTCACTGACCACGAGAAATTCCCTCCCTTGGCGACCACGCAAATCATGAAACCGAAGAAAAACACTGCGGCACGAGTCGTAGAGTTGGAGCTGCGCAAGTGGCTGTGCGACATCGAAAAGGCAGGGTTGTTGAACCTGCTCTGGGTGCTTCATTATCATCGTGCCCCAGTGACTATCTTCGTCATCAGACAGCTACTCTGCCTGGTGCATGATGGGTGTTTGTCGCTAGAGGACCCCATCCCCATCACGGACCACCTAATCCATCGAATTACTCGACTCCCTTGTAAAGGGGAAGACCCAACAGACATTTCAGAAGGAAAAAGTAGTGATTTGGCCATCGCGGAGGCCATGAAAAAGAAATATAAGATGGAGAAGAAAAAGAGGGGCTACGCGATCTCTAGTATCAACGACAAGGCAGTCAAAGTCATGACTCAGATACTGGCAGGTAAGGTCATGCGGAAGTGCCGCGTGGATGAGGTGCCTGCGATGGTGGTTGCACTTATCGAGCAATGTGCAGAGTGGGTCCAATTTAACTGGTCTGAATACTTGTGCCAGGAGTTCCTGGAGAATTGCCGTGAGGCATAGGAACAGGGGAAAACCTTCCACTATGCATGGCTTATGTTGTCGATAGTGTTGGTGGCTGGGGAATTGCCTGAGGATAACCAGTTCCCCAAAATTGTGAGGGATCTCCCAGAGGTGGCAAAGTACAGTTTGTTGCAGGCCACTAAAGACATGCATAGGATCGAAGACAGTAAAATATTCTGGGTGTTGATGGAGATGAACATCATAATTGGGATTAACCGTAAGTTGGAGTTATTGCCCACTGTCTATAACAACTTATAAAGCGTTGCGGAGTTTAAGGCAGACTTCCATCATGTGTACGTCAGGGCACACAAGGACCCCACAAAGAAGTGGAATGAACTACCATACATGGCCATGTATGACATTATCTTTGACGTCCTTCAGGCGTGGCCGCCAGAGTGGCGCGCTCCATCCATCTCCGCGGTGGAGGCAGGTAGATCTACTACACAGAGAAAGGAGGAGGCAAAACTATAGGTAGCATAGTTGGCAGAGAAGATATGAAAATAGGCTGCAGCAATAAAGGCGCAAGAGGCACCGGATGTAGCAAAGGCCGCAACAGAAGCACAGAAGGCAGCTGAGAAGGAACGCGAGGGCCAGAAGTCTCCTTCACCTAAGAAAGAACAAGAAATGGATACAGAGATAGAGGAGGGTGGCGTGGACCTACAAATAGCGTCAACACAGTTAAAGTGCCAGCGCCCGAGGCGAGACTCCTAGCGAGCTGGATCGGAGGCTGAAGTGCACAATTCTCGAAGCTAACATGACTCTGACGGATGGACAACACTGCGAATGGTTTGTAGCATCACTATCACCGCATTTGAGGAACGCGCTGTCGCAGAAAAGGTTAGAAACTTAGGTAGAGGCTTTAGAGATTGCGATGAGGCTGCACGAGACCCCAATACATGATCCTAACTTGGGAGTTCATCAAATCCACGCACAACTGAAAAACATATGCCTTGAGATGCATAGTCTAAAACAGGATGGAACAGTCTGACCGGAAGCGTGAAGAGGTGTGGTGTGTGAAATGCAAAGGTCACATACATGATAAAGACCATTGCCCAGTATTCACGAATTACCTCCTGGGAGGGTGACTGGTGCCATTAAGACTAGAAGCACAAGCAACATCGAGCGCAGCGCCTGCTCTATGGTGCACGATTTGTCAAATAGGAGGAAACCATGCTATAGACAACTACCATTTGTTGAAAAAGTACATGCAGAACTTGCAACAGTTGTTATGTAATTTCTGTAGATCGGTGGGACACGATGAGTGCACATGTAGAAGTTATCAGCTTATGATGGATAGAACTCCCACCTACAGGGTTTAGGCTGAAAGGCTGCCCCTAGACCAAGCAGCAGGGATGGCGTGAACCAGATTCTAAGGGCACGGATAAGGCTGAGGTGGAGGACCTAGAAGAGGTCGCCAACAACAGATATGCTACAATTGCGGAGGGTTGGGACATAATTCTTACCATTGTATGAATCCGATGCATCCATCATGTCTATAATGTACCTTATATAATCATGAGATAGAGGATTGTCCTACGTTGATAGCTAGGCTACGCAACATGGGAGTGCTACCACCTCCCCTGACTCAGAACTTGCAAATGATGAAGTCTGAGCCGTGCGAGGATGATCAAAATGTAAATATTGTGCTCCAAAGTGGAATTACGATGGGAGATGATAAAGGAAGACAACCTGAATAAAGTACTTGGGTTCGCAAAGCTTTGATGAAAGAAGTAGGGTTTGACTTGGAGTGCACTCGAGAAACCTTTATGGAAGCTAAGAAGAGCTTCGTTGATGCCTCCACTTCAGGAAGAAAAGATAGACCGGAGCCAGAAATGGACCTGTCGATGCTCACAATGTTCTTGGAAACATGCATGAAACTACTACGCGATAGTAAGGTTGTAAAAGGATTGTAGGAACTCATTAACAAATGTGCTGGGACTGCACTAGGAGTACCCCGTGTAGTCTGGAAGATTGGAAAGGATAAGACAAGGACGAGGAGAGAGATGAGGCTAATCACGTAGATTGGAGAATATGAGATGGACCAAGTAATTTTGGATTTAGGGTCAGATGTGAACATTCTGCCAAAGTCGACATGGGAGCGCATGGGGAGGCCTACGCAGCAGTGGTCTCCTATTGAGCTGTGCATGGCGAAGCAACAGAAGATAATACACCTAGGGCGATTGCAGGGAATCACTGTGGATATTGAGGGAGCGAGCGTGCTAGCAGACTTTGAAGTGATAGATATTGTTGATGACAGCAATCCCTACCCTGCGTTCTTAGCAATTCATTGGGCCACTGACATGAATGGCGTGATTAATCTGAAAAAACACAAGATAATTTTCGAAAGGAAGTCTCTGCGCGTAGTAATACCATTGGACCCTATTGAGGGATTGTGCTACATTGAGCCAGTGTGCGATTACGAAAATGACGACGATTTGGACTTCATCTAGAAGATAACCGCACGAGAGAAAGACTAGGTAAATCCCACTGCAGATGGACGAATTTCATGGGAGCGCGAAAGCTCTTATACTTCAGATTCGGATGAGGAGATAGAGCGATGGTAGAACTGGTTACATGAGGTAAACATGTTGAATTGTAACATGATGACAAGATCGTTGCGATGCATATTAATGTAAATGAGAGGTTTACCTACTTACGATGGATAAGGAGACATAGATGCTTTCCTGGACCAATTCGAGAGGGGGTTGCTGGAAAAACAACAATTCAAAGCCTTGAATTGGGTACTACGCGCTACGCCCGCGAGGTGGTGGGGTACGCACAAAGGAAACTTTGATGACTGGCGTGCCTGTAGGAGAATGATGCACACATGATTTGGAAAAATTAGAGGGTGGTCGGCAGGTATATACAATGGTTGGGATAGTTCGCGCACGCATCTGTCCAAGTGGGCACAGGCATATGATAAACAACGTGCGTGGATGCACATAGACTTAGCAATGGGAGGTATGATCAATAAGCATGTATTGGGGGGGAAAATGTTTGACCAACTCCTCAAATTGGAATGATAAAACATGGAAATAACTAGTGTATAGATAGTTATCCATGTGGAAGCCTTTAATAAGGTGTGTGAAGCACTAAACAGGGTATGTAATGCGCATTGAAGTGATTGGGGCCTGCAAGTACCAGTGGTCCTATGGGATTATAGGGTGATGTGCAAGAAACTAATGCGACGGACACCTTATAGGCTGGTTACGAAGCAAGCACTGAAATACCAATGAAGTATATCATGCCTAGTCCACGTATAGTAGTGCCCGCTGATACGATAGATTGCGAAGACCTAAAAGAAGGAATCACGCAACTGGAAGAAGAAGGACGCTTGGAACTTGATCAAGAGACCTAGTGGGGTGATCTTAGGCTCCAAGAACTCTTGAATGAAAAAGCTTGTTTGAGGGGGAAAAGAGCCATGGTAGAAGAAGGAGTCAAGAAGCTAGAGGGAGGAATGAAAAGGGATTTTCTGGATAAAAGGAATGTGGTGATAAAATGGGATGTGCACAATTGCATTGATAAATTTGAAGACTACTGCCAAGAGTTGATTAGTTTGATGCCTTGGATTGGACTGTGTATTAGTAAAAGGATCCCAAATGGTGATGCGATGCAAATGGTAAAATGCGTGACGCAAGTAGTAAGGTTAAAAGGCAAACTATTATAAGAAGAAGTAAATGATGATTGGGCAAAGCCAGATACAGGTGGCATGACCACCTAACTAGTTGTGGGAAGCACAGTGTTAGTGCTCTAGGCAGTTGAAAGAAGGTGTGAGACTATAAATTACTATACCCGAGAGCTGTGTAATGTCAGGTCTACGTGTAAAAGCGAAGCTTCACAGGGCCTGCAATAGCGCAAGGATAGTTGCGCTGCCGCATGGGATGGCTGGAAAGTGACTGTTATAGTCGATATTCATGATGTGATGCCTGGTTTGAGACCAAATGGAGTGGATGATAGGAATTTAAGGTGAGCTTTATGGGCAAGATTTGGGAAAATCTACTGCCAAGGGAGCATTGATGGACTAGATTTGGGGGGACCAGTCGAATTTGAATTCAAAAGGTGCTATAAATTACAAAGCGTTGCCCAACAAAAAACACTTGGTCATTTGAGAATTGAGATGTCATGCACCCAAATTATTCCAAACCGAGACCTGTTTATCCTTTTGCGAGTGTTGTTTGAGCACCTGGTTGAGCACTTGAGAGATTTTTGGACGAACAAAATGACAACGTCTGAAGAAGCCAGGGAAATCGGAGAAATGACCACTGAAGAGGCCGCGTAGGCCATGATAGTGGAGGATGCCCCTGAGAGCACTTCGATAGTTTCAGAAATCCCTAAGTCACTAAGCACGTTGAGAACCAAGAAAGATAGGCTACCCATGATTCTGGTGTGTGTGTCCCCTCAAAATCCACTGAGAACTAAGTTAACAATGGAAGAAAAGGGGAAAGTCGTTAATTTGGAAATTGATGAGGAGGAGGAAGACCTAGAGGACATCCTGGTAGAAGAAGATGAGGATGAAGACATGGAGAAAGAAACCGAGAGCACAGACCCTCTAACCAAGTTGCCCGCGTATTTTCTACCGCAGAAGGGGAAGGTGAAGGTGCCCACGGATATTGATGAGAGCAAAAGCTCTCTATAAACTTCGTTGTTACTCAATGATATCATTTTCAAAGGAGTGCACGTGGGATGGGTGCCAAGTTTGAAGTTCGGAGATTGGGATCTCACCGACCACGAGAAATTCCCTCACTTGGTGACCACGCAGATCATGAAACCAAAGAAAAACACCGCGGCACGAGTCGTAGAGTTGGAGCTACGCAAGTGGTTCATTATCATCGCGCCCTAGTGACTATCTTTGTCATCAGGTAGCTACTTTGCCTGGTGCATGATGGGTGTTTGTGGCTGGAGGAGCCCATCCCCATCATAGACCACCTAATCCATCGAATTACTCGACTCCCTTGTAAAGGGGAAGACCCAACAGACATTTCAAAGGGAAAAAGTAGTGATTTAGCCATCGCGGAGGCCATGAAAAAGAAATATAAGCTAGAGAAGAAAAAGAGGGGCTACGCGATCTCCAGTATCAACGAAAAGGCAGTCAGAGTCACGACTCAGATACTGATGGGTAAGGTCATGCAGGAGTGCCACATGGATGAGGTTCCCGCGCCGGTGGTTGCACTTGTCGAGCAATGTGCAGAGGGGGTCCAGTTTAACTAGTTTGAATACTTGTGCCAGGATTTCCCGGAGAATTACCGTGAGGCATAGGAATAGGGGAAAACCTTCCACTATGCATGGCTTCTATTGTCCATAGTTCTGGTGGCTGGGGAATTGCCTGAGGATAGCCAGTTCCCCATAATTGCGAGGGATCTCCTAGAGGCGGCAAAGTACGATTTACTGCGGGCCACTAAAGACATGCAAGGGATCCAAGACAGTAAAATATTTTGGGTGTTCATGGAGATGAACATTAGAATGGGGATTAACCGTAAGCTGGAGTTATTGCCCACTGTCTATAACAACTTATAAAGCTTTGCAAATTTTAAGGTGGACTTCCATCATGTGTACGTCAGGGCACGCAAGGACCCCACAAAGAAGTGGAATTAACTACCATGCATGGCCATGTATGACATTATCTTTGACGTCCTTTAGGCATGGCTGCCAGAGTGGTGCACTCCATCCATCTCCGTGATGGAGGCAGGTAGGTCTGCTGCATAGAGAAAGAAGGAGGAGGCAAAACTCTAGGTAGCGTAGTTGGCAGAGAAGAGATGAAAAGAGGCTATAGGAATAAAGGTGCAGGAGGCACAGAACGTAGCAAAGGCTGCAACAGAAGCACAGAAGGCAGCTGAGAAGGAACGCGAGGGCCGAAAGTCACCTTCACCTGAGCAAGAACAAGAAATTGATACAGAGACAGAGGAGGGTGGTGGGGACCTATAAACAACGTCGACACAGTTAAATCGTCAGCGCCCGAGAGACCAGGTGGGGCTGCGAAAGAATTCAAATGCATCTAAGACTTCTTTCAACTCGATCACCCTCAAAGAGGGAGATCTGCACGATATAAGGGAGACAGTGCGTGACGTCACTGCAGAGGCCCTCCAACAGTTTGCGGAGGAGAATCAGATTATGTTGGGGGCCCTCTAGGCATAGATTTAGGAGCTGTAGGTGCACACTCCTTAGGCTAGTACTATCTTGACTCGCCTCGCAGTAGGAATGGCTGTGCTGAAGAAATTCTATGCGTCTGCATGACCAACACAATAGTGCTGCCAGAGGGGGCACTGGTTATAGAAAACGAGGCCGACAGGCCTACGGTCAGTGCGCTGAAGGGAGTAGGGATCAACATCACTGCGCTCCCTTGGGAGACACTCTATTTCCTGCAGGACAAAGTGACTATAGAACTACGGGCCATGGAGGGCCGCGCACTGTTAAGCGAACAAAGAATCAACATGGAGCAGTTGAGCTTGCAGCGCGATGAGGTCGTGTCCCAGAACAGGTAGATAGCACAAGTACTTGAAGAAGCCTTCCAGAAGGTCCCTGAGTTGGCCATCCCAGTAGAGGCGTCGGCAGAGGTGTGCATTCAGAGGTTAGCAGCAGGGGTGCGTGAGATGCGAGAAGAGATGGCCAAGGTTTAGCTAGAGCTGAACCTTCAGATAGCAGACCTGCGGTTAAAGGCACAACCTTCAACTCCTCCAAAGGTGAGGGAACAACACACCAACACCATCACCATCAGCATAGAAGAGATCAGTAGTGCAGTGAGGGACTGCACCAAAATGTTGGAAGAATCGTTCGAGGTTCTCATCGCTCTATAGGAGGACCCAAACATTTAGCACTTAGAGATAGAGGCGTGTGAGCTACAACAACAATATGACGACATAAAAGGGACCACATATATGGTGGCCCTTACACAGAGGCTTGCGCAGATGCAACAGGCCAAGGCACTTAAGGAGAAGGTAGGCACAACGTGACACAAAGAAGCAGTTCTGAAGGCACGTGTCCAACCATGGATCGATTAGGCCTTCGTAATCACATCAACAATTGAAGGCAAGCTCACATAGATCTAGGGTATGCATGAGCAAATATAGGGAAGCAGTTCAGACACCGTGGTCTCTGAACAACACGTCCAGGAGATACAGCAGGCAGCCGTTCAGTGCGCTGCCAACCTTACAGCGGTCCGAGTAGAGTTGGGAGGTCTCCATGCTAAGATATGCACACCGACAGAGTGACTCGAGGGCAAGTCACGCTATTTGTGTTGGGGGCTTGTTGGGCGTGAGATCCCCTAAGGAAAGTTTTGGGGTTTAAAGCCCAAGTTTTGACTATGTCCGATGTAAAGACTTCGTGAAGTATGGTCATGGAGCACGATGTTGTAATTGAGTCATAGGGTTGCCTACCCTTACTTTTTGTAATGTAATGTCAGCTTGAGATTTCTACCCATGGTCCACAGACCATGGGATTGTATAAATTGAGCAAGGCTCTAAGTGTTAAGATATATAGAGATGCAGGTAAGATCTAATGATGATGAGTTGAGTCTTGGTGGAAGTGTAAAGTCATGTTTTGGATCGTAGAATAGGAGAAGGCTCTGTAGCTGAGTGCATAGAGGCCTAGTAGTCCATAGCTAAGTGCACAGAGGCCCAGTAGTCCGCATCTAAGTACGCGGGCCCCTACAGCTGAGTGTGAAGGGTGAGTCGAGTATGTAACTGTGGAGAAATTAATAAAGAGAAGTTTCTTATCGTTCTATGTGTCTTTTTCCTGTTTTATGCATTGAAGTATATTGGATATGAATTACAAGTTTGATGTTTATATGTTACACAAACTTATATGAATATCTTGAATAAGTGAATATAAGATAAGTATCAGTTTCCGCGAAGTTAATTAACAGTTATAAGAAGATAAGTAAGATCCGCAGTGTAACTTAAGAAGAGAGCACAAATTGTTGCCTTAGCAGTGCGAAATCACCTCAGCCCCTGATAAGGGCTACGCGAAGGTGAACATAACAGAGCGTGAAGGCCTCACAGGGTAGTAAAGTGCGCGAAATAACCTGCACGAAGGTATTTACAGTTGGAATAAACCAACCCTTAGACATTTGAAGGGTCCAGAAACTTGGTTCCAGCATCCCACCATACTGCTTCAGGTGAGACCTCAGTCCATGCTCCATGGGATATTGCCGAAAGGGCTAGTAGTACAAAGAATTGTTTGGCTAATTAACTCTGAACATGGGTCAGGCCCCATCAAGCCAACACCCCGGGATTTTTTTTTTTGAACACTATATTAGGTTTCCAGACCTACATATGGTTTTGTGCATGGTTTTCACACATGGTTTTAGACATGATAGTTTTCTACCCATGGTATTTTGTAGATCCGGTCAAGGGAACTATGCTTATGTTCTAATCTAGGGTTAATGGTTTGCGGTTTATGGATCAGCATGTATATATATGTATTGAAACATTGAAAAGAAAATAACGAAAAAATCAATCTGGTAGTCCCGATTTTGGAATCCAAGGAAAAATCTTTGTGTATATATGTTTTATGTTTTATGCTCTCCCCATTTTTTTTTTTTTTTTTTTTTAAATTCGTATGCAGGTAATTTATGTACGGGGTTAAAACCTACACCTCAGTTGTTGATTTTGAAGTAGGTGATGATGGCTTGACTAAGTCTTTGTTTCACTTCAACTCTTTTAAGCCATCTTCTGTGCCTCGTAACTGAAGTTGCAATATCTACTTCTCCTCTTTTTCTTTTTATAGAAGTCTCCTCAATTCAGGATTCTTTGCTTGAAGTCTCTAATTTATCTCCTCATTTAAATGATAAGAAGATGACAAAGAAGAAAAATGTTCACTCAAAGGGGGTAGATGGAGCATCATCCTCTGCTCTTTCTTTCTCCTGTTCCTTTCTTTCCATTTTCTCTTCATAATTTACATACATTAAATCTACCATGTTGGTCATCCTATAGAAGGGCTCGTAGAGATATTTGTTGTTCTCCATTTTCTTTCTTGTTTCACGGTCAATCTCTAGTTATCATTCACACTCACAATTCACATCAATAAGAAGACTACTCTGATAAAAAACTTGATCTAGATTCTCTCTGCTACCGAAATTAACCAAGATCTTTTACTTCTGTGATGTTAGCAGAATTGCATGTGAAAGAGTATGAAAAACCACATGTACATACTTTAAAGAAGAGGAAACATAATGAAAACTATCAAATCAAAGAATACACATAAGTTGGTAATGGATTTCACCCAGTTTGGGTTATGTCTCTGGCCTGATGTCAAGAGTGGGCAGGCTACTTCATTAAATGTTGCAAGATGATGATAACTATGTGGTGTATTATTTGTTATTACAGGGATAAACTCCCTCAACGAGAGTGACATGTCTCTTCATGACACATTCTTCTATAATAACTCTCACTCATATGGGCCCTTTTTTAGTATGACAAGATATATAATTCTCACATGAAGTGGCATACAAGTATCCTCCAACAAAATGGTAAACAAGGATCTCAACATCAAAAACATCATCTCATCAAACCAAAAGAAAGACATGGCATCACTACATCATATACCTCCATCGGAATCGAATGTTCCCCTGAAGAAGTTCAAATTTACACCGACCTGTTCAAAGAGTTTCGAGATGTATTTGCTTGGTCTTATGAGGAAATGCCTGGCATTGACCCATTTATAGTTCAGCATGAGATCAAGACGTATGAAAACGCCAAACCAGTTCGTCAAAGGCTTCAGCCGGTTAACCCTAGGAGAGCGGCAGCTATCAAAGCTGAGGTTGACAAGCTGCTAAAGGCGGGTTTCATATACCCTGTTACTCTCACTGATTGGGTTTCTAATCCAGTCCCTGTGGACAAAAAGCAAGGAAAAATCCGAGTGTGCATCGATTTTAGGGATCTAAACAAGGCTTGTCCGAAAGATAATTACCCCACGCCATTCATTGATCAGATTATCGACGAGTGTGTGGGTAATGAGATTTTTTCCTTCATGGATGGTTTTTCTGGCTATAATCAAATTTCTATCCGTCCTGAAGATCAACATAAGACAGCCTTTATATGTCCTTGGGGTACCTTTTCATATCGAAATATGCCTTTTGGTCTTAAAAATTCTGGAGCTACTTTTTAGCGGGCCATGTCATATTCTTTCCACGACATCAAACATATCATCGAATCATACTTGGACGATCTCGCTGCTCGTTCTTGAAAGAGAACTAATCACCCTAGTCATCTTCGAATGGTTTTCGAGCGATGTCGTTTTTATAAAATCCAGTTGAATCCCAACAAGTGCATTTTCGCAGTTACGTCTGGTCAGTTGTTAGGGTTCATTGTGTCAACTGAAGGGATTCGGGTTGATCCCTTCAAGGTTGAGGCAATACTTCAGTTGCCTCCCCCGTCCTCAATTCGCCAACTTCAAAGTCTTCAAGGGAAGGCTAATTTCTTAAGACGGTTTATAGCGAACTACGCTGAGATCACTAAAGGGTTCATGCGTTTGCTACGCAAAGGAGTTCCATTTGTTTGGGACGACTTTGCACAGCGATCGTTTGATGCTTTGAAAAAAGCACTAGTCTCTGCCCCGCTTTTGAGTCCACCGGATTATGGTAGAGACTTCCTTTTATATCTCGCTACAGCAGAATCAACCATTGGTATGGTTCTCGTTCAGGAGGACGATTCTCTCACCGAGCATGTGATTTACTATCTGAGCCGAGGCTTAATAGGTCCTGAACTTCACTACTCTCCACTTGAGAAGTTGGCTTTGGCAGATGTCCATGCTGTCCAGTGCCTCCGTCATTATATCCTGCTCCGCAAAACTTTTGTCTTAGTGGCAGTCAATCCGTTTCAATTTGTCCTCAGTAGGTGAGAGATTGGGGGCAAATACAATAGATGGATAGTCATTTTGCAAGAATTCGATCTCGAGTTCTTGTCTGCCAAGTCTAAGAAATCCATGGTTTTCGTTGAGCTAATTTCTGAGTTGCCTTGTGGAGAAGATACTGTGTATGAGGAAAGTTTTCCCGACGAACATTTATTCCTCAACTCTTCACTCGAACCTTGGTATGGAGATATCATTGTCTATCTCCAGACTTTGAAGTTCCCATCTACTTTCTCCAAGGATGAACGTCGCAAATTACGTCACCTTGCTAAAAACTATGTTATCATTGGTGACACATTATACCGCCGAGGGGTTGATTCAATCCTTCGGCACTATTTAACCTTAGAGGAAACGGAGTTGGTTCTAAATGACTGCCACAGTGGAATTTGTGGTGGTCACCTATCAGGGCTTGCTACAGCCTAGCGCATCTTACGTGCCAGCTATTTTTGGCCTTCACTTTTTAAAGACTGTGTGGAACCAGTCAAACGTTGTCACCCCTGTCAATTTTTTACTCGCAAGATGCGTGCGCATCCAGCTCCTCTTTTTCCCATTGTCACCGTCGGTCCTTTTACTAAGTCGAGAATTGATTATACCACTTGTAATCCGCCTTCCGCGGTGAATCATAGGTACATTATCGTGGCTGTCGACTACTTTACGAAGTGGGCTGAAGCCATGCCCACTTATAAAAACGACAGTGACACGGCAGCACTGTTCCTTTTTAATCAGGTTATCTCAAGATTTGGTATCCCGAGAGAGATTGTCACTGACCATGGCAGTCATTTCCAGAATTAGCGATGTCTGAATTGGCTCTTAAATTGGGTTTCCAGCAAGAGCATTCGTCTCCTCATTATCCTCAGGCCAATGGACAGGTCGAGGCAGTCAATAAAACTCTTAAGACAATCCTCCAACGGACAATTGACAAAAATCGGTCCAATTGGCACGTTGTGTTGTATTCGGCTCTTTGGGCATATCAAACCTCCATAAAGACTGCTACTGGTTTTACACCTTTTCAGTTGGTTTACGGGATAGAATCTATCTTTCCAGTTGAATGTGAAATTCCATCCCTTAAGTTAGCTGTTGAGCTCCTTCCAGAGACTTCGAGTCTCGAAGAGCGCCTCCTTCACTTGGAACATCTTGATGAGCAGCGTCGAGATGCGGCCATGGCGAATGAGGCTCATAAGAAAAGGGTTAAGACACAGTATAATAAATTTGTCCATCCTTGAGTATTTTCTGAAGGTGACCTTGTCCTGGTCTATGACCAAGATAAAGACACCTTGGGGGCAGGCAAATTTAAGCCTATGTGGTACGATCCTTTCATTATTAAACGAGTTTTAGAAAAAGGGTTGTATGAGTTAACTGATTTTGAAGGAAACAAGCTGGCGGAGCCTCGGAACAGGCTCTACCTAAAGAAGTACTTCGCTTGAGTAGTTAGGAAACAGCTTCTTTGTACATTATGTATATTTGTACATTTCTTTTCATCGAGAGTTTTTGATATCAGCACTTTTTGGTCTGCTGTGGCAGGTGTTGATGGCTGACTTGGTCTATTTTGGGTTCGTCGATGGTGCTAGTCGGCACACTCGGAATCTCGCTTCCGCAGCTTGGGTACTCTATTATCCAACTGGTCAATTGATGATATCAAGAGGCATATGCATTGGTCCTGCTTCAAACAATATGGCTGAGTATACTGCCGTTATTAATTTACTATCCAAGGCAATTTCTCACGAGATTGACTCATTGGTAGTCTATCTTGATTCTCAGTTGATAGTGTCACAATTAAACAACATTTATCGCGTAAGGGATCCATGTTTATATCGCTAGTATTTAAGAGTGAGGTTGTTGCAAAGATCATTTACTTATATTAATTATTTTCACATTCCAAGATCTCATAATTGGTTAGCTGATTCTATCGCTAATCAAGCATTAGACTGGCACATCAATCATTCATCACAATAAAATCAAGCATCAAAAAGTCAAACTATATATATATATATATATATATATATATATATATATATATATATAGATATATCATAAAGCATCTCGAGTGTACATATGTTTGTACAAAATATACAAAATTGGGACTCAAATGCCCATAATCATGTCCGGCATATCTAATGCCCCAGCTCAGGATGAGCGGCTAAGTAGGTGACTATCGCATTGGCCACACGCCGAAAAGTGCGAAGCCAGTCACGTGGCATGCCAACCACATGACGTTACATATCCTCAAGAAGGTCCTCTATGGTAGCCATCGGTACTCGACAGCTCAGTCTTGTCAAGTGTCGCTGGACGTTGTGGAGCATCCGTTCTATCTTAGCAGCTGCCTCTTCGACTCCTCGGCCGTGCCGTCCATGCCGCGGGAACCCATCTGGTCATACCGGCCCAATGTCTGGAACATGATCATTATATCAGTCATTTGAATCCCATTAGAAAAATATTTTTCAAAATTCATCATTATATTTTAAAAATCCAAAAAAAAATCATAAAATAAAAAATGCTTACCAATGTCGCCCCATGCTGCGCTTGGTGGTAATGCTAGATCAGGATCTCCTCGGAAATCCAACCCAGCATAGGGGTAGTCGTCCACGGCGATGATGTGATGATCCCACCAGGTGAAGAAATCATCGTCGAATGTAGTCCATGGGACCTCCCCACCCCCTAGATGTTTCATCAGGTCAGCCGACCGACCCATCCGTGGATCACGTGGGGTGTTGATGGAAACCGCTACCCTAGGGCGGAGTGTGGAGGCCTTCTCAAAAAAGAAGGAACACAGGATAGTCCCATATCCAAAGTTTTTGGTCTATCCCCTCCTGATAGAAGTGAGCTGGCTCTTCATGTTGGCCAGAAGAGGAGTACACCAGTCAAACACAGTGGTAAGACAGTCAACTACTACGCTCATGGTCAGTCGTGATGCCTGATGCAGAGAGGCCGATCCATTCACTCGAGCTATGGTGAACAGGATGATCCTCAGTGATAAACTTGCCACATGTGTGATGGAAATCTGGCTCCCAACTTTCTTGGGATGTCCTGGGCAATATATCTGTACATAGTCCTCAATCATCAGACTACTCCGTGTCCTACCCCGGGCATGTACTGCCTCTCCCCTTCGGGAAAGGCCCGTGATAAAATAGATATCCTCCACTTCTACCCTGAGTGGCATCTGGTCAATCATAAAGGCCTCCTCCTCGGTGTCCCAATAATCAATGAGCATCTCCAGCAGACGTGTGTTTGCTTTCATATTTGGCAATTTGAAGAATTTAAGCAAACCGCATCCCCGTAGGGCATCTAAAGCTTCTGGACTGTTCATAACTTCATTATCTACCGCTGCATGTTCTCTTTCATGCCAAGTGATCATCATCCTGAGAGAAAAATGAATTTCAACCGTTAGTTTTTGTTAAAAAATTGTTTACGGCATATACGCGGGTCCCTGTGCACACAGTCACGTGTAGGGCCCGCGTGTACGTGGGTTTCATATTACCAACCCGCGTATATGCCACGGAGAAATTTTTTGCAAAAATTCAACGGTGAAACATCAATTAAAAATCTTAAAAATGATCACAATCAATTGCAAGCTAAGTATAAGAGTTACTTGGAGATTTTTGAGGAATTTGAACGGTCGAATCTTGCATACGGGAAGGTTGCTCCTTTTGCTCCAAATTTTGCTCTCAAACTCAAATGGTGAAAATGGTGAGTCCAAAATCACTTTTATAGGTTTTGAAAATGTAAAATTTTTTCAAAATTTTATTTTGTTTGGCCTCATGTCACTTTTAACTTGGGAGCTTGGAATGTCGAGAGTGGTTTGTTTTTTCAGGAATTTTTGGATGTTTTTCGATGATTTCGAGACAGTTCCATGATTGTTGACCCGTCATGGCAGGTATCATTTTCTCACTGGCATATAGGCTAGGGACATCATTTTTTCCGTTGCATTATGCATACTAGCCTCCATTGATAGATACACTGGCCATAGGGTCGACCCCATCGTGTTATGGTTCGTAAACCATTTTCACTCACCGATTTTTTAAATCATGATGTGATGGTAGAGGCATCCTTTACATGGGCATCGTAGTTAGCACCTCACTGACGTTTGTTGCCCATGTTGATCTGTTTTGAGTAGGCTCAAGGGTCCTCTATAGTCCTGCCATGACTTATGTGTTGAAGACTCATTCCTCTTTGCTTCTTCGCTTCGTTCTGGCCTTATACCCTAGAGGCTCCTTTTTTGTTGAGTTGTACTACTGCATTGCATGTTGACCACTTGCACCTTTTGGCCTAAAGGCAGCTTCACTTGGACTCGTGTTTAAGCCAACTTTTGACCATGACGACTGCAAAATCAACCTTGCATACCTTTGACTTCTGCAGCTTGACACACCTTGATCCGTGGAAGGAACACACCTTTGAGTGTCACTGACCAGTTTTCGCCTCCCTGCATTGAGCATAGGAATGTTCCTCTCCCCGGAACTAGATCATCTGTTTCACAGAAACTCGTTCTTTCCACTGTACCATAGCATTCTTTTATTATTTTTCCAGCTTAACAAAAAAAGACAAAAGAAGTAAATATTCCAAAAAGAGCGGGAATGGGATAGTATTTCCATTTATTGTTGGTAGCTAGAGTCAGTCGTGTCGCCCTTGAACAAAGCACTCAGCACAAGTCTCCTCCATTTGGGCAGGATTTAGTTTGACTTAGGTACGCCTTGACCTTGTTATTGAGTTAGTTCTCCCCCGATTGGTTATCTCTTCCAATCATATGGAGGGTTCGTTTGTGCCTCCTGCATGATGAACTTATACAGAGTCATCATATGCTGCCATAGTCACATTGAGTCGTGCTCTTGTTCAAGGGAAGTTAGCCTGAGTCGGCCTCTCTGCGGTGTCTCTTGACTCATTTCTCAGTCGGCCATCCCTGGTTGTCAGTATCATGTCTATCATCACATCAGCTATATTGATCCTCTACTCATGCCGGTTTGAGAAGGTCTCCATTGAATTCTTGCTGGCGGGTCTTGTCCTTATCGACGACGACATCTTGCTCTGAGGACAAACCTAGAGTTGCACCCTGGCCCTATTTTCATTATTGATAGGTCACCTTGTGCTCAGCGTCGATCAGCATCATAGGTCTTTGACTGAGTGGTTTCCCTTGTGTTCGACATTAGCTTACATTATCACACATTGGGATTCATGCAGTACCTTGGTTTCCATTTGACCCTATTGGTGGATACCTCACCTCTGTGTCAACTTTCATTATTGGTTGGTTCAGAGGGTTTCTGTCGTGCGCTAGCTACATCTTGTGTACGCCGGAAACGTACTTCGGTTGGGTTACTACATCTTTTTCGTCCGATTCCTTCCACATTATTGGCCTACGGGTTACACTCGCGCTAGATTGATGAAGGATGCCTTAATGCCTTCCTTCTAGCAGATCTTTCCCTATCGACTCCGACTCATTGCTCTGGGGCAAAGATCTAGAGTCCATTTGGCAGTACCTTGGGGTTTGCAGTCATTAGTGGTAGATCCTTCGCTATCGACAGTGGGAAACCATTATTTTCTTCTAATCGATAGATTCTTACAGGTGTTCGACTCCAGCTCATCTATTCACACTTGTTAGATTGTACTGCGTACCTTGACGCTCATTATCATTATCGGTGAGTAGTCTCGCGTTTGTTAACGGTATACATCAATGACCGGTAATCAAATGATTTCTCACATGGTCGACTTCATATCATCTATTCCCATGGTGTAGAAATGTACCACGGCGGTCGGTGAAGACCTCAAGTTGTATCAGCATTCATTGATTCACTTGACAGTTGCTCCTATTGCTGCTAGTTGATACCATTCTACCTTATATGTTACAGTCAGTCATGGAGACATTCTATATGCTGGCACCTAAGTTTGTAGTGTAGTACCATCGTATTCCATCATGTTCAGTTGGTACCTTTTGGGATCAGTCTTTGATATCAGTGATCCGTTGTATCTACCAGCATCATTGACAGTCTTATATGTGATATTCAGACATGTACTTGTACGATCATGATCAGATGATCCATTATGTATTTTCCAGTCATTTATACTTATATACTTAGTGGATCCACTTGTACTTGATATGCAGACATGCTTTACTTTTTCTGAGCATGGGTATGCCTGCCTCAGATAGTGTTTCTTTCTGATCTCCTTTTGTGGCTTGGCAGGCTGGATTTTGGTGACGTCCTCTTTGGTTTTTGACAGATCTCCTTTCCATGTACTTGCTTAATATATTACGGCCATCATGTACCCATTCTGACCTTATATATTAGGGGGCATCTGTTATAGCTCCAAATCTCACTTTTATGGTTTGTGATGCTACACACATGGCCTAGGGCAACCCCTCCTTCCAGACCTGGTCCTCAAATTTAAAAAACAGTGTTTTATCCCTTATACACGACTTTGCCCCGTGTTAAATGCATGTATACATGGGTAGGTCTATACCCAACCCGCGTGTATGTATTAAAACACTTAAAAAAATATAAAACTCCTTAATTTCGGGTGGAGATCGCAGGTTTTACCTGCTGATCACCTGTTAGTGCCCATGGCCCAACTGATCCCAACCAACTCCCAACTAAAAAACTACTTTGGGAGAGGTATAAATAGACCTCAATGGGAAGGCCTAAGGGAGGAGAGAAGAAGAGAAAGGTTATTATGCTGAGTTTTTTTCCCCTGATCAGGTCTAAAGAGCCTTGTGCCTCCTGCACTTCCCTCATTTATACAGGAAACCCTTGTTTCCTTATTTGTTGATGTTCATCCATTACTTTTGACATCATGGAGCAATGCATGGAAGGAGTTTGTTGAAGGCTTGAAGGTGGGCGAATCCGGAAGAAAGCTTTGCTTGGAGCATTCGAAAGGGTGACTCAGGTGAAATTTTTCCTTTTCTGTACTTTATTTGTCTATAATAAAAGAAACACATGTCCTTGTTCCTGATATGAATCCTCTTTATGTTTATGATATTCATGTTTAGAATTCATATGTGAATGGTTGTTTGAATTTTATAACTAACTACCTTTCTTTATAACATGAAGATGGTTTCTTTATAAGTTTTTGTCCATATACTGCTGTGCTCTCTGGAATTGGTCATTTTGCAGGACAAACAAGCAAGAGGAACTTGAAGAAGGGTTTGGACCCTAATGACCTTCTCAAGCGTAGGACCTAAGGTACATCCCTTTACCATAGAATTTGCTTATAATAGTATAATGGCTGTGTGAATGTGTGTTTCTTTGCATATATAACTTTCAGTCTGCTAGGGTTTCAACCCAAAAAGCCCTAGGGGAACTTTTCCCTCAATCAACTTCTAGGGATGCCTTGAAAATGCACATCTCTGCTGAAAAAATGGACTCCACTGTTGAATTTGTGACACGAAATCGTGTTAAATCGCTATAAACTTGATTTATTTCTAACATTGTCAAAATTTGGGCCCTCAAGAATCTCAAAGATTCTCCAAAGATTCTTTCTCACTAGTGAACTGGAATTTTGTTGCTTATGCGATAAATTTGACTTCACCACTACGCTTCTTTCGAAAAACTGAGTAATTTGAATATAAAGTCGACTTGGTTCTGAAAATGTCAAAATTCGGCCCTTAGGGAATCTTTTATATTCCTCATGATTCCCCAAAGATTCATCTTTCAATGTTGATTGAAGATTTGCGACTCAAATCCAAAAAATGATCATGCCATCAGACTCCTAGCAAGGTTTTGGTTAGTTTGAGTATAAAGTTGGCATGATTTTGTCACTATGAAAATTTGGCCCTAAAAGAATCTAAAAATTATCGAAAATATTCTTACAAATATTCCCTGAAAATATATCTTGATATTCATGTCCGAAGGGTACCTCCATGGTCAAAATTCGTGTAGGAAGGGTACCTCCATGGTCATGTTTCCGGCAGGTCAGGGTTCCTCACCTCTGTGGACGCGCTCATTATTATGTTTGGGCTTCGTTCGTTTATGGTCCAATGAGCATGGCTAAATGTATTATCGTTCACAAAGATTATAAAGGTTTTGCCCATTGAATGATTGGTTGGCATATGTTATATTTGGTGTTAGAGTTGGTGGTGACTGGGTTCAAAACCCCTCCACGTCATATTTTTGTTAACAAATCACAAATCACACTTGTTTTAATATATTGTTGGTAACAGTGTTGTCGATCACCCTAGAATATAACCATGCCATTTCTATTAATCCGTCGTTACATTAGTTTATACTCATATATATTACTCACCATATAACCATATAATATGACTTATAACTATACAACCAACCCTTTTTGTTTATAAATATTCGTTGGTCCTTTTTTGGTTCAAACAATATTTAATATATGGTTTCAAATCATAACAAACAACCATATTTGAATTTTATATGGTTTTGTTTTTTGTTATTATTTTTTTTAATATATATTTTTTTTGTTTTATATGGATTTTGTCTTATATGAGAATTTTAATATTATATTTTTTTGTCTTTTTGCAGGGATACAGAACCAATGAATGAGCACCAAGTGTCAATGATTGAAAGGCCATTAGTCAAATGCCATGTAATCCATGGGTCTCACCTACTAACTTGGATACCATGTGGCACAATGTGGGCCCCACTTTTTCCCTCTATTGTCAAACTTTAAACTACAATAAGTTGATCATAGAGACTCAGATTTGAGTGATTTATGCATCGTCGGAAATTTCTCACCGAGCTCTATGGCTCTATCCTAGATTCGCTACATTTTGAAGACTTTGATTTTTGAGCCTTCTTTGATCACTAAGTGTGTATGGAGCCACCTGGATCACTTTCTTAATTATTTATATTGTAAATGAACAAAGAATTTGGGTGTTCCGATCCTAAATGATTTAATTTCAATCATTTGTCGAAGGGACAGAGAGTAAGCTTTCATCAAACCTCTGCAGCTCTCTCACCTTGGATTCTTCTTGCTTACCTACTCACTCTCTTAGTTATTATCCCTACCGCCTAGGACATTATTTATTATTCCTACCACAAACCAACAACCTAACTAGAAATCAAGCAAAGGGACGCTAAACACTATCTTCTACATATATATTAAAAGGTGGGTATCAATGAGCCTTTGTCTTTTGAATCTAATTACTCTCTTTACCTCCTCCAATTTTTTTTCCAATTGCATTGCATTAACCATACAAAAATATCTCTAAATCAAATTCTCCCCCCACTTTTGAGAAATGAGTTGGGGTCTAGAGATAGAGGTTTTAAAGGAACAAACCTCAATTTCCTTTCCTTTTCACCCCCAACCCTACCAATGTTACAAGACATTTTATGCTCAATAAAATATTCTCAGTGAGGAGTCAAACACCGAATTAACCTTCAACCCACTAAAAAGGAAAATATAGCGAGAGAGCCCAAAGCGGGCCTTTTTCTTCCTTTAATTCACTACAGATTTTACTTCATAAATTAAATTTAACAAGTGTTACATAGTAGCTAGTCCATTCCGCTTAGTTTAAATACCAAGGTAAATTCAAGGGAGGAGGAGCATGTCTAGCTAAGAAACCCACAAAGAAATAAAGAAGAAAAAAGAACAAAACATTAAAGAGATGAAAGGGAAAATTATCTAAGTGTTGAACATAAAAAAGGGAGAACATGTTCACATGTTTAGACCAAGGTAAGGGACCAAAGAAAGGGAGAATTACCAACAACATAGATTATCACAAGATGTTGGGAGGTGTAACACCCTCCGGCTACCTAGTTAGGGTGATGCCACTCACATTGCTACCAATACCATAATAACACACACACACAACACAACATAACATAACAAAAAAATCATAGTAGCATGCATGAGAACCATAAACAACATCAACAAGTTTGAGCACTCATATGAGAAAATTTGTTGACTAGCTGCAGACCTCAGACATTCCACCCATCCATAGGTCGTGTTACTCTAGCTCTCTAAGTATGGGTCACCCTTGAGATGGGATCATGAATTGACAATGAAAACAATTGCCCAAGCTAGGGACATGTTCAATATCAAATATGAGTAGGATCAAGGTACCAAACTCTAACAACTTCCAACAAACAAGCTCACGTCCCCCCATTAACCTACACGACCGAAGGTAATGCCCCCATGTGTTTACACTCACAGTCCATCGAGTTGTGCCACTGCCCTTCTAGGGTTTCCAACTCAGGCTAGTTAGGGATTTCTTAGAGCCCTATGGATCCCAAGAGATCCCCCTAACAGTCTCCAAGTACCCTCTAATCCAATATAGGGAAACCTATCGGTACACTTCTCCTTCAAAGGCTCTAACCTTCCCTAAGATATCCCATGAAAAAGCGCACTTGTACCCCAACCACTTAGGGTTTTCAGGGTACAATAACCAAGGATCCTATAGTTCTCCTGAGAACCTAGACCACAATCATCCATTAGTAGTCCCTAAGGGAACGGAAGACTAAATATGTCCCATTCCCCTTCATTTACCTTCTATTTATAGCTTTAGATAATAATATATTATAATATTTTATTATAATCTATTTGAATATTGTTCCTTACATTACTTTAGCAATATTATAATAATAATAGTATTTGGCTTTATAGGTTGACCCATCATGATTAAAAGTAAAACAACATCACCTCGCTAGTGGTTTGTAAGGGGGCAGGGTTTCACTCCTACCAAATGAGCTAAGGAAAAGTCTCAACCTCATAAAATGGAAATGGAAAAGTGAGAGGAACAAATTAAAATCAGTGTCTGAGAAGAATAAAACATAAGTTCTCACATAAGAGGTAAAGTTAATTTTGAAAATACTAAGGACGTCAATAGTATGCTTTTCGAAATAAGAAGAAATAGGGTGGAGATTGAAGAGTTAGGTTATTGTTGTGCTAATGGAGATCAATGAAAATTTGAAAAATGTTCCAACACTATGCTAAGCAAAGCAAGAATGTAAAAACGATATTAAATATGGGGAATATTGAAGGCTCCAGTGTTAGTACATTCAAACAATCATAAATCATTTCAATTTTGGGTTTCAAGAACATTTGAGAACAAGCTTATCATAGACTGTAAAGTTAGTCTATCTCTTTCCATGATTGGCTAATTATGTTCAGGACTCTAAATATGACTTAATGGAGGAGGAGTTAAAAGAAGTGTTTTCACAAGTAGGAAGGAGTTATAATAAGTGTAAGATGGTTTTCATAAAGAAAAGAGTGAATGTCTAGATGAATAGACCAATAAATTCAACTCAAGGTTCTATAAATTCCTAAAAGAATATTTATTGAGAGTTATTTGAAGAGTTAACTATATGATAAAAACATATATAATTCCCCATAAAAGTGATCTAAATGTTTCGAGTGATATAAAGCCTATTTCAGACTTATGTAACTCTAAGCACAAAACGATTACAAATATACCAACCAACATGGTAAAAAGAATATTTAACATCATTATTGAAACCTTAGTAAGGCATAATTCTTTCTATATAGTTTAAATAAAATTGCAAGTAATGAATATCATGCAGACATAAGTGTCATCTTTACTATAAATAAATTTAAAAGGAATATTTAACATCATGCTTGAAACCTTAGTAGAGCATAGTTGTTTTTATATAACTTAAATAAAATTGCAAGTAATGAATATCATGCCTACATACGTGTCATATTTACTTTAAATAAATTAATTATAGTGATTCACTTTAAACTCATGTATGAAACAATAAAATTGTATTTATTGCCTGGTGAAATAGAAATATAAAAATGGCAACTTTAAACGACATAAAAACCTATCACGATGGAAAAAAAAATAAAAATTTTATTGGAAAAATTTGAGGGACCATCCTGTCGGCCTGAGATGGTGAGGGGAGTGACATCCACATATTTATGGTGAGGGGAGTGACATCTAGATATTTATTTTTCAATGTAAGGGGCCACTTGTACTTGCAACTCTTTGATCGCAAATTTAAAAATTGTGTTGTTACCATCTACTAAAAAATGTAGTGGTTAATGGCTAGGCCTAATACAAATCTCCACATTTCACTATCGTTACCTACTAATTATTATAAATAAGGACAATAACACCATGAATGATTAAAAATGGACTTAATTAGTCCTCACCAAAATGAGAGCCATTATCAAAAATAAAATTATTACAGAATTCAAAACCACATAAATATTTATGTGAGACCTTCATAATCTTCCCACCCACAATATAGTAGATCTCAAAAAAATTCAAAACAATGATAAAATTATGTAGAATCGATAAATATTTATGATTGGCAGTATTGGCCTAAAACTATGTTTGGAGTTGAACCAAGCAATCCATAATTGAAAACAAGAAATTGAATGTATGAATTAGGTGGACCAACTTTATAAGAATAAATATTTTATGGAAACCTAAGCAAGAAGGGGAGGTATCTTGAGGATATTATTACCAATAATGCTATAATAACATTCCTAATATTTTTGAGTGAAATATCTCCTTCTACTTCAATAAAAGCTAACTAGATTAACCCTCACCCATATGAGAGAGAAGTTGAAAAATTAAATTATATGGAACCGAACCCACAAAAATATTTAAAAGTGAATTCCATAATTTTCACATAATATAATAAAGGTCAAACAAATTCAAAGAAATAATAAAATGATCTAGAAGTGATAAACAATTATGATAGACATTATTGGCTAGAAACTATGTTTAAGAGTTAAAATAAACATGTGAGAAATGAAATCAAGAAATCTCTTTCATGAAGTATGTTGACCAATTTTAATAGAATAAAGATTTCATGGAATCTTGCACATGAAAGAGAAGTGTACTAATGATATTATTAGCATAGAGAATGTTATAATAATATTTTTCAATCTCTTCCACCCAAATATCTCCTTCTACTTCAACAAAGACAATGCCTTCCACATTGCAATGTATGTTGACTTTACCATCCGACCTTAAGCCAATCCAACCACGAAAGGATAATCACCAAAACCTTTCAGAGTGCTTCCTTCCACTTCAATTTTGCCGTCATGGCCCTTCTCCATGCTTGCATTGCAACAATATACAATGTGTACTACATGTATAGTGTTTTGGTAAACGTTCAATAGAAAGCAGTTGTCATTATTTGTATGGATGTTCGAGTGGTGCATCTAAGATTGCAGGTTCAAAACCTAAATGATATGATGGAGTTTATAGTAAAAGATTTGACATGGTAAGAAATTTGGAGGACCAATTCAAAATTATTTCATATTATCAACTTGTGGATTTTATAACTTGGGAGCAATTAAGTGAAATAATCCTACCAAATGTGTTGTTCAAAATAGATAAGTATAAAAATGGAGGGTCTGAACGAGACTATTTTGGAACATATCTAGAGTATGTTATTGTTCTATTATGCAAAAAATATTGATACAAGTCAAAATATGGTGTCATAATGAGCTAAGGAAAAGTCTCAAAGTGAAAAAATGGAATTGGAATTGTGAGAGGAATAAATTAAAATCTCAATGTGATAATAATAAAACATAAGTTCCCACATTAGAGGTAAGGATAAATTTCAAAATAAGAAGGACAAGAAAAGTATGAATTTTGGAATAAGAGGATTTGGGGAGGAGGTTGAAGTGTGTGGCTATTGTTCTGCTAAAGGAGATCAATAAAAAATTGAAATTATTTTCCAACACTATGCTAAGCACTCGAAGAATGTCAAAGAAATATTAAATGTTGCGAGGAAAAGTGAAGTCTCAAAGGTTAGTAAATTCCAAAAGGCTTAAATAATTTGTATATAAATTATAAATATGTCAGACAACATAGTAAAAGGTATCTTTAATTGTTCACTTTTGAAGAGTATGCTTTGGAGGTATTTGACTAGGCGAAGAAAATACACTTACGACTCCTTGCACCAAGTTTGTTTCCTCGTTCCTTTGATATCAAGGCGTAATAGGTGGAACCAAAGACCCTGAGATGCTTTACCGAAGGAATGTGGCCATACCACATTTCATAAGGAGTCTTTTTTCTAATAGCATTAGATGGACACCTATTATTTACATATATAACACATAGAACTACATCAGCCCAAAACATCAATTTTACATTCTTGAAAAGCATCATGGAACATACCATATTTAAGATTTTCCCTTTATTCTTTCAGCTACTGCGTTCTTTTGGGGATTATAAGGCATAGTTGTTTGATGTTTGATCCCATGCTGGCGAAGATAGTTTTCAAATTCATTTGAAGTGTATTCTTTTCCATTATCAGTGCGAATAGAGCCAATATGAGATTATGCATCATTTTCAATGGAACATTTCATTCCATTATTGGGAACTTATCATGCAAATTATAGAAGTGCAAAAATGCATGCCTCTACAAAATATTGAAATCTCCAAAACTAACCATTGTGGCTCATAGAGGTGTTTTGAAGACAAGAACCAACACACACTACGTCAATGTGGATCTAGTTATGAATCCTACTTTTATCAAGAATCTTTCCATCTTTTGCAAAATAGCTTTTACTCAATGCTCAAACACAACAATTGTAAAGAACCAATAAAAAGCATGTGATCAAACTTTTAGGCTAGCTGTTATTTAAGGTGGTTTTTTTGACTCTATATATGGATTCATCACCATCAAAAACCCCTACGACACAATAAACCCCTATGGCACTCTGATTATGTACGGGTTACCATCAAACTTGTGATTTCAATAAATTCCTATCAAATTTTAGAAAAATTAGATCAGAAAAACTCACCATAAAAACTTTCAAAAAATCCACTAAAAAAACTAAAAAAACATATAGTGATGGACAGACACGCTAGGGATTTCACTGCATGTTGAGCTAAAGCTGAGGAATGAGATTGATTGTTCATAATATATGTTGCATGTTCTTAGATTGTCTGGTTAATGGAGTAACGAGTTTACCCAATTTAGGGAATCACACAAGAACATGGGATGGAGTAGATGGCTTTCACCTCTTTAGGGTTTACACAGTCTTTGACGGATCTAAGAGAATTTCTAATGGTATTGAGGGAGGGAAGGGGTTTGAAGGTAGTAGAGAATTTGTTCTATTTGAGAATATGATCTACATTGTTCAACTTCCCTTTATATTTTTCAAAAAAATTGCACTAAAAACAACTCAAAAAACATATAGTGATGGACAAAAGAAAAGCAATCAATAAAGATGTGATGGGGAAAATTTGAGTGACAATAACCATAACATGAAGGGTCAAGGGAAAATTTGCATCACCATAACCATAACACGAATGAATTTGGAAGGGTTTATTGGAATTCATCCATATTATTACCATCATGTCGGTGTGGCGCACAAGAACCCAATTTCCGAACATCCATCCACATCGCAATGTTCAAAAGTCCAATTTGGTCTTTTGTCTGTGAGAGTACAATCTGCCTTTGATGTTTGTTGGGTTTGGTTAGGTGGCATTATTATTGTTGTTTGTAGAGGATGGAATTCAACCCCTTTGATATTTTTGGAGGTGATAGGCATCCATTTCTAGAAAGAAGAATGCAGAGCTCATTTCCTTATATTTAAGTTCTTCCCATTGATACCATTACCACTCTTAAAAATAATTTTGAAAATATTATTAAAAGTCAAATGAAATCACAAAATATGTGTCTATGTCATATAGTTTTGCACAATGAATTCAATCTTTATTTTCACATTTTATATTCTCACATTCCACATAAGGATTCCCATTTTGTTGATTTTTTCATCTCGATGCGAAGTGAGAAATCAACCTCTAACACAACACCCATAAAGTAGGCAAAGATAAAAGTAGTTTGATTTGTTCTAGAGGAATATCTAAATTACAAATGATATTTTTGGTTTGTTAGGTTATGTATATGCAAATTTTAGAATAACATTCCCAAACTGAAAGAATGGAGATTTTCTCATAGGGCTTGGAATATGGCTTAGGAGATGCATTTTGGACCGATACTTCGCATTTTCTTAGTGAAGATGTGATACCACTCCGTCAATATCTTTTACAAACATGATTATTTTATATTTATTTGTAAATATTGTTTGACTGGTTGGCCAATGGCTTAAGTTGACTAATTTATTTAAGTAAATTTTATGATAAACAAATGCTTTTCTTTTTGGAAATGTTGTGGGAAAGAGCTGAGTAATATGGAATTCTTGTTACCATAGGAATTAATAAGTGGTTAAGTCATGTAGTGGACCTTCCCAAATTCTTCTAAAATTCCTAGAAGAAATATTACCATGGGGGAAACAACATAATTGGAGAGAAATATTATGTTGGGTTGAAAGATAAGTTTAGATGGAAAGAAATGCTAAGTTAGGTAAAATGTTTAGAAAAGAACAATGGGAGAGAAACATGTGCTTATGGATAACATCGAAATAATTTTTTTTACTTACTATTATCAATTAATTTTATATTTGTTATTTTAGATTGGAAGGATGCCTATTAAATTAAAGAAAAGGATGCTTTTTGTTTTAATTCAAAGAGTCAAATTAGATGATGTTATTGAATCATTTCTTATTTTTATTATGACCAACAATATTTATATCTAGTATGAAAACTAAAAACTATATAAATATACATTAAATTTATATTTATACTTTAGGACGACCATCACTTGTTTGATTCAATGATTCGGGACTATGTTGTCTTCACAAGAGAAGAACATCATGCTTATATCATTAACCTTCTTGTTCATGCAAGGCACTTTGATCAGACAATGAAAGTAGTTAAATTCATTTAATTTGAACATCATGTTTTGATACAAGGAACATTGCTTGGTGCTTGTAGAATCTATAGGAACTTGGTACTAGGAAAGTATGCAACAAGTTGTATTATTAGGTTCGAAACAAAAGATGATGCAACACGTGTGTTTCTTTCCAATATATATGCATAACTTAATCAATGGGATTGTGTAGAAAAGGTGAGTAACATGATGGAATCTAAAGAATTGAAAAGAAAGTATGACAACTAGATTGAGGTGAAAAGCGAGTTGCATTCTTTGGCTACAAGAGATGAATCACAACCACAAATAAAAGAGATGGATGAAAATATGGTGAAATTAAATGGAAAAATGAAGGCATTTGGGTATGTACCTAATAAAAAAATTGTTTTGGATGATATAGATGAGGAGTGTAATGAAGAATTGCTTCGCTACCATAGTGAGAAGCTTTCCATAGCTTTTGGGTTGATCAACACACCTACTCAGACACTTTTCAAAATCATTAAAAATCTTAGTGTGTGTAGTGATTGCCATACTACCACAAAGTTCACCTCTAAGATAGTTGTAATACTTATCATCATGGGAGGTAATAGATACTTTCACCAATTCAAAGGTGGTATACGTTCATGTGGGGATTATTGGTGTGTGTGACTAAAAACTAACAAAAACAAATTTAGTCATTAACTGTGCACAAATTATAAACTATCTCAATTGATGATACATCATTCATGTCATCTTGCATTTTGCTACAAATGGAATTTTATATTATATTTTACATATATATACTTCAAATGTCAAAGTATAAACATGCTGTAAACTGGTACTTTTAAGGCCACTCAAAATAATGGGAAGGGAAGCAAGCATTTTTGGCCTAAAATTTGGCAGGAATAATTTTGGATTGATGGAATTCCATAAATAAGATGTGAACATTGCAAATCTACTTGCTCGAGGGGTACTTAAGATTCAAAATCCATTTTTGCATTCAAAATAATAATTCAATCCATCTAAAATTAACAAATATTAGTTAGTTGAATTCTATTAATAACTCCACGTATATCAAATTTCGATTAATATTATCAAACTACACAAAAATGTTAGTCATAATTATGATAAATAATTGAATACTTTTTTATTCACAAATTTATACAGATTAATACAATATTATGACCATTGGTTTTCATATTCCAAGTGGTCTCTCAAAATCCAATGATGATTCACATTCCACACCATAGCCCTTAACGGATTAGATGTCCAATAACCCCATCACCCCCCCTCCCCCAACCCCCTCAATATGGAAGGGTATATATGAGTCCAAGAAGAGAGGCAAAATACAAAAAATGAAAAAAGTGCATGGTAGGAATTGGCTAATTGTGCTTCTTGAAATGATGGTATAAGGTGGGATAAATCGAGCTCTCAACTGGTGGTGGTTTAAGGATGAACACCAACACTAGAATGTTTTGTGTAGTTCTTGGAACAATTCCAAATTTGGCTATAAGTTGAAGTACTCTACTAGAGGAAGTGCTCTCTAATTTAGTGAAAATGGAGGCCATTTAGGTGTTAACCTGCAACACTTTACACAATTCCTCGAAAAATTCCAAATCTACCTAGAAGCTTAAGTGTTCTACTAGACGAAGTTCTCCCTAATGTTTGTCGAAAAGGGAGACTGTTGAGGTCTCAATCTGCGGTTGTTCAACATAAGGTTCATAGAAACTTAGAGATGACTGTGTTATATGCATAGTAGGTTAAGCTCTAGTCATGTCACCTTCAGTCATTGAATCAAATCAAAGCATGTAGAGACCACTTCTTCAAATAGATTACAAAGAGAAGTTACATGAAAATACAAGAGTCTAATCTAGTTGGAGGAAGTAAAACATTATACCAATTGCAGAAATGAAAGTGTCATTCATCAATTGTAAAGGCTAACTACAACTGCAGGAAGGAAAAGGTTGTACTAATTGCAGAAATGAACTATGTTACTACTTGAAAAAATTAAATTAATATTCTATTTGGAGAATGTAAATCATTACTCTACTCGTTGTTGGGAAAAATACTGGGGGGGTGAATGAGTATTTTAAAACTCACTTATACTTTTCATTTCTTATCCAGATTTCTATAAGTGACTATAGTGAAGCAAACCATTGTATGTACACAACTGTTATGCAGACAAATAACATATATCTAGTTAACTAACTTTTCAGTTAATCCATATTTTGTTTAACTTGAACTAATGTATCTGTACTTCATTAGGCATGAATTAAATAGTGGACATTTGCATTAAGAACACAATAAACCATCACACATAAGCAACACATCATCAGACATGAACACTAGGATTTTTAGGTGGAAACCCAATGTGGGAAAAGACCACCACTGTTATCATCTTTTTCTTTATCTCTTATTATAAAGAAAACATATTACAATATTGTAATGGCACTAACTCATACTAAAACATAGGCACCCACCTATAGAAGGCAACAATCTTCTATTATTCTCCCACACCCACTAGAAGCGAGTTCCAACCCCTGATTGTGTTTACCCATACCCACTAGAAGGGGGCTCCTACCCCCTAACCTGATTTACAAGTTACCACTCGAAGGAAGGTTTGACTTCCTCACTGAAGGATCCAACCCTCAACACTTCTATGGAACATGTTTCATAAATATTCACAGTAGATCCACCTGATATAAAATATCACAACTTGTAAGCCACTTTTCATCAAATTTTTAGAATGGACCCACAACCATCATTTAAGTCCAATACCAAATATCAAAACTGAAACTGATCACTGCAAAAAATCACTCAACCATTGAACTAGCTGAATAAACCAATCACTGAACCATTTGAGACCCAAATCAAAGAACTTATTATCAATTAACCAAAGAAGATAAATCATTGTAACCATAATACTAATATTGAACTCAAACATTGCATCAACTCGTTACCCCAACTAAAAATCTTGATCAATAAAATCTCAGAATATATATGCTACTTTACTTTAGCAGATCCACTTGTGTACGTGACTTCATTGAAGCATACCAATGTACAAATCTCAAAACATTAACCCTGGAATTGAATCACTGTCATTCTGAAACAAAAATTGAGTTACACCCTAAACCACTAAATCATTATGAAATAACCACAGAACCATCGCAGATCTTCAATCACATACAACTAGTAGCATCATAATTCTTCAATCAATCAATTCAAATTTAATCATCACTATTAAACCCAGATCACCAAGTAAGACTTCATTGATATACATCAGAAACACAAGAAGACTGATTATACTAATGAGACATTTTATTCAAGAAAACCCTAACTTATATATGCACCTTCCACAAAACATTTTCGCATATATACACGGTTTTCAAGAATCAAACCCATGTATAGATATGAATTGAGACACGGCTTACAAACATTAAACCCACATATGTATGTGCCTTTCAAGTTATCAAACTCGTGTACAAATCTGAAACTATTGACTTATAGCTTTGTTGCACATCAAACCTTCAGAACAAACTCATATCTCAGAATACATAGTAAAACATGTGTGAGACTTAAATATTATAGATCAAATCAATTCATTATCAATATAGTCATTTCAAATCTGTTGGATCTGATCCATCATCAAATTTGTGGGTGCATACTTAGTTTCAGATCAACATTATAAAACCAAGGGATTAATAAACCCATTAGATTAATATTAAAATCCCAAGGGATTATAAACCGAAGGGAATAACATTGGACCCTAGGATTGATATTAAACCCTAGGAATATAAACTCTAATATTAATATTATAAACCTTAGGAATAATATTATAAACCAAAGAGATTAATACTATAAATCCAAGGAATTAATAAAACTAAGGGGTTAATATTATAAACTCAATGGATTATATACTGAGGGGGGAATTTTAGACGCAAGGGGTTAATATGATAAACCTAAAGGATTAATATTATAAACCCTAATACTAAAAATTATAAACCCAATATTAAACCTTAATATAATAAATCAAATATCAAAAGGCCCTAATATTATAAACCTATTAAATCCAAGTTTTGTAATGTAGTAATGCGACATTGAATAAGTTACAATGTAATGTAACATTGTGACAATGATTATTAGACTTATCTTCATATTGAGACAATCTTTGTCACAATGTGATCTTGGAAAAAAAATGTACCATTCCAATCTTACAACAATAAACCCTTGATATTATAAGACCAAGGTATTAATACTATAAAACCAAGCGAATAATATTAAACCCAAGGAATTAACATTATAAACTAAAGAAATATAGACCAGGCTATGTGGATGATTTTCATATTGACAATATTTGTCACAATGCGACATTGGACCATCGGCGACCATGGTTCACCATGGATGACCATGATTGTGGCAATGTGATGTTGGACCATGAGACAATCTTTGTCACAATGTGACATTGGCTATTGAAAATCATTTACCATGATTGACCATAGTTGACCATTGTTTATTTTCATATTGAGAATATCTTTGTCACAATGCGATGTTGGACCATGGTCGATAATGATAAACCATGGTTTACGATGGTTGATGATGGTTGACCATGGTTGATTTTCGTATTGAGACAATATTTTTCACGATGTGATGTTGGACAATGGTTGACCATGATTTTCCATGATTGATTTTCATATTTACCATGATTAACCATGATTGATTTTCATTTTGAGACAATCTTTGTCATAATGTGATATTTGACTATGGTTGACCATGATTGAAGATTGACCCAAGCGACCAATATTATAAACTAAAGGCATATAGACCCTATGATAAATATTATAAACCCTAAAATAAACATTAAACCTCAAGATTCATATCATGAAACTTATGATTAATATTGTAAACCTAATTGATTAATAAACCCAAGGGCTTAATATTAAGAACCCAAGGGATTATAAACACAATCCCGGATAGAAGAGTTTACGAAAAAGGAAAATAATTGTGTGATTTGTGCTATAGATTGCGAAAGGGATACCTATGAAGAACTAAAGGGCTTGGATCTCTCCTCCTCGGAAACAGTTCCAGTTCTAGCAAATGAATCGCAGCATTTAGGTGGTGAAAGCATGCTCTCCTCTTTAGAAGCAGTTCCAGTTCTAGTGAATGAACCATAACATATAGGTGGTGAAAGCATGCTCTCCTCCTTAGAAACAGTTCTAGTTCTAGCGAATGAACCGCAGAATATAGGTGGTGAAAGCATGCTCTCCTCCTCAGAAACAATTACAGTTCCAGCGAATGAATTGTAGCATATAGGTGGTGAAAGCATTCTCTCCTCCTCAGAAACAGTTACAGTTCCAGCGAATGAACCAGTACAACATATAGGTGGTGAAAGCATACAATGTGATACAACATGTGATGTCCATGGCAATGACATAGGGAAGGGACGTGTAGTAGTAGACAAAATGGAGAATGATACAATCCAGAAGGTGTTGGAAGATCTCTACAGGAAATTTGAATCAAATGATAAATTAATCAATGATTTAAGCTTTAGAGTTGCTCGACTTGAGCGACGGATATCCAAGGTCAATGACAATGACATAGAAAAGTAAAAATCATTCATAATTATTATCATGGTTGTACAACTTCTCACCAAATTTGTATTTAAACTCCTTTTCTTGAACTTGAGGATATGGAATTTAAGAATACACAATAATTTTTTTTAATAGAATTAAAGACCGACTACTAAATAGAATTATAATTTATATAAATATGAATTTTTTATTTTAATATTAATTTGGGTGGTAAAATATATCACCACTTGAAAACAAAATAATATTTAGTTCTTTATTTTATTTCCAGGATTGAAAAAGGTATGTATTCTAAATTTGCGAAAGTAATGCATCAAAAATATGATAAGAGGGAAAAAAATGCTAGCTTAGGTAAAATATTAAATGTTAAGAAAAGAATTTTGGGAGAGAAAAGTGTGTTTAAGAGGAAAAATAAATACTTTTTCCTAATTAAAAGAAAAGGCCTCGGTTAAGTAAAAAGGCCTAGTACACCTTAAAAGCACGTAGTTGTTATCTAGGAAGATAAAAATAAAAACTACTAAGTAGGAACAATTTGGATGTTATCTTCTGTTGGGACAAGAGCTTAGGCAAGAAGTTTGAGCTTAGGGGAGGTTCTATTGTGCAACTAGTTGGTTGGGATGAATGTGCTCTCTCCCATAATATTTCAAGAAATTTTTTCTTGCCATATAACACATAACACATAATTATAGGCTTACTTAGATTTCCCCTTTGAATATTGAATATGAAGTGTTTGTTTCTTGGAATAAAGTAAATTAATTAAAAGCATGCCATCAATTTTTTTATTTTATATATATATATATATATATTTCTGAGTAAGATTAAATCTATTAAAAAAGAGGAAAAATATTTACATAAGGACCGAAGTCACTGCATTGCTCTGAAAAGAGACATAATTTCCAAGAAAAATCATGTAGGGAAACCAAGAGCAGAACCCACGCAGGGGACCAGGATGATGCTTTTCTGGAGTTCCATAGAGACCCAAACAACAAAAACAGAGGAAGACCACCACCTAGTTACCATAGTAGACTTGCCCGAAGAAAGCCATTACAAAACCAAAAAGACAAACCAACGTCGGCGAGAGCAGGATAATCAGCATGTGGTTCTTCTACAATTTGGCACCAACCAAAGTCTGTCACATCAGCATCAGGAGTGGCGATCTGATTAGAGGGTCTGGGATCAACTGGCAACATCTCTACATCCTGAGTGCTGCAACCTGGGGCATCCTATGCTTGCTGCGGTGCCACTCCAATTCCAAGCTGAATCGCAGAAGAAGGACCAGCAACTGCCCCTGAGCCTCCAGGATGAGAATCTGAGCCCTCCAACTGAGTTGTCTCATAGAAGAACATGGATATGTGGGCAGTTATCTAAGGCCGATGCAAAGAGCTGTTGAAAGAGAAAATGGCAGAGCCTGTCGAGCAAGGAGGCCCTTGATAGTGGCTAGAGGTTTGACGCCTCCCACGCCTACTTCGAGTGCTAGGATAACGACCAGTGAACAGTTCACTAGTGGGGGCAGGCGAGTCCAAAGAAGAGCCAGTCGGAGCGCGCCGGGGTTGGCCTCTACAGCACCCCATTCTCTGACGAAGATGAACCATTGAAGAAGGAGCAATGGATAGGTTGCTGACAGGCTGAGCAGTGGTTCTGAGATCAAGCCAGTGCCGAGCAGAGCAACAAGAACGCAGAGACCCAGGAGAGAGCCCTCGAATGCTGAACACAAGCAGGAGCCTGCGGGCCACCTTTGAATTGTCCAGACCAGTCTCCCTCCCTCCCAACTCAAAGACCTGGCAGAAGACAAAACAGTTGAACAGGGGGGCAGAAGCTATGAAGGGATTTCTCCGAAGCCTTCCACAGAAGCCGATGGCAAGAACAAATACCAAGAGATAATGAACCAACATGAGAACCTCCAGATTAAAACCTAGAGCCCCCCAATGGAAAGAGATGAGCCAAAGGAGCTACCCTTGAAAGACAGAACAAAGCTTCCTTGTCAAAGGCAAAGGAACTATAGATATGACCAGAATTTGAACAGAGGCGAGGGGATGAGCCCAAAGAAACAACTCGCAAGGCTTCAACATAAACACAGGGCAGTGCCAGTCCTTAAGCTTTCCAGACCTTTCTCGAAAAACCCCATTCATAACTGCAGCATTAATGATCACCGTCATCTCTTGCAAGTAGCAGCGTGCGGAGGGAGGATCCATTGCAGAGGACAGAAAGAATGGGCCAGAACCACTTGACAGGGGAATGTAATGACTCGCCTTGCACACATGCCAGGCGCTCTTCCTTTCACCTGTATTTAACACATTGTACTGGGTGGGTAGGTGTCGCGCTGCCTCGCCCCACCCCAGTCCTTTCATGTTGAAAGCCGCGTTAGTCACCCGCATCTGGGGGAGCTGCATCCTTCTGAACCAGAATGTTGCATTCCTGGGCTTGATCATGATTCTAAATGATGTCTATGGTGCCAGAGAGCATAGTATGCTTCGCCTACACTCCCCAATTAGCAAGGAGATCAAAAACCTTGTTGCCATCCTGTTTGACATGATTGAAGATAATGGCTTGATTGTTATGGAGAAGTTGTTCTAGGGCTTCTAGCTTGGCCTCAAGTCTCCAGCTCTTGGCTATTTTCCTCGCCTGAGTCCCATTTTGAAGTTGTTTTGCCATATTGATGAGACTTTGAGAATCGCCTTCAGTTTCCAGGGGCTATAAATTGAGACACCTAGATAGGAGAATCCCTTGCCAATGCCCCTCCAGTTCCGCCGAGTTGTTAGTGTCCCAGCCTATCTTTCCAAAGTAAATATGGATGGGAGAACCTACATGGTTTTTTAAAATACCCCCAAATCCGGCATTTCCTGGATTGCCCTTGGAAGCGCCATCAAAATTGAGCTTGATGGTGTTCTTTGGGGTAGGAGTCCATGAGTCCTTTTTACTATTGTTGCGCACAGACGGGCCAGGAGAATGAGTTCCCAGTGGGAGTTGCAGATTCTAGTTTGCCCAAATGGCCTTCTTGTTTGTGATGGAGGGAAATTCGTCCTAAGCCCAATTGCGAAGCACCAGGGTCTCCTTGAGGTTATGGGAGAAGTCGCCCCATATAATTTCATGTGGAGTGCTCTGATCCTTAAATATGCGCTTATTCCTCTCTTTCCAGATAGTCCAGAGGAGGAGACCAAGAATTATTCTCCATAAGTGATTGAGAATTCCACTTTTGTAGGGGTTCTGTTGCCACTGGCGCAGTGAGTCGAGAATGTCTTCCAACTCTCGACAGTTTCTCTGACACCAAAAGCTAGCCTTCTCCCACAATTGATTGGCAAGAGAGCATGAGTCTAGGAGGTGCTGGAAGGTTTCCTCCTGGGATTTACAGTTGACGCACATAGAGGGTCCATGAAAGTTTCTTCGTCTGAGATTGTCCCAAGTGAGGATTTTCCGGTGCCCGACCAGCCAGAGAAAAAGAGAGACTTTGGGCCAAATGCCTGAAGACCATAATCTACTCCAAAAGGGATCCAGGGGCTCCAGATCCGAGCAGATGATTTTGTAAGCCTCTTTTGTAGTAAAGGTTCCCCTGGGCGAGTAACCCCATCGAAGGATGTCCTTGTCCTCCGAGTATCTGATTCGTCGATTTTGGAGCTCCCTCTCCAGAAGCTGCTAAGTGTGCTGATCTGCGTTCTCAATTATTCGATTACTGTGCTTCCATTGTTTGTATCCCTGTTCTATTTCCTGGGTCCAGTTCTGCCATACCTCTTCTTGTAGCTGCCCTTCCTTGTAATGGTTTGGAATCTGTTCAAGTGTGCTGTAGAGCTTCGGTAGCTGGTTCCACGCATCCATCCAGAACCGCGCCGATCGACCATTTCTCACTTCCCAGAAACTATGTTGTTGGATCATTAAGTAATGCTTTTTATCAGTGGTCCATATAAGAGAGCCTTTAACTGTGGGGGTGTATCTGATCAGGTCTTCCTGCGGTCTAAGGTTGGCGTATTTGGTGGTCCAGATGGTTGCCCAAGGCTTGTTGGGTGCAGTTAACCATTGCCACCAAATTTTTGCGCACATGATTGTGTTGCTGTGACTGGGGTCCCTTAAACCTATGCCCCCTTTTTCTTTAGGCTTACAGACTGTGGTCCACCTTACCAATGCCCATTTGCGGTTAGTTCCTGTTGCGCCCCAGAGGAAATTACGCTGAAGGGCCCTTATTTTTTTGATAACCCATTTGGGCGCTGCCAAGATAGAGAAAAGGTATAGTGGCATAGCTTGAAGGACCGCTTTGATTAGCACCAAACGACTAGCAATGTTCAGGGTTCTATGAGTCCAGAGATTTAGGCGAGATTCAAGCTTCTCAAGGAGCATACGCCAGGATGCGTGCTTTAGGGCAGAAGCAATGAGGGGGGCTCCAAGGTATTTAGAGGGAAGAGAGTCTATGGTGAAGCCCAGGATTCGAGCGATGGCAAATTGGGTGACAGGGGGGGTATGGAAGAAGTAGATTTGCGATTTAGCCTTATTGATACTGGTGCCTGAGGCTTCTGAAAAATCGTTCAGCAGGGATTTGAAAAGAGAAGCTTCCTGAACGGAGGGGTACCCAAAGAGCATGTTATCATCCACAAATTGTTGGTGAGATATAGCTGGCAGATTGTGGATGGATAAGCCTTTGAGATGCCGAGAGAGGAGGGCTTGCTTGATGTGGCGACCCAGGCCTTCTGCCATTAGCACAAAAAGGAAAGGGGATAGAGGATCGCCTTGCCTAATTCCTCTAGAGGGGCTGAAAGGACGAGTAGGGATGCCATTTATGAGGATGGAGAAAAAAGTGGAGGAGATGAGGCTCATAACCCATCGCACCCACATAGG
This sequence comes from Pinus tabuliformis, assembly GCA_031772625.1. Classification (NCBI taxonomy): domain Eukaryota; kingdom Viridiplantae; phylum Streptophyta; class Pinopsida; order Pinales; family Pinaceae; genus Pinus; species Pinus tabuliformis. Next base: position 428,635,127 of record CM062808.1, on the reverse strand, counting down.
CGAGAAACCAAAAGCTGTTAACATTGTTTGTATATAAGTCCAACTGAGCTTATCAAAAGCTTTTGAGAGGTCGAGCTTAAGAATCATACCTGCTTGTTTGGAATGCTTGAGTGAGTGTATGATTTCATGTGAGAGGATGATGTCGTCCAGAATCTGTCTTCCTTCCACATAGCCCGACTGTTCTGGCGAAATGAGCAAGGGAAGTAATGGATTTAACCTGTTGGCAATTACCTTGGAAATCACTTTGTATATTACATTACAGAGTGCAATTGGACGAAATTTGTTTGGGGTTCTGGTGATCTCTTCTTTAGGGACTAGCGCAATGAAGGTTGAGTTGAGTGAAGGTAAAAGCCAATGAAGGGTGCACGATTCCTCCACCACTAGCCAGACTTCTTCTTTTATCAATTCCCAGAAAGAGTGGAAGAATGTTGTGGTGAAGCCATCCAGGCCAAGGGCTTTGCCTTCCTTGAGTTGGTGCATAGCTGCATCCACCTCCTGTTGCATGATAGGGCGTAGAAGGAGTTTGTTATGCTCTGCTGTAATGATTTTAGGCACATTTGTAATGATTTTTTCTATAGCCGACCTCCTATCCGCTTGGGGTTCTAGATGAACCTGCTGGAAGTGTCTAAGGAACTCCTGCTCAATCTCTGCATGATTTTCCACTCTCTCCCCTTTTGGATTCTGAATGAACGAAATGGTATTGTGCATTCTTCATTGAATTGTGGTTCGATGGAAGAATTTGGTGTTCCTCTCTCCTTCTTTCAACCATCTAATCCTGGACTTTTGCTTCCACAAAATTTCCTCCTGCTTCCTTCTTTCCTCCAATTGGTTATGAATGCATTGTTCCTGAGCCAGGGTCTCTTCATTATGTCCCCTTGAGATGACTTGTTGTTGGAGATCTTTCATTTCCTTGTTTAAATCCTGCTGCGCTTGAAAGATGTTGCCGAATGTCTCTTTGTTCCAACGCTTGATTTGGCCCTTGAGGAATTTGAGCTTTTGCTGAAACTGAAACATTTTTGAACCATCTGGCTGAGGGAAAGAGGTCCAAGTAGATCTAATGAAGTCTTTGAAAGCGGGGTGTGAAAGCCAGAAAGCTTCAAAGCGAAAAGGTCGCCTTGTGACATCACCTGGTCTTTGCCACTGGAGGGTGATAGGCCAATGATCCGAGCCTGAGTAAGGGAGTATTGATGCAGAAAGATCTCCTCCAAGATGCACCGCGTTGTCAGAGATGAGGAATCTGTCAAGTTTGGATGCAATTTGCTGCTTTCCTGTTCTTCGATTACTCCATGTATGCGTGTCGTTGCAAAATTGCATGTCAATTAGAGAATTATTTAGGATGAATTCTTTGAAGTGGGCGTCTGCCTGCTCCAGCCTAGCTCGCCCACCTTTCTTTTCTTCTAGCTTGGTTATCATGTTATAATCACCCCCCATGATCCAAAGAGGGTGGACTCTGTTGAAATTGAGCTCTGCGATTGTGTTTAGAACTGCTGTTTTGTTGCTAGCTACCTGAGGGAAATAAACGTTGGTTAGATGACCATGAATGTTGGTACCTAAAATGTGAAAGGTGGCTTGAATAATGTGCTAAGTAGCATGGATGTCTGTCAGCCCAATCGCTTGAGTGTTCCATGCGATAGCCAAACCGCCCGAGGCCCCTGAGGCATCCACCGCTAGCGAGTGACAACCTGGCCATGCCTTGGAAAGAATGTTCCCAAGAGTGATACTATTACACTTCGTTTCTTGGAGAAAGAAAATCTGTGGCTGCTCCTGCTTTATCATGTTTTTTATTAATCTGAGTTTCCCGGGGCTATTGAGCCCTCTTATATTCCATGAAATAAGTTTCATGATTCACTAATGTGGGAGGGCTTGTAGTACTTCGTTAACTTAGCATACCTGCCTGAATCCACTAGGATTTTCCCTAGAGCGATAGTTCACTGGAGATCTGTTCTTCTCCCTCGTTTTTTAGAGTCTTTAGGGGGAAAGCCACCATCCCAATAACTTCTCGATTCGATGCCAAGTTGCTGCTGCTGGTAAGCCCTGGAGATGATGACTTCCAGTTTGCTGATCTCGTGCGCTGGTATCTTATCATACTCCCTTTTTTTGCAGATTTGGTCGAGCGCTAGAATGTCAAGACCGTTGAAGTCGATGCTCTCAGGTTCTTCATCCATTTGTTGGACCTGGTTTTCTTCATCTACAATGATTGCTGGGTTTAAGGATTGACTGGGATCACCATCAACATCCATTTCTTTTGCTTTCCCGTTTGAGATCTTGCTGGCCTCCTTTGGGGATTCCGAGGCAGTAATAGGGGAGCGAGGTTTGGAGGTGGAGCTGGTGGGATGAGGGATAGCGGCGGAGGAGGAGAGAGGCTTAGGGTTGGGAATTGCATGTAGAGAATGGTCATCTAAGGGGTTAGCAAGGACCTCAAAACTATTGCTCGTTGAAGGAAAGGAGGTGGCGTTCTGCTGGGGTTTTTTTCCCTGTGGAGGATTTCTTGTGAGTTCTTTTACGATTGGCAACTTTGATGAAGCCATCTTGATCTGGCTTTTCTGAGGGATCAGAATTTTGGGCATTGGTATTTAGAGGACAATCTCTAAAGAGATGCCCCAGAGCATGGCACCTCCGGCAGTGAAAGGGAACATGTTCATAGTCCAGAGGTTGAACCCATTCATAATCATCATGAAAAAGACTTACCGAATCCAGCAGGGGTTTGTCCAGCCGCATGAAGACGTAAATATGGGCATAGGATGTGTCTCTGTGCAGCTTCATCTCGTCCGTCGATTTTACGAACTCCCCTAGCCCATTTCCTATGTCTTTGAGTGAATCTTCATCCCAGTATTCCGCTGGAAGCGAGTACATCCTGATCCATACTGGAGCCCAACTGAGATCCTCCTTGTCCGGGTTAAATCTTTCCACCCATTCTCTCAAATATAGGTCTGCTGAGTTAAAGAAATAAGGCCCTTCATCCATGATTCGATTTCTATCTTCTATGCATATGAATATCACAGTAAAGAACTCCTTCGGTCCTAGCTACAGGGTGACATGGCCTTTAGGCTTCCATTTGGCTGAGATCCAACCTTGCAGTGCCTTTTCCGTGAGCCAGAAACCAATAAATTTTCCAATAAGCGCATGATCCTTCATAAACTGGATTTGCCCATTAATCCTGTGGTTAGGAAGCTCTATCTTGGGCCTTTCAGTAGCCACTGGTTTGCAAGTCTTCGATGTGACCCTGTGTCATTCCTCTGACTCTGATTTCTCCTCTGGTTTCTCTTTGCTTTCTTCTATCTGGTGTGTGGATGCATTTGTCTTGTTTTGCCGTGGAGAACCTTCGTGGACCTCATCTTCTTGCACTGGCTCTGAGGATAGAGAGCTTGGTTGCGCTGGAGGCTCGCGAATGGATATAGGGCAGGGTTTTGAGGCCCCCCCTGGGAAAACTCCATTGCTGCGTTGGTAAACCAAGGGAGGGTTGTTACTTTTTGACAGGCGATCGTTCTGCAGGGAGCAGGGAATGTGCAGGCTACGCAGTCTGTGCCGTCGTAGGGTTTTCAGAACCCTAGTTCCAGAGCGATTAGCAAATTCCACATGCCATCAAAATTTTACACTAGCTATACATATAATTTAGTTGGAAAGCTCAAATATATTTCTTATCCAAAACTAGTTCCTCTTTCTTGAAACCTTACTAGAGCATAACTTTTTTTATATAAAATTAAATGAAACTGTAAATAATCAATATCATGTATAACAATGCTGAAATTGAAGATTTAATATATGAACAATATATATTTTTTACGACTATCTTTATTTTTTAATTTGTTAATGTAAAAATCAATATTATTTTGAAATGTAATATTATGTGACAACATATCCTTCACATTTGGTTGTAGAGTGCCTCGGAGTGCAATTAAGATGGAAATTGAAGTAGTCTATTTAAGACTTACTTTGAAAGATATTTTTTTATCATTATCTTTAAATTTTTAATGTAATTATTATTTATTATTTTAAATATAACATTATGTGACAACATCTCTCTCCCATATACGATTGCAACAATAAATTTTGTATTTAATTTTATATATTTTTTAATTTATATTGGAAAAATATCTGTTAAATTTATAAAAAAACATTTCTTTCTCTCTCTCTCTTTTAATTCAAAGTTTCAAAGACTATGGTGCTATTGAATCATTTATTATTTTTGTTATGATCAATTGTACTTTTATCTACTATGAAAATAAAAAAACTATATTATTTGATATTAAAGTTATATTTATGGAACAAAATCCAATGTTGCTCATTTTAAGAACACATCATTACTTATATTTAAGTTTTTCCCATTGATACCATTACCACTCTCAAAAATTGTTGAAATGTGGCATCAAGAATATTCCAATTTAATTTGTCCTTGAATTAAATTGTGAATTAAAATCGGATTTATTCTTAACAACTACTTGGAAATAATTAATTAAGTTATTTTGACATAATTAGTTGGAGAAATTCAAGTTAAAAGCATTTTTGAAGTCATGCAAGATTTATCCCTTAAATTAAGGAGATAAGCCTTACATTAAAGAGATAAGATTGAGTTATATTTGAGTTGTAATTAGTTAACTCAGTTTACTGAGTTAAGTCTAGTTAAATTAGTTCCAAACTGTTTGAGGAACTAATAGAGAGTTAACAGTCAATTGATGCATGCATGCACTCAACTAGTGTACTCCAGTTAACTGAAGATTCCCTCATCAGAAACTCATGCATGTCTATTCCGAGAAAGAACTAGTTGAGATTAAAGTCAAGGATAGTGTACTATCAGTTGCATGTGTTTTCTTGTAAAGAAAACTCATGCATGCAGAAGGAATCATTCCTTGAGGATTGCGCAGTTCTGACAGTGTGTGATATCAGAGTGTTCCACTTGGTTGAAGGTGAATAATCCCAGAGGAATAGTGCAAGGAAATAGGAGCTTGGAGGGTAGAGAGGAAGGCTTGAGAGAGGACAAGATTGTCTGTGATCATCTGTGAGGATTGTATTGAGAGCTGGCTAGTTGTGAGAACTAAGGCTTTGTATAATTCCTATGTATTTCCACCTTGTATGATAATACAAATAGTGGGGTTTTTAGCTGAGGTTTTCCCCAAAGTATTTTCATGTGTATTGTGCATTAATTCTTCTTCTTCTGGTTATATTGTTCAGCTTGATCTTTATGCTTCCGCAAATTGATAGTAGAAGTAGGTTATAGTATTCTACTTTGATTTATATTGCATTATCATGTTAACCTCCGTAGTAGATTTTCTACATGGTATCGGAGCTGTGAATAGTATACTGAGAAAAGAATTCGAAGTTTGAAGTTCAAGGTTGCAGGTGAAAATCGAATTCATATCATACTTCAAGGTTGGCCAATGGCGCTATATGGCTTGAGACTCGAGTATGCGTTGGAAGGTAGCTCAAATTACATACCATGGAAAGATAGAATGGAGGATGTATTAGAAGGCAATGGCTTGAAGGATTCCATTGATTAGGAAATCCCAAAGCTAGCTTCAACTAGTGCATAAGAGTTGGCTGAGTGGAAGAAGTGTGTGGCGAAGGTGAGATGAATCATCCTTGAGGGAGCTCAAGACCATATTGTCTCGAGTCTCCATGGGAAGGATACTCCATTTCAATGTGGAAGACGTTGAAGGACCTCTACTAGAATAGTAGCGACCCGAGGAAATTGGCACTCAAGGATAATCTTCTAAGAATCAAGATGGAGAAGGGCGCTACTATTTCCACATATCTGAACAAGCTGACCACCTGTAGAGATGAGCTTGGCAGTGTGGGAATAACTACTGCCGATGATGATATGGTGAGCCTCACTCTCCTTGGACTTCCAAAGAGTTGGAATAGCTACCAGGTTTCTGTGAATGGAAGGGAGAAAATGTTAGATTGGGAATGACTATGGTCGGGTCTGATGCACGAGGAGATCAGGAGGAGCACACAAGATGGTTCTTCATCAAAGAATGATGATGAAGAAAATCTGGCCTTATCGAGTAAGGCAAGGAAAGGGAAGGGGAAGGCTTCTCATTCCAAATAAAATTATTCTCATGGAGGGAAGATGGCTGACAAGTCTAAAGTGAGATGCTTTAATTGTCATGAGATGGGACATTATGCGACTAATTTCCCAGCGAATAAGTCCAAGAAGGGATCCTTGGAAGGATTGGAAGGTGAGGGATTAGCCTCTAAGTTCGAAATGGACTTTACCCTCATTGCATGCATGGTGTCATCGATGATGGGTTGTGTCCGGTACCTTGATAGTGGAGCCTCATTCCACATGACCGGTGATAAAAGTTTATTCAGTGTCTTAAGGAGAAATACCTCAAGATGAGTATAGAGATGGGTGACGACATAAGGTATATTGTTTCAGGAGTGCACACAGTTGATTTTCAGAGGGCGCATGGAGCTCCTATCACCTTGATAGATGTGAAGTATGTGCCTGGACTGAAGAAGAACTTGGTATCGTTCACGATGTTGGAGGACAAAGGCTACGATGTTGTCTTCAGTAAAGGAAAGACATTCCTAAGACACATAGCCATGGGTCAGACCAAGAGGATAGGGATTCGGGTGAAGAATTTCTATAAACTAGAGGTAGATGATTGTGCAACATTGAGTACAAAAGTAGAATTGGTGCAAAGTGAAGACATTGGCGAGTTGTGGCACAGGCGGTTGGGCCATTTGCATCATGGGGCTTTGAAGATAAAGCAACAGAAATCTACAAGACTTCCCAAAGTTAAACTTGAGCAATTTGACACATGCAAAGGTTGTACCTTGGGAAAGTACACCAAGTCTTCCTTTCATGATTGAGATAGTCAAGAAAAGGCTATATTAGAGCGAGTTCATACTGATGTGTGTGGACCATTCTCGACGGCATCCATAGCGAAGAATTATGTGATTTTCATTTATGATTATTCTCGTAAATGTTAAATTTATTTCATGCAGAAGAAGGACCAAACCTTCACAAAATTTTGTGAGTTCAAAGCTTTGGTTGAGAAAGAATCAGGGAAGAAGATCAAGGCCTTGAGAAGCAATAACATCGGAGAATATGTCTCTTAAGAGTTTAAGGACTTCTATGCAATGGAAGGTGTTAGCCTCTTGCTGCAGCAGGTATTCATCTTTCATGATTGACATTTTTACATGACAAATATGTCATACTTTGCAAGCTGCAGTGTTCCATATTTCCAGAAGAGACCAAAGAAGAAGCCATGAAGTGTGCTAGTCCAAAGGCCATTGTTGTGTTCCAGTTTTGGAGAGTTTTTAAAAGGGAGGTCCAAACAGTCTAATCTTGGCCCCCTTAGATTTCAATTTCTTGTTTTAGAATATAGAGAATGTATCTGTCCAACAGTTTAATCTTGGCAGATTTATAGATAGGTAGAGAATCAAAGGGACCCAACTGTTTAATCTGGGCCCTGGCAGAAATAAGTGTAGATTTAGATAGGAAATATTCAAAAGAAAATTGTAAATCTGGGTTGCAAGTCTAAGTGCACCCGAACCAAAAAAGAAGAAAAAATGTTAGAAAAGTAGGCTAGGTAGGTAGCTGTGGTTGCAGAATGATGATTGATGGTCAATCTTGGTTTCAAAGTGCTTTATCTTTACAGATCTCAGTCATCAGGCAGTTTCATTCAAAAGAGCGCAGAGCTGGACATCACTAACTCCCCCTTCTTCTAATTCCCCAAGTCACTTACTAACTCCCCAAAGAGGTCAAGATCTGCTTGATTCCTCTTAGCTTCATCATCATCCATATCAGTTTCCTTGGTGAAGATCTGCTTCACTCAAGGATCTCAGTTCTTTACAAGTTCTTTTCCCCCAAAATTAGCCTAAGGTCCCTGACCTTAGCGCCTGCTCATCACCCCCATATTAACTCCTAAATTTATTATATAGCTCCCTATCAGTTTTTCCCTTCCCCTACTAAAAATATGCATATAAAACTCCCCTATGTAAATATCCCCTCCCTGGCAATATAGCCATTTTTTACTAAGTCCGGGGAAAAAAGGTCCATCTGGGGCTGTTTTTAGCCCATCCGAGTCATAACAGGGGTTAGATGACACCTGGTCATGCTAACAACCTCTCCCCTAGCCCTAAAAACCCTAAAAAACCCCCTTTTCCGCCCCTAACCCAAATTTTTTGCATAAAATATTAACTCCGCGCATTTTTTAACCCAAAAACCCCCATTTCCTAAGTCTAAAACCCCGCCGCGCGCATATTAAATTCAGAATATTCCTTGAATATTCCCCTCCCTAACTCCCCACCGCTTCACATTCGCCGCCAGCCGTCCGATCGTCCTGCGCCCAGATCAACGGTTGGCGGGCCGTCCCACCTCCGAACCGCCTGAAGGTTAGCGTTCGGGAGATGGGCGGTATTCCCGCTATACCTCCCGCCACGCTTCACCTCCTGGGCTGTGGCGGAGCCCCCACTGACAAAACTGCCCATGCCCAAAGGCGGTGCGCCACAAAACCGTTTACCGCCGTCTGCCCGGTGACGTCACCCCGCTTGCCCAGTCACCTGTCGAGTCATCTGCCACGTGTCCTGCCACTGTGTCCCTGCCACCGTACATGCCACGTCACCGTCCGTACAGGATGACGTCATCATGCTGACATCATCCCGCCACGTCATCATGCTAACGTCATCGCTGACGTCATCCACCGTACGAAGTCACATCCACTGACGTCATCATCAGTTTTTGGCGCAAAGGCGAAAATCGCACTCTGGAGCCCCGGAATCAGTTTCTGAGATAGTTTTTGATAAGAGATTTTGGATTTTTTAGGCCGAAATGGGGAATCTTCGGGGCATCTTTAGGGAATCTTTGCATCAGGCAGCCCCCAGGAAGCCCGAAAGGCGCCGAATGAGCCGTTTTTCTTTGCGAAGCACTCAGGAAGGAGCAGAAAGCAATTTTGAAGGAAACAGAGAGTCGAACAGCGGCCATTAATTGGTGATTAGATGCACAACACATCATAGCAGCATCCCGATTTATTGCCAAAGAGTATCAGAGGAAGAAGAAGAGCCAAAGAGTATCAGCAAAGATTTTTTAGGGGCTCGAAGCACCTGTACATTAATGAGTCCCTCAGAAAGGTCAAGTCAGGAGGCGTAAGCCCATCAGAGCTCTCAAATCACAGTCAAAAGCATTTAAAACCGCCGAACAGCAAGGGTGCAAAGTCCAATGCGCAGTTATGACAGATGAACAGCACAGAGCCACCAGGATAGACATTAACGCATTTTGATACAGCTGCCCCCAGCGTAGCTCAAAGATATTTTCTTGCATTTATTTCTGGATAAGATTAGGTTAAAGTAGTTAGTTTTCTTTCAGACTTGTTAGGTCGGTTGTAATAGATAAATTTTGGATAATCTTTCCTATATATACCACCCTCTGTATTGTTTAAAGTGTTGGTTGGTTGATAGTTTTCAATAGAGACTCGCACTGTATAACTGATATGTTTTCTGTAATCAAAGACTGTTGAAAGCTTCGAGGATAGACTATCTACTCTGTGTCTAATGGTTTGAAGAAGTGAATTTGGAATTCTTGTGCTGCAACATGATTCAATAAGTTTTCCTACCTCTATTTTTTCCATTGATATACCGTCTAAAATAGCATAAAGAAAGAATAGTCTAGAATTGGTTTAACTGCCCTCTATGCTCATTTTCTGCTATTTCTTTATGTTGTCATCTGGATTAGTAATGAATATGAATTCCCTATGGCTCATATTTCCCCTGATTCATTCATCTTTGACAGTTGTCTAGGAATTCTTAATTGCTCCTAGATACAGTTCATTCACTTTCCCTCTGTTAAGCTGAGTGAGAGATTCTTTGTTGCCTCTCATTCCTTAACCCTCATTCCATCCTTTAAGCTTAAGTGTTGTTTCATGAGCAGCTACCTTGCTCCTTATTTCTCTTGTGACCAAGAAAACGCACCAGCAGTCCTACTCCATGACTCCACGCCCAATGGTTTAAAACTTACCAGACTATGTTTTGCCTCTTTGCCCGAAAGCATCAATCTTCCCGCCAAAATCAAAACAAAAACCCCTTGAACTCAATAGCTAGCCTAAAATCATTTTCAACAAAGCTAAATCCAAAAGAGAGAGCCCTCTCTGACTGTAGGTAGGCTAGGACCTGCAGCCCAAAGTTGGTTTGTGGTTACCTCGGCCGTATCCCTTTAGGAGTCAAAAGGGACAACCTGAGTGATAACATAATGGCGACTCCACTGGGGAACTCACTTGTTTATTACTGTAAATCCCCAATTTTGACCAGTTTGCCTTTCGCTTAAAAAACTTTTTGAAAAAATCCCAAAACAAAGAAATTCAATAATCAGAAAAACCTCAAAAAATCTCGTTTCCTGGAGAAGATCTCCCTTTCTTCAGGATTATTTCATGCTTAGATCTGGTCTGTGTTGGTGGATAGAGATCAGACCCCTCATAGTTGATTTATCCACCTGGCGACTCCACATCATCCTCATAATAAAGACTCCACTGGAGAAATGAACCCAAAAGAAATTTATGAGCAGATCAGGCTCTTGACCTAGATTATTATCCAAGAGGTCATGTTCTTTCTCCTCCATAAAATTTTACGGTACATATTGTTTAAATTTCACTTTTATAATTTTCCTTTTGAAAATATCGAAGAAAGCCCTCCTTGCACATTAGAACAGCAGCCTTTAGATGTTGCTGATGCTCACCTTATAGTCGAGGAGGACACTACTGTCATAGCAAATCATCCTATCCCTGTTCATACCGAACCCAGTCATTTAGTCCCTGTACACAATCCCATACCTCGTAAGGTTCCTGATAGATATAAGCCACTCATTTTTCCTCTCGTGCTCAATCCTTTGCCCAAAAATCATCCCATATATCTCCCAAAATTTGATGGACAGAATGGAGTTACTACCCAAAAGAATATCAAGGCTTTTGAAGATTATTTAAACATTTTTGAAGTAGAAGATGAGGATGTTAGTGTTAGGATGTTTTCCCTTTCTTTGCAAAGTGAAGTTAGGACTTGGTTGAAAGCATTGCCTGAGGCTAGCATCTCAAATCTCCAACAGTTATTCAAACTCTTCCTTGATAGATGGGTGATCAAAGTCAATCTCCTCATGCTCATAGAAGAATATAAACAGTTAAAAAGGATTCCAAATGAATCTGTTTAGCAATTTTCTGACCGGTTCAATCAAGTTTATCATTCTTTACCATTGAATATAAGACCTCCCCCTGATTTGGCTCTACTGCATTATCCAACAGCATTTGATCCAGAAATAGAATTTCATCTAAGAGAGAGGAGCCCCTCTACTATGGAACAAATGCAGAACATGGCAATAAATGTAGAGGTTAATCTGAAAGTTAGGGAGAGGAAGTTGAAAGCAGAAAAAAAGGATGAACATGATATCTTGGTAAAGAAAGCAGAGGAATTAAAGCAGATGTGCACAATGGAAGTTGAATGTTTAGAGCACCAGAACAGATATGTTTTGCAAAAGGAAAGTAATGATATTCATGAACAAACCTGCTACAAAACAGATAACGTATTCATACCGCCATACATGATGGAGCAGTCTCCTGATATAAAATATGAATATGATAGCTTCTCTTCTTTCAACTGTCTGCCCAAATATGATCAGTATGATGATGATTGTGAGCCTAATGACCAAATCAGCCTTGCAGAGGAATTACACCTTATTTTTGCAGAAAGCACAGTTCAGGTTCAGCTGCCTGAACTCAATGATCAGCATGCCCATTTCAGCTATGAAGAAAAGGAGGAAAAGGCAGAAAATTTTGATTTCAGCAAAGGAGCTTTACCGTTTTGTTTCAAATCTTTTTAGTTTATTAGGGAAAATTATCATGTCGTTAACAATCAAGTGTCACCATGTTCTGATACTGATCAGCCAGAAGAAAGTTCAGGCCTCGTTCCTAATGCATTAACACCAGATTTGCAGCCCCAAAGTGCTAGTGAATGTCAGATTGAGGAAGACTCAGAAGCGACAGCATGTAACCAGACAATCCAACTGGGTCCCCTGCCTTTTGGTTTTCAGCCATCTCGGATATTTGAAGAAAAAGAAGAAAAGCAGTCAGCACAAATCTGTCAGGTGCCATCTGAGCCAGATTTCAAATAATTACAGGTATCATCCCCTGTTTTGTATGATTCATCTGATGGCAAGTTGTGTGATGAGGTAAATCACTGCTCTTCTCTGCCAGCAGGCTGCGAGTTACAATATCAGGATGTTGATGATCTCCCAATTTCAAAGCATGATAGCTATCCCAAACTTTTGTACAGCTTTTCAATTCAGTCCAACAATAATGTATATATGCTACAGGACCCTTTTGTACAGTTTCTTGTTTCAACAAAGAAGGTCAGCAGTTTCCTGATCTTCTCAAAGATTAACAAAGCCATATCAGATTGCAAGATCTCTGTTTTAGGTAACATCAAGCATAAGCAGCAGAGGCCATTCATGTTTGTAATGCTTAAATGGCTGCATTGGCTGTTTCATTACACCTAACAACAAAGTAAATGCTGGCTAGGGTAGGTAGGTAGGATTAATAAGGCAACCGGCCAAGCAAATTTTGCAGAATACAACAGCAATTGAATACAAGGCAGTCTGACCTGCTGTTCTTGACTTTTCACAAGGAAAAGCCATCCCCAAGTGGAGCCATTGTTAGCCTCCTGCTGCAGCAGGTATTCATCTTTCATGATTGACATTTTTACATGCCAAATATTTCATACTTTGCAAGCTGCAGTGTTCCATATTTCCAGAAGAGACCAAAGAAGAAGCCATGAAGTGTGCTAGTCCAAAGGCCACTGCTGTGTTCCAGTTTTGGAGAGTTTTTAAAAGGGAGGTCCAAACAGTCTAATCTTGGCCTCCTTAGATTTCAATTTCTTGTTTTAGAATATAGAAAATGTATTTGTCCAATAGTTTAATCTTGGCAGATTTATAGATAGGTAGAGAATCAAAGGGACCCAACTGTTTAATCTGGGCCCTGGCAGAAATAAGTGTAGATTTAGATAGGAAATATTCAAAAGAAAATTGTAAATCTGGGTTGCAAGTCTAAGTGCACCCGAACCAAAAAAGAAGAAAAAATGTTAGAAAAGTAGGCTGGGTAGGTATCTGTGGTTGCAGAATGATGATTGATGGTCAATTTTGGTTTCAAAGTGCTTTATCTTTACAGATCTCAGTCATCAGGCAGTTTCATTCAAAAGAGCGCAGAGCTGGACATCACTAACTCCCCCTTCTTCTAATTCCCCAAGTCACTTACTAACTCCCCAAAGAGGTCAAGATCTGCTTGATTCCTCTTAGTTTCATCATCATCCATATCAGTTGCCTTGGTGAAGATCTGCTTCACTCAAGGATCTCAGTTCTTTACAAGTTCTTTTCCCCCAAAATTAGCCTAAGGTCCCTGACCTTAGCGCCTTCTCATCACCCCCATATTAACTCCTAAATTTATTATATAGCTCCCTATCAGTTTTTCCCTTCCCCTACTAAAAATATGCATATAAAACTCCCCTATGTAAATATCCCCTCCCTGGAAATATAGCCATATTTTACTAAGTCTGGGGAAAAATGGTCCATCTGGGGTTGTTTTTAGCCCATCCGAGTCATAACAGGGGTTAGATGACACCTGGTCATGCTAACAACTTCTCCCCTAGCCCTAAAAACCCTCAAAAACCCCCTTTTCCGCCCCTAACCTAAAGTTTTTGCATAAAACATTAACTCCGCGCATTTTTTAACCCAAAAACCCCCATTTCCTAAGTCTAAAACCCCGCCGCGCGCATATTAAATTTGGAATATTCCTTGAATATTCCCCACCCTAACTCCCCGCCGCTTCACATTCACCACCAGCCATCTGATCGTCTTGCGCCCAGATCGACGGTTGGCGGGCCGTCCCATCTCTGAACCGCCCGAAGGTTAGCGTCCGGGAGATGGGCGGTATTCCCGCCGTACCTCCCGCCACACGTCACCTCCTGGGCTGTGGCGGAGCCCCCTCTGACAAAACCGCCCATGCCCAAAGGCGGTGCGCCACAAAACCGTTTACTGCCCTCTGCCCGGTGACGTCACCCCCTGCCGACGTCATCCCCCTTGCCCAGTCACATGCCGAGTCATCCGCCACATGTCCTGCCACTGTGTCCCTGCCACCGTACATGCCACGTCATCATCCGTACAGGATGACGTCATCATGCTGACGTCATCCCACCACGTCATCATGCTGACGTCATCGCTGACGTCATCCACCGTACGAAGTCACATCTGCAGACGTCATCATCAGTTTTTGGTGCAAAGGCGAAAATCGCACTCCGGAGCCCCGGAATCAGTTTCTGAGGCAGTTTTTGATGAGTGAAATGGGGAATCTTCGGGGCATCTTTAGGGAATCTTTGCATAAGGCAACCCCCAGGAAGCCCGAAAGGCGCCGAATGAGTCGTTTTTCTTTGCAAAGCACTCAGGAAGGAGCAGAAAGCAGTTCTGAAGGAAACAAAGAGCCGAACAACGGCCATTAATTGGTGATTAGATGCACAGCACATCAGAGCAGCATCCCGATTTATTGCGAAATAGTATCAGAGGAAGAAGAAGAGCCAAAGAGTATCGGCAAAGATTTTTTAGGGGCTCGAAGCACCTGTACATTAATGAGTCCCTCAGAAAGGTCAAGTCAAGAGGCATAAGCCCATCAGAGCTCTCAAATCACAGTCAAAAGCATTTAAAACTGCCGAACAGCAAGGGTGCAAAGTCCAATGCGCAGTTATGACAGATGAACAACACAGAGCCACCAGGACATACATTAACTCATTTTGATACAGCTGCCCCCAGCGTAGCTCAAAGATATTTTCTTGCATTTATTTCTGGATAAGATTAGGTTAAAGTAGTTAGTTTTCTTTCAGACCTGTTAGGTCGGTTGTAATAGATAAATTTTGGATAATCTTTCCTATATATACCACCCTCTGTATTGTTTAAAGGGTTGGTTGGTTGATAGTTTTCAGTAGAGACTCGCATTGTATACCTGATATGTTTTCTGTAATCAAAGATTGTTGAAAGCTTGGAGGATAGACTGTCTACTCTGTGTCTAATGGTTTGAAGAAGTGAATTTGGAATTCTTGTGCTGCAACATGATTCAATAAGTTTTCCTACCTCTGTTTTTTCCATTGATATACCGTCTAAAATAGCAGAAAGAAAGAATAGTCTAGAATTGGTTTAACTGCCCTCTATGCTCATTTTTTTCTATTTCTTTATGTTTTCATCTGGATTAGTAATGAATATGGATTCCCTATGGCTCATATTTCCCCTGATTCATTCATCTTTGACAGTTGTCTAGGAATTCTTAATTGCTCCTAGATACAGTTCATTCACTTTCCCTCTGTTAAGCTGAGTGAGAGATTCTTTGTTGCCTCTCATTCCTTAACCCTCATTCCATCCTATAAGCTTAAGTGTTGTTTCATGAGCAGCTACCTTGCTCCTTATTTCTCTTGTGACCAAGAAAACGCACCAGCAGTCCTACTCCATGACTCCACGCCCAATGGTTTGAAACTTACCAGACTATGTTTTGCCTCTCTGCCTGAAAGCATCAATCTTCCCACCAAAATCAAAACAAAAACCCCTTGAACTCAATAGCTAGCCTAAAATCATTTTCAACAAAGCTAAATCTGAAAGAGAGAGCCCTCTCTGACTGCAGGTAGGCTAGGACCTGCAGCCCAAAGTTGGTTTGTGGTTACCTCAGCCGTATCCCTTTAGGAGTCAAAAGGGACAACGTGAGTGATAACAGAAGGAATTAAACGAGAGTTAATAGCACGTCATAACCCACAACATAATGGGGTGGCCGAGAGGAAGAGCAGAACTATTGTAGGGGCAACACGAACAATGCTGCATGACCAAGGCCTACCACTTCACTTGTGGGCCGAGGCATGCAACATAGTAGTCTATTTGCAAAATAGAAGCTTTCATCGCATACTTGGGATGAAGACACCAGAGGAAGCTTTCTCTAGTAAGAGACCATATGTGGGTTGCTTAAGGATCTTTGGCTCATTGGTATATTTCCATGTTACAAAGGATGCACAAAAGAAGCTTGAGCCAATAGCAGAGTTGGGGATACTTGTGGGGTACATTGATACACCTCACAACTATCGGGTGTAGTTTCCTACCAATCATAGGATAGTGGTTCATAGAGATCTCAGGTTTGATGAGTAGAAGGCCATCTGAGTTTCCCTTGAGAGGGAGCTCCAACTACAGGCTATGGAGGAATGGTTGGTTCCTAAGGATGAGGAGCCTCAGACTGATGCGGAGTAGCTACATGCAAAGGTTCCAGGAGTGGAGACATCCACTCAAGCAGACTCTTCTAGAGATGGATGAAAGTGCACAAGAGAAGCTGACAGATTGTTGGAGGATGCGAGAGAGAATTTGGGAGCACCATCTTCTCAGGGCAGATAGAGGAGGTCACTTGAGAGGTACATTGGATGCATGGCCCTTAATGGGGAATGTGTTGAGACATAGCCATCTTCCTTTGAGGAAGTATTGTAGTATCCGATTTGGGTTGACGCTATGGTGGAGGAGTATGACTCCATAGTTCGTAACAGTGTTTGGGACATGGTCCTGTGACTAGAGAACATGTTAGTTGTGAGTTCGTATTGGCTTTAAAAGGTAAAGCAAGATTTGTTACCCGTGGCTTTTCACAGGTTGAGGGGATTGAATATGATGAGAATTTTTCTCCTGTCACAAGGTACTCATCTATCAGATCGATGTTGGCACTATCAGCACATATTGGTTGGAAGATCCATCAAATGGAAGTGAAGACTGCATTCCTCAATGACGAGATTGAGGAAGAGGTGTACATAGAGCAGCCAGAAGGTTTTGAGACCTTCGATCGTGAGTCGCATGTGTGCCGACTCAAGAGAGAATTGTATGGGCTGAAGCAAGCACCTCTTGCTTGGTACACCAGGATATTCAAATATTTCACCAGGTTGGGCTTCACAAAGAGTGAAGCGGATGTGAACCTGTATGACATTGTGGTGAAAGGTAAGTTGTTGATCATCGTACTTTATGTTGATGATCTCATATTCGCTATGATGATCAGTTGATCATGTCTTACAAGGAGGACCTTGCAAGAGAATTTGAGATGGAAGACATGGGTCTCATGCATTACTTCCTTGGCATGGAAGTGTGGTAGAAGGATGGGGAGTTGTTTGTGTCTCAGGGAAAGTATGCCAACGAGATACTTAGGAGATTCCACATGGACAAGTGCAAGCCCATGTAGACTCCTCTAGCTGGTAACTAGAGGAAGGAGGATGCTACTTCAAATGAAGTAGTGGAGGCTATTGTTTATAGGCAGCTTGTGGGTTCATTGATGTACTTAGTGAACACACAACCAGATTTGTGCTATGTGGTGAACTAGCTGAGTCAAGCAATGATTCAGCCTACCAAGATGTTTTGGAAGGCGAAAAAGCATGTATTGAGATACCTTAGAGGCACATATCAATATGGATTATGGTACAGATGAACAAAGTGAGTGGAGCTACAGGGCTTCACTGATGCAGATTGGGCAGGGAGTCCATTAGATCGGAAGAGCACATTAAGAGGGATTTTCAACCTTGGGTCAGTGATAGTTCCTTGGTACAACATGAAACATATGTTGGTTACACTCAGCTCGGTAGAGGCGGAATACATGGCTACAAGTCAGGGAGCATGTGAGGCCATCTGGATGCAAAAAATCCTAGTTGGTTTGTTTGATCAGAGGATGGATCCAATTGTGATCTATTGTGATAATCAGAGTTGTATCAAACTCTCTAAGGATCCAGTATTTCATGATAAGTCCAAGCACATCGACATCCGATATCATCATCTCAGAGAATTTGTAGCGAGGAGGATCATGTTGCCACAATATATTTTGGCAGAGGAGCAAGATGCTGACATTTTGACAAAGGCATTGTCAAAGTGTAAATTCGAGTTCCATAGAGACAGGATCGGGGTGGCAGATAATCCATTTCTTGTTGAGAGGGAGTGTTGAAATGTGGCAACAAGAATATTCCAATTTAATTTGTCCTTGAATTAAATTGTGAATTAAAATCAAATTTAGTCTTAACAACTACTTGGAAATAATTAATTAAGTTATTTTGAATTAATTAGTTGGAGAAATTCAAGTTAGAAGTCTTTCTGAAGTCATGCAAGATTTATCCCTTAAATTAAGGAGATAAGCCTTAAATTAAGGAGATAAGGTTGAGTTATATTTGAGTTGTAATTAGTTAACTTAGTTTACTGAGTTAAGTCCAGCTAAATTAGTTCCAAACTGTTTGAGGAACTAATAAAGAGTTAACATTCATTTGATGCATGTATGCACTCAACTAGTGTACTCCAGTTAACTGAAGATTCCCTCATCAGAAAATCATGCATGTCTATTCTGAGAAATACCCAGTTGAGATTAAAGTCAAGGATAGTGTACTATCAGCTGCATGTGTTTTCTTATAAAGAAAACTCATGCATGCAGAAGGAATCATTCCTTGAGGATTGCGCAGTTCTGACAGTGTGTGAGATTAGAGTGTTCCACTTGGTTGAAGGTGAATCATCCCAGAGGAACAACACAAGGAAATAGGAGCTTGGAGGGAAGAGAGGAAGGCTTGAGAGAAGCCAAGATTACCTGTGAGAATTTGTGAGGATTGTACTGAGAGCTTGCTAGCTATGACAACTAAAGCTTTATATAATTCCTATGTATTTCCACCTTGGATGATAATACAGATAGTGGGGTTCTTAGTCAATGCTTTCCCCAAAGTATTTTCATGTGTATTGTGCATTGATTCTTCTTCTTCTGGTTATATTGTTCAGCTTGATCTTTAAGCTTCCACAAGTTGATAGTAGAAGTAGGTTATAGTATTCTACTTTGATTTATATTGCATTATCGGGTTAACCTACACAGTAGATTTTCTACAAAAACAATTTTGAAAATCTTATTAAAATTCAAACGAAATCACAAAATATGTTTTTATGTCATATAGTTGAGCACAATGACGTCACCTTTTATTTTCACATTTTATATTCTCACATTCCACATAAGGATTCCCATTTTGTTGATTTTTTCATCTTGATGCGATGTGAGAAATCAACCTCTAACTCAACACACATAAAGTAGGCAAAGATAAAAGTAGTTTGATTTTTTCTAGAGGAATCTCTAAACTACAAATGATTTTTTTGCTTGGTTGGTTATGTATGTACAAATTTTAGAACAACGATCCCAAACTCAAGGAATGGGGATTTTGTCATAGGGCTTGGAATATTGCTTAGGAGATGAATTTTGGACCAATCCCTTGCATTTCCTTAGGGACGATGTGATACCACTCCCTCGATTTCTTTTACAAACATGATTATTTTATATTTATTTCTAAATATTGTTTAACTGGTTAGCCAATGGCTTAAGTTGACTAATTTATTTAAGTAAATTTTATCATAAACAAATGATTTTCTTTTTGCAAATGTTGTGGGAAAGAGTTGAGTAATATGGAATTCTTGTTACCATAGGAATTAATAAGTGGTTAAGTCCACATAGTGGACCTTCCCAAATTCTTCCAAAATTCCTAGAAGAAATATTACTATGGGGGAAACAACATAATTGGAGAGAAATATTATGTTGGGTTGAAAGATAAGTTTAGATGGAAAGAAATCCTAAGTTAGATAAAATTTTAAGAAAAGAAAAATGGGAGAGAAACGTGTGCTTAAAAGGAAAAAGGAAAGACTTTTTCCTAATGAAAAGAAAAATACTAGGTAAAGTAAAAAAGCCTGGTAGACCATAAAAGCAGGTCATTGCAAGGAAAAATCTAGTGGGAAGAGAACAATAAAAACTATTAAGTGGGAAGAAATTGGATCTTATCTTCTTTTGGGACAAGAGGTTAATCATTAAATATATGAGGCAATAAGTTTGAGCTTGGGGGGATGTGATATTGTGCAACTCGTTGGTTGGGAGGAATGTGCTCTCTCCCATAATTTTTCCATAAATCTTTTCCCGCCATATAAGTTACTGTATTATGGAGAAAGATTGATCCTATTTGGATTATAATATTGTTCTTATTGTTCTTAATATCAAGAGAATTAATTGGTAGTATTGTATATTTAATGGTTGTCTCCCTCATGAAAACAAGTAGAAAAGATTCTCTATGTTTTTGTGTCATTATATTTTTAATTTGGCTATTAAGCCAAGAGATTTGAGAAACACTGCAAGGAAAATTGACTATTTTGGTGGTTTTAATCATTTGTTTTTGTTTATGAATTCCATATGTTTTCAATATATAGAGGTATAATTGTGGTAGCAACACCTTTTTCAGAAGTGGATAGGATCATATTTTGGTTAGAAAAGGGGAAACATGATCAGATCATTCACAACGATAACACATAATTATAGGTTTATCTAGATTTCCCCTTGGAATATTGAATATCAAGTGTTTGTTTCTTGGAATATGGGAAATAAATGAAAATAATGCCATCAAACGTTTACGCTAGATATGCATATAATTTAGTTTGAAAGCTCAAATATATAAATATGTATGTTTCCTTTATGTGGTCTTGTGGGGATTTTTTGTAGGCTAGTTCTCTTCGTGGCACTAATGAATTCTAGGGTTTGGTGTATGTGGTCTTACTAGGATTTGAGACTCCTCTATTTTGGTTAAATGTTAGGGTTTTTTGAGGATATATGCATCCTCCAAGATCCCAATGTCCTCTTGTTCTTTCCTTCTTTTCCTTTTCCTTCTTGCTCCAAAATCCAAGTATGCTAGACCCTCCAAGAGTGCTCCAAGAAAACTCTAAGTATCCAAGAGTATGAGAGAGAGAGAATAATGAGAGAGCTCCAAAATTGAACTGGCAAAAGGTTACCAAATGATCCTCATAAGCCTCTTTATGAATGAGGCTTCTATTTTCTTCGTTTTCCATTATTTTCCCTCAATTTCCTCCTCACATGCAACCATTGACCTTTCACCCTACTTTTCTTCTAATTTCCATTATTTTCATAAATAAATGTGCCAAAAATGCCATTTTTCCTTTCCAAAGCCTTAGCCATTGCCTTTGCCAATTTCCTTAGTCATAAACAACCAAATGAACACCCACACTAGGATGTCTTGCCCAACATTAAGCTTGGAATATGTGTCCCATCAACCGCGGTTATTATTTTGCCTTTATTTACTTTTATTACATGGAATTTTCACCAGGGATGTTACAAACTGAAGACTTGTTTAATGCTTCACTTGCTTCTTGGAAAAATGATTGGTTGCTTGATTCAGGAGCAACTTGCCACATGGACTTTAGTAGAGATTTTTTTGAAGAACTTACTAACATTGTTGATGGAGCAATATACTATGCACACAAGTCAAAACAAAAGCCATCAAGGCTTGGCACCATCAAGCTCAAATTGCCTGGTCTTCTAGACTTTCTTCTACATTATGTTCTATACCTCCAAGTGTTTAGGAGAATTTTGTTGTCCTTGGTCCATGTCCGCTAGCAACGACACCCCATCCATATGTTTGATGGCAAGGTTAAGGTCAAAAAAGCATCAAATCACTTAGTTGTCATGACAGGGATTGAAGAAGAAAGACTTCTAAACCTGCAAAGTACCTCTACATGTGAAAAAAACATCTCATACAGTTCTCATGATGACAAAGGTACATTTCCCTCAAGTATTTAATGGAATTATATATTTGGACACTTGAATTATGACAACCTTCATATGTTGAAGAAAAGTGGTGTTACCGGTTTTCCTACAATTCCTAGGAAACTTAAGCAATGTGATGTTTGTTTTCTAGGAAAGCATAAAAAACAATTTTTTCATGATTCTCTTTCTAGAGCACATAAAAAAATTGAACTCATTCATCGATATTTATGTGTCCCAATTCTTGTTCCTCATGCAAATGGTAATAAATATATGATTACATTTATTCATGACTATACCAAACTGTGTTGGGTTTATTTATTGAAGAATAGATGTGATCCTTTTCAAACATTTAAGAAATTTCATGCATTTATTAAAAATGATGAACAATCTCATATTGGCTCTATTTTCACTCATAATGGAAAATAATACACTTCAAATGAATTTAAAAACTATATTCGCGAGCATGGGATCAAACATCAAACAACTGTGCCTTATAATCCCCAATAGAACGAACTAGATGAGAGAATGAATAGGAAAATATTAAATATGGTACGTTCCATGATGTTTTTCAAGAATGTAAACTTGATGTTTTGGGCTAATGCAGTTCTATGTTCTCTATATGTAAAGAATAGGTGTCCATCTAATGATATTAGAAACAAGACTCCTTATGAAATGTGGTATGGCCATATTCCTTTGGTAAAGCATATTATGGTCTTTGGTTCCACCTGTTATGCCTTGATACCAAACTAACAAAGAAACAAACTTGGTGTAAGGAGTCGTAAGTGTATTTTCTTGGGGTATTCAAAAACCTCCAAAAAATAATGTCTCTATGATGAAGTTAATAAGAAGTTTGTTGTATCTAGAGATGTGATATTTCTTCAACCTTTCAAGGCTAACAATGTTGTTGAGTGGCAACTTGATCGCTTTGATATATTCAGGCATGCAAAGTTGTTTCAAGAATTTGATAATCAAATTCCACATCTTGATGGGGGGATTATTGTACGGGATAAATTTGTGGAGTATTCTTCTGAAGCACTCTCTCCCCCACATGAATCTCCAGCCACTGATGACAATTTGAGTGATGTGATTAACATAATTGGGAGACTCAATATTGATTCAGTCCCAACTAAGACAACTTAGCAACCTAGTTCATCTCAGAAAGTTCCTCTGAAATGGCTAACAAAGACACTTGAAAGTGTTCATCGTGATGAGGTTGGAAAGACAAGAACAAGAAATTCAACCATGTAAAATGGAGATGATGTAGACGATTCTGATTCACCCATTGATATTAATGTTTCTTATTATTGTGGACTGAATTTGTCTATAGATTTTGAACGAACTTCCTTCAAAGAAGCCTCTTCTCATGATGAATGGAAAGAAGCAATGTAGAAATAGTATGATGCCTTGATAAAGAATGGTACTTGGAAGTTGGTTGATCCTCCATTGGGAACCAAACCAATTGACTACAAGTGGGTTTACAAGAACAAGTATAAAGTTGATGGCTCACTTGACAAACTCAAAGCCAGGCTTGTGGAAAAGGGTTTTGCAAAGAAGGAAGGGGTCGACTATGAGGAGACCATTTCCCCCATAACAAAATGGGCTACCATCCTAACACTATTTTCGTTGGTAACTCATAATGGTTGGAAAGTCCACCAAATGGATGTAAAAACTTCTTTCTTGAATGGAGATCTGAAAGAGAATGTTTTTATGTCCCAGCCAGAAGGATGTGTTGTGAAGGGCCAAGAACATGTTGATGCCTCGAAAATCGTTGCAACAACATCGGGGATAACCACCCGATCCAGACCTTAAAGGCAGCTCCTTTTCCATTTGGTGTGGTGGCTCCGACTGGATATAATGGGACCAGTTTCCCAATGATTGATAAATAGGATGGATAAGTGGTTGGTTCTCTGATATTTAATGGTAATGGATGAATGGTTTAATCTAAAAGTAAAATTATAAACAACTATCCTATCCCGGGAAATTTCTGCTATTAGTGTAACTTTTGATGGCCTTTATTCACAAACAGGCATATAGATGACTCTCTCGGTAAACAAAGATGTTTATTCATATGATAATTACTAAATTCAAATAGTTGAACAAAGCAATTAAGCAAGCATTATTACACAATTTTTCATATATATCACAAACATAGATATGATTTCAAGAATAATAGTCCTTAGACATTCAATAGTGAAAAGTACAAGGATCGCTATTAAAACACATATATATATTCAATGATAGCAAGATTTAAACAAATTTTGGTTCACATAAAGGAATAACACAAGAGCACAGATAATAGAACCGTATGTTGCATGGATCACTCCCGATATCAATCGCATTCAAATTCCTTTTTCTAACTTAGAAACACTTCCATAAAAGGAAATAGTGCACATGTCATCAAAGGTTTCTTCGTTAAAATTCGGAATACTGGCCCAGCTTTCATAAAAATATAGATCAGAAGCACAGTAGTGTGACTTACTGATTTGAATTTGTACAAAAACTGAAGAACCTTTCCAAATGAATGAAAGGGCCTATAAATACTAATTAATCTAACTAATTCCAAAATAAAAGTGCTATTTAATTGGTACAACTATGCTATGAATATCTCCTCAAAATTGGCTTGTCCTCAGTCAACAGCATGATTCATTGTTTTTGATGATGTCCCTTCGGCTTGAGCTAGTAGATATCTAGCATCAGTTGCAACTCTGGAGGGAGAATTAGGCAAGAATTCAATTGAGCTGAATATGTAGCATCTTGGATATCGCGGATCATGCAACTGATGGCATCAGTTAAACATTTGAGTGCGGCCCTCTGACTGTATGGCTTGATTAAGAAAAACCAAAAGGCATCCCAAGTTAAACTTTGGATGCCAGCGATTAGTCTTCCATTTTTTTCCAATTCTTGACTACATGTTTGCTCCAAGGCTTTGGCCAATGTCAATTTACCTGGATTACACTGTGAAATCATATTAGATAGATAAGGAGTGTCATTGACAAATTCAATTAAATTTCTAGTAGATAACCGACATCTTGAGGTTTCTCTTTCTGCCTTCATTAGTTGCGTCTACCATTCTAGGAACAGGATGTCTTTGTGTGACTCTAGAATTTTGGGCAGATCCGAAGCCTGTCCTTCATTGGAGTCTTGCCAAGCAAGGAAGCTGGTTAAGGTCTGATCAGCCTGTTATAAATCTTACCTAGCTTCAACTGATTTATGAACTATTGATGTAGTAATCTCACAAAGAGGTTCAGCCAGAGAAATGTTACGACATAGCAGTTTTAGCTGTGTAATCAATGCCTTATTGATTTGTAGAGCTTCTGTTCTCAACTCTGCTACTTGAGGGAGGTTCTTGAACTTCTCTACTTCTTGTGATAGTTGAGCGATTTTCTCATCTTTAGTCTTGCTCATTTGTTCATTCATCACCTTTAATCTGGCCAATGCTTTGGACAATTCCTTCTATTTCTGGAATGCACTCAAATCTATCCTCTGTTTTTCTTTGAGCAATTGCTCATTTAATTGGTTGTTTGTCTGCCGCTGTATTGATAGTTGCTGTTCCAATTGCTCTATTTTCCATTGTGCTTTAGACACCTGCGACTGCAATGAACCAATCATTTGATCTTTTTCCTTAAGGAGATTGCTTACCTCCGAGGCTTTATCCATGGTGGCTGCCAAATAAGCTCCGGCATACTGGGAGAGTTTCGTAAGTTCATCGGAAGGGTTGAATTCCTCCTTCCACACCACATTAGCCATCTCTGTTTGATTTGGCAAAAGGGAAGATTGATCAAGTCTCCTCCTTTTCCTTTGTCTTTTAACTACAACCCTATGTTTGGGACTGTAAAAGATATCTAATGGCGGTATGTCTTCTATCTGTAAAACAATCTGATCGGATGGATCTTTGGGAATTATTTCCGCATCTTTGCTACTAGGTAGGCCACTGGTCCCTTCACTTGGAACCGTAGTTGTGGTTGTTTCTTGACTGACTGTCGCTTGGGGTATGCCGAATCCTGGTGGAGTCTCGGGATTGTTTATAATAGAGTCAAATTTTTGCCACTCTTGGAGGAGTTTGGGATCAATTTGGGTCTCTAAATCAATAACTTCACTGTTCTGCTTTCTTTCTTTCTCCTGTTCTGTTTCCTACTCTTTTCCTTTTTCTGGCTCTTTTCCCCTTTCTGGAATTTTCTCTGTAGCAGGAGGCTCATCAATACTCTTCTGTCCAGGCTCGCTTGACTTAGTTGTTGGTGTAGTAGCCAATAAGTCCAGAGGCAGAGTTTGCAACCTCTGTTCTCTGAGCCTATTGAATTCTACCAGTCCTTCATCATTATATTTCATTCTGGCCAATGTTTTAACCTGAGACAATGATTCTGCTGAAGAAAATAGATCATCAAACTCATCTTTTTCATGGTCAAACTTAGTAAGTTTGGCCTCTTCAAGCACATTATATGCAACCTTTTGGAGATTGAATTCCCTGTTAGGAATGGTCGCAAGATTGAGAATATTTATTTTTCCTGCTTCCTTCTTAGCATGTTTCCAATCAAGTATGGTATAAACACCGCATCTCAAAGGGAATATGGGCCATAGCTGCTTTTTAGAAGTCCTCAGGGTTTTGGATGTTCCAGCGGTTGTGATTTGGTAAGCTAATTCTCGTGCCAACAGTTTATCAGGTACATACAATGGGAGGACATGGGGTCTTGTGGCGCTACCAAACACCCGTATATATGTGAATTTATCTTCCCCGAACCAATTTCCCACAGCAGTCAAGTCAACTTCTGCCTCCTTGGAAATCCTTGGGGCAGGCTTATCAAAAATGGCATAATAGATAGGCAACATGAAACCATTACAGATTTGATACAAGTGGTCTTTATAATGTGCCTTCCATAACATCTGATGATAGATGTGGATTGGCTTAGGGTCCTTTGGCATCCACCTACACCCAAGTATTGGGTATTCGGAATTAAAGCAAAGCATATCCATAACATAAGCACTGTAATAGAAGGGGGGAATAGTCCTGGTGGTTTTGCGTGAATTGAATCTAAAATCAAGAATTGCAGAGGCTAATTTATCAGAAAATATATTCGCCCAATCCATGACATAACTACTAGTTGTCGCTTCCATTAAAGGAACCATTTCGATATCAAATTTTGTTGAATCATGCATTCCCCATATCCTACACATCATTGCTCCAGCGTAAAAGTAATGAGATGCTAAGGAATTCTCGGAGTACTTACCCGATGATTCATGTTTGTGCTTTGCGGGATTCTGTCTCCACTGTCTAATTGGGGTTGATTCCATCTCATTCTCCTTTGCGAATTTCTTCAGAAAATATTTGTTGTATTTCTTTTCAGGTTCGGGCAAATGGTACATTTTCCTCAAGTTGTCAGGCCGAAATGAACCAAAAACTCTTCTATCAACTGTGCAAAACGTCCCATCAGAAACAGGAATTTGTTTGACCACCCATCTAACCACATCAGTGTAAGGAATAATTTTCTCCCGAGCTGCTATCCTATGCAAAAATGAGTCGGCCAAATCTTTCATGGAGGCTTCGGATTTATTAGTCGAGCCTACAGTAGCTTCTTCTTCTGTTTCCTCTGGTTCTTCTGCCTCAATTAAATTATATATGCTTTGCCAGCTTGTATTTCCAAGGCCAAGACATGTACTGTCCGAAATTAGGCCCTTTTTGCTTGGTCCTAGGTCACTGGTGGGCTAGATTGTTACTGCAGGGGCCGCTGCCACAGCGGATCTCTTGGATTTCTTTCCCATTTGCTTAAAACTTGATACTTCGATGGAATTCTACACAGGGAAGGAAACCAACGTGACACAGAGAAATAGATAGCAAGAGCCAATATGAAAGAGTTATATCTTTTAACGAATAATCAAAGATCATAGTGAAATTGCTACAGATAGAATCTAAGTGGAAAATCTTGGCAGAACTGCTTCATTAATTGGCCACTTCACCTGTCAATCATGATAAGGGAGCTTTTAAATATTCATCATAACGTCTATATGGTGAATGATCGATTCAAGCATGGCTTGGATTTTTGGCGGCTAATCGCATTTGATGATTGGTGACATGAACGGGAAGGTTTTCATATATAGTTCAAAATATCGTTCAATCACCAAAGGTGGTATAATGCATGCCAATCTTTAATATGCTTCGAAACACGCACCGTGATTTAATGCATCGCAATCGGGACAGGGCTTGGGTCACTTTATTTATGCCATTGCGAAATAGCCGATCGCCGATGGCGATATGCCTTATCACATCGGGAGATTTGAAGGTGTCACAATTAATGCATTGATTACCACAGCCGATTGCCGATAGCGATACCTTTTATCGCATCGGGAGATTTGAAGGTGTCACAGTTAATGCATTGATTACCACAGCCGATTGCTGATAGCGATACCTTTTATCGCATCAGGGGGAATGGGAGGGGGTGCCTTATAAATGACGCACTTTGCTTTTCCCCGATATCCGATAGCGATTTCCCTTTTCGGATCGGAGTAATTCAATGGGCCCTTATACATTTTTTTTCTTATTATGATATGCGATCTTGCAATCAGTTTATCATAATAATAAAAAGTTTTATGATTTGTTTAAAAGACCTATTTTATCATTGTTTGAAAAGGTATATCACATTTCAGTTGGACCTTTTAATGAGGGTTTTTCTAATAATGAGTTAATACCAATTTATTCACACATCTATGTTTAAAAGGGACCCATTTCATATTATGATTTTTTGAGAAAAATTTTATGAAATGGGGGGTTGTTGTATAGCACAACAATTGGCGATTCACTGGGAGAAACAGTTATCTCTAGGAAAAGTTAGAATACTAAACTTTTTAAATCTGAAAATCTTATCTGAGCGAAAAATTCTAATATAACTAGGCAAACATAAATTCTGAATATAATGATAACTATTTTTGCTATTCTCTTCTCATGTTACAATTAAATACATTCTATGTTTAAAATTAGCCTTAATTGGTTGCTAATGATAAAACAAAAACTTTTCCAACTTAGCTTTATAATGACTCCTTTGTCATAGGTAGAGCCTCTGCTGCTAGCAAACGTCTATAATCTCGACAGGGGTACCTCTTAACCATTTGATCATTCATTATCCCATCCATTTTAGAGTATAATTAGAAAGAATGAATCCAGAAATATGTTTTCATATTTTTGTATCATTTTTTCTTTTTTCCTTATTTTGTAAGATAAAAAGCCATTGTCTTGGTTTGGTAGCCAGCTATTCGACAATGCCATTCATTGGTTGTAACTTAACTGAACAAGCTGGCTCATGATAAGACCCCTTGTCTTATCATTATAAGCCATTACCCTATTTTGATATGCAGTATTGGTAATGTCAGTTGAATTATTTCCCTATGATCATGGTAAGCAGGCTTGTAATAAGACCTCTTATCTTTATATCAAATATATTTTAGAATTACACTCTGAGTAATTACAACCCTTGATGAATGGGATGAACAATTTTATCCTTAAGAGAAGATGGATGACAAGATAAGAGTTGAAGATGCTAAGATTGAATCAGTATCTGTTTTGTATTGAAAACCGTTTTCAGGATTCTTAAAAACATTAAAATGATTTACAGTACTTCTAATCTTTGAGAAGAGTTCACAAAAATAAAATGGGGTTTCAGAATCTAAATAAACCTAATTTCCTAGAAATCTTCCTTTCATTTAAGGCTTCCATTTTAAAAGAAAATATCATAACTGTTCCTTTTGAGAAACTTTTTCAATATAGTAAAAACCAATGGAAGGCTAACTTTATTTTTCTAAAATCTAAAAATCTAAATATTTACAAAGGGAGAAGGGGTTACCTCCTCAATTGAAGAATTTTTTCAAGATAAGGCCGTTAACAGGAAGAGAGTCTCTCTTTCCTGATAGTTCTTGCAGAATGAAAGTAGAAGGGCCTATCTTCTCATTGATTTGAAATGGTCCGAGCCACATTTTCTGGAACTTTGTGTGTTTTCCTTTATCCTCATGGGCTTTGTCCCACTTCAAAACTAGATCACCAACTTGTAATTGTTTTGAATTGGTTGAAGTTCTATCAAAGATGACTTGATAATTTGTTGATGTTTCACATGTATAATTCTGGCTTTTTCCCTTCCTTCTTCTAGTTTCACAATTTGATCGTGTCTTAGTTGAATAGAAGATGAGGGACTTTCTTCAATAAACTGCACTAAAGCTAAGGATGGAAGCACTAAGTTGGCTGGTATGACAACTTCCTTTCCATACATTAGATTGAATGGATAAATGCATATAGAGGCTTTTTGAGTTATTCTATCAGCCCATAGTGAAAATATCAAAGATTTATACCAACTTTTATGATTCTGTTCAATAGTTCGCTTAATAATTCTAATAAGGTTTTTATTGGTGGATTCTGCCAAACCATTGCGCTGAGGGTAGTAATTTGCAGAATACCTCAATTTAAATCCCCTTTTGATAGAAAACTCAAACATAGAATTTCCATAGAAATAAGATGCATTATCAAAAACAAGAGCATTCGGGACACCAAAACTGGTAATAATGAATTGGTCTATGAATTCCATAATTGCCTCAGAGTTCGTTGTCTTTAAAGGAACTGCTTCAACCCAATTAGTAAAGTAATTAGTGGCAGTAAGGATATACTTATGCTATTTGGATGAATGTGGAGTGGTTTCTCCAATGATG
Source organism: Pinus tabuliformis (assembly GCA_031772625.1). NCBI lineage: Eukaryota > Viridiplantae > Streptophyta > Pinopsida > Pinales > Pinaceae > Pinus > Pinus tabuliformis. Next base: position 428,604,870 of record CM062808.1, on the reverse strand, counting down.
TCCAATCCCCATTGCTCAAAAGGTTGCTCAATCTTGACTGGTTGCAAAGGGAAAGCTGGCTTTCTCTGTCTTCCACTAGATGTTTGACAAATTTGGCATTTCCTTACGTATTCATGAGTATCTCTGAACAAGGTGGGCCAATAATACCCAGCATGAACGATTTTGTGAGCTGTGGTGTCAGCTCCAAAATGTCCTCCTGCTGGTCCATCATGTAGTTCCTGCAAAACTTTTTGTGCTTCAGGATTTTCTAAGCATCTTAACAAAATTGAATCATAATTTCATCTAAACAATACATCATCTATAATTGTGAAGTTTTTTTCCTTCAATCTAATGGCACGTTTGTTTTTATAGGAGAGATTAGAAGGAGCGTACCCATTCTTTAAATAGAAAATTAGATCTGCATATTGTGGTTGAGAATCTGTGGTACTTATCTGATTGATTTCTTCAGTATCCTCTGTACTTTCAGGTTCTTGAATGTTGGATGCTCTTGCTAACAACCTGCAAAAACCTTGGCCTTTGACAATCTTTGCTGGCTTGATTTCCAAGTCATATTCTTGTAATGTTGTGACCCAATTTGCTCTCTTTTCTCCTAATTCCCTTTGAACTAGTAATTGTCTTATTGCTAAAAAAGGAACTATAACTTTTGTGTGAGCTTTTAAGAGGAAGGGCCTGTAGTGTTTAATGGCTTTGTATACAGCAAAGGTTTGTTTTTCAACTTCCGAATAATTTAGTTCAGCACCTTGAAGATTTGAGCTGTAAAACGAAATTGGTGCTTCCAAGTTTTGATCATTAATTTGAGTCAACACTGCTGCATATGATGAAGCGGATGTGAGGGTATATAATATGAAATGATTAGAAAAATTGGGAGTGCTTAAAGCAGGGGCGTTTATTATTGATTGTTTGATGGAATCAAATGCCTCTTTTTCTGGAGATCCCCATTTGAACACTGAATTTTTCTTAATCATCATTTGCAATGGTAAAATAATCTGGGAAAAATCTAGAACGAACCTTTTAACACGGTTAATTTGACCCAAAAATGACTACATGGATTTTTTATTATGAGGTATGGTATGACCTTAATCAATATAGATACCATCTTTTGAAACAATGAAACCTAAAAGCTTTCCTTGATTGAGAGTGAAAAAGGATTTCTTTGGATTAAGGGAGATACCATACCTTCTACAACGTTCAAAGATTTGTTTTAAATCATGTAAATGATTGGACCTTTTCTTGGAAAATAAAGTAATATCGTCTAAATAGACAACTACTGATTTATTGAGCAATCCTTTGAATGATGTGTCCATTGCTCTCTGAAATGTAGCTCCTGCATTGATAAGTCCAAAAGGCATTTTCTGGTAAGCATAAGTTCCCCATTTAGTTCTGAAGGTAGTTTTAAGCCTGTCATCAGGATGAACCAAAACTTGGTTATATCCGAAAAAACCGTCTAAAAAGGACATTAGTTCAGAACCAGCTACTGAATGTAGTGTTTGCTCCATGGTAGGTAAAGGGAAGTTATCCTTTTGGCTCGCCTTATTAAGATTTCTAAAATCTATGCAAATCCTGATGTCACCATTCTTTTTCCTTACTGGCACCATATTGGAGACCCAGTTTGAATGTCTAACGGGAAAAATTATCTTAGCCTTTAAGAGTTTATTTAATTCAGTCTTTATTTGACTCTCTAGGTTAGGATGAATTTTCCTCAACTTTTGTTGCACGGGTTTTTGTTCAGACAACATTGGAATGGTATGTTGAATAATTGATGGATCGTATGTTTTTAAATCATCATATTTCCAAGCGAAGACAGATTTATTTCTTGTTAATAGCCTAATGAATGTTGTTCTTTCTTCTAAAGAAAGTCCTAGTCCCAAATTGATGTTTTGAGGATTTTCCTCAGTACCTAGGTTTATCAATTCAAATCTTAAAGTGGAACTCTGGAGTTTTGAATTGGTCACCCATTTAAACCTGTCTTTAATATCATAAAGATCTTCAAGCTTGACCACTGGTTTTGGTATTGAGTTTTCCTCTTGCTTTTCTTTCATTTGCAAGTCATGATCACTTTCATCAATGATTTGGTCATCGTAGGACTTATCAGAAGTCAAGAAGTTTAAAATGTCTTCATCATGATTGAATACTCTCCAATTGGTGACATTATCAGGAATTGATGGTCTAAAAATTAACTCTACTGAAAATCTATCTGGACTATAATCTTCGGATGGAAGGAGTTTGGAGGCAACATTAGCTAGAAGGTCTGCTGCTGAATTTTGAGATCTAGGGATGGGAGAAATATTGAATGCTAAAAATTGAGAGATGAGTTCCTGCACTAAAGACTGATAGTGTTTAAGATGACCAGAAAGGAAATGAATTGCATTTCTAACCTGTTTAATGACAATCTCTGAATCACCAAACACTTTCAAATATTGAACCTTGAGACCGATTGCTTTATAGAGTCCTTGGACCAGGGCCTCATACTCAGCTGTATTGTTTGTGCACTCAAATTCTAGTCTGCATGATAACATAGTTTTTTCCCCATCAGGGCTAACTAAAATACATCTTGCTCCTGCACCTTCACTAGATTTATAATCGTCAAAATATAGTGACCAAAATAAAGAATTATCAACAATTTTATTTATAGTTTCCTCAGTAAAATTAACACATCTTGACCTATATGTTTGTGAAAAGTTTTCGATCTGCGATGTGACATTATTAACTAGGAAAGGAGATGGTTGAGTAGTGAAATTGCCAAAGAATGATTCAAATGAATAATTCCCCAAAATATTGTTATTGAACGCTATTGGTTGATTTTCTTGCTCAAACTCAGTAACAGTATGGGTTATGTGTTTTTCCCGATCGATTTTGATCTGATTTGGCCTTCCTTTATAAGGTAGCCACATATGGGACCAATCGGTGGAAATATAACCATGGAGTTTTTCAGACCAATCTCTACTTAAAATCAACCCATAGAATTTAGGTATATCAGCGATCAAAATATCAATTCTTTGAACCACTCTAGGATCAGCTGATAGCCTAATAGTTAGTGAGTTGATTTCCCCTAAAACCTGGACCTTAGTTCTATCCAACTGTACAATATGAATTGCATACTTTTGGGGTTTGATGTTCAGTTTTGAGCAAACTAAAGTTGGCATTATATTAGAGGAAGCCCCTGAGTCAATCAAACAGTTGTGTAGATTTCTGTTATAGATCTCATAGGTTAAGAGGAAAGGAGGAGTATGAGAATTTGATCTATCCTTAATTAAGACCGCATCAGTAGCTTCCACTCTACCAGGAGGTGGTTGGCCTGAATCATTGGCAGCCTTGGACAATATAGCGTTAGGAAGAGGTGAAGAAGGAACAACATTTAACTCTTTAAGGAGTAATTTTTGTTGATGCTTGAGTTTGCTTAGTCCAAACATGGTTATATTTGCCTTAGTCTTCTTCATATCTTCGATAATATTGTAGTCCATAGAATCTGATACTACCAATGTCTTAGATGATGAAGGTTGATTTTGGGATGGTATCGTTGTTTCTTTCTTTGCGGGAACCTTTTCTTTGGTAGTAGTGGAACCTGCATTCCTTTTCTTGGAAGTTGCCTGAAGGGGTTCAGGAGTACCTTTACTCCTAATAGTTACAGGGAAAGCTTCTTATACGTTTTCTGTATCAGGGTTAGGTAAAATGAAATCCCACATTCCATGGCATTCAGCAGTCTCCTCTTCTTCTGGTCCTTCAGAATGTAAGACTATTTCATCTTCTTCGTCTTCTTCAGGATCTGAATCTGCATTAGATATAGCATTTGGTGGTTTTGATTCAGGTTTCTTGAAATTTCTAAATGGCCTTTTTGTTGAGTTTTTAGCTACTTGCTTTTTGATTTCAACCATTTCGTTTGACATAGTCTTGAGGACTTTTTGTAAACCTTCCATATCATATGGATCCTTAAGGGTTTTCTTCTTTGAATCATCCTTGAAAGAAACTTTTTTGCATTTCCTATCTTCAAGAGCAGCTTTCTTTTCTAAAGAAACAATACATTTCTCTATGAAGAGCGCCTCTTTCACGTTTTCAGCTAACATTGGTTTTTCAGCCCTGTCTACGAAAATAGTTATATTTGATGGTAGGGCGGTTATATACCATTCACTTCTGATTTGCTCACTTGGTTTAGAGGTGGTTGGAATTTTATTCAAAAGTTTGTTGAATCGTGAGTTGAATTCCTTGATAGGTTCTTTAGATTCTATCCTAAGATTGGCGAGATCATTAATTAATGTTGCTAAAGATCTATCATCACCATACTTAGTAAGAAACTGTTCTTGGAAAATATTCCAGCTAGTGATGGATCCAGAGGGCAGGGAAAAATACCAAGATCCCGCTGATCCTTGTAAGGTATAAGGGAAAAGCCTAACTACAACATCTTCTTCTGTCACTCCTTTTAAATTAACTGATAACATGAAATTGTTAATATGTTCTTCAGCTTGTGTTCCTGCGTCTGGATTAAATTTGGGTAACCATTTTTCAGGAGAATCAAGTAATGGATGTAATGGTGTAGGTATATTGACCGCACCAGGACTATTCCATGGATTCTGAGCCATTGAAAAACTGATAGCAGATGATATTGCTGATGAAATTCCAGATGTTTGGGAAGGAGTTGATACTGAGGATTGACTAGGTTGGGATGTTGAAGCTGCTGATCCCTGTTGAACAACAATATGTAATGGAGGAGTGGATGGCTGACTTCGCACTGGAGAAGATGAAATGGAGGATGAAAAAGATTCACTCTTAGATCCTTCAATATTATTTTTTTCCCTTTTCCTTTTGGGTAAAGGCAACTCGGTAGGCTCGATACCGAGCTTTCCACTCTGAAGTCTGGTGAGGGGGTGAGGTAGATTGAATTGCGAAGTTTGACTGCCTTGAGATACTTCAGATTTCTATGGTGATATTGAAAAGCCTTGAAGTTTATGGATGAGAGACTGAACTTCAGGAGACTCAGTATCTAATCGTTCTGAAGTATGGTGGGTTTGAGCAGTGGTAGTTGACTCCTCTTCTTCTCGTTTGAACACTGGAGTTCCAGTAGGCAACCGAGAGGTACGAGGTGAGGTGGAGGGAGATTTACTCTCAGAATGGGTTATTGGTTTGGGTTTGCTCGCCATTCACAGTTCATGCCCTCCTTCTAGTGCCAAAAATGTTGATGCCTTGAAAATCACTACAACAACATCGGGGATAACCACCCGGTCCAGACCTTAAAGGTAGCTCCTTTTCCATTTGGTGTGGTGGCTCCAACTAGACATAATGGGACCAGTTTCCCAATGATTGATAAATAGGATGGATAAGTGGTTGGTTCTCTGATATTTAATGATAATGGATGAATGGTTTAATCTTAAAAGTAAAATTATAAACAACTATCCTATCCCGGGAAATTTCTGCTATTAGTGTAACTTTGATGGCCTTTATTCACAAACAAGCATATAGATGACTCTCTTGGTAAACAAAGATGTTTATTCATATGATAATTACTAAATTAAAATAGTTGAACAAAGCAATTAAGTGAGCATTATTACACTATTTTTCATATATATCACAAACATAGATATGATTGCAAGAATAATAGTCCTTAGACATTCAATAGTGAAAAGTACAAGGATCGTTGTTAAAACACATATATATATTCAATGATAGCAAGATTTAAACAAATGTCAATTCACATAAAGGAATAACACAAGAGCACAGATAATAGTACCATATGTTGCATGGATCACTCCCGATATCAATCGCATTCAAATTCCTTTTTCTAACTTAGAAACACTTCCATAAAAGGCAATAGTGCACATGTCATCAAAGATTTCTTCATTAAAATTCAGAATATTGGCCTAGCTTTCATAAAAATATAAATCAGAAGCACAATAGTGTGACTTACTGATTTGAGTTTGTTCAAAAACTGAAGACCCTTTCCAAATGCATGAAAGGGCCTATAAATACTAATTAATCTAACTAATTACAAAATAAAAGTGTTATTTAATTGGTACAACTATGCTATGAATATCTCCTCAAAATCGGCTTGTCCTCAGTCGGCAGCATGATTCATTGTTTTTGATGATCTCCCTTCGGCTTGAGCTGGTAGATATCTAACATCGATTGCAACTCTAAAGGGCGACTTAGGCGAGAATTCAGTTGAGCTGAATATGTGGCATCTTGGATCTCGGGGATCATGCAACTGATGGCATCAATTAAACATTTGAGTGCAGCCCTCTGACTGTATGGCTTGATTAATAAAAACCAAAATGAATCCCAAGTTAAACTTTGGATGCCAGCGATTAGTCTTCCATTCTTTTCCGATTCCTGACTGCATGTTTGTTCCAAGGCTTTGGCCGATGTCAATTTACCTGGATTACACTGTGAAATCATATTAGACAGATAAAGAGTGTCATTGAAAAATTCAATTAAATTGCTAGTAGATAACCGACATCTTGAGGTTTCTCTTTCTACCTTCATTAGTTGCGTCTGCCATTCTAGGAATATGATGTCTTTGTGTGACTCTAGAATTTTGGGCAGATTCGAAGCCTGTCCTTCACTGGAGTCTTGCCAAGCAAGAAAGCTGGTTAAGGTCTCATCGGCCTGTTCTAAATCCTGCCTAGCTTCAACTGATTTATCAACTATTGATGTAGTAATCTCACAAAGAGGTTCAGCTAGAGAAATGTTACGACATAGCTGTTTTAGCTGCGTAATCAATTCCTTATTGATTTGTAGAGCTTATGTTCTAAACTCTGCTACTTGAGGGAGGTTCCTGAAATTTTCTACTTCTTGTGATAGTTGATTGATTCGCTCATCTTTAGTCTTGCTCATTTGTTCATTCATCGCCTTTAATCTGGCCAATGCTTCGGACAATTCCTTCTGTTTCAGGACTGCACTCGAATCTATCCTCTGTTTTTCTTTGAGCAATTGTGTTGGGTCCCTATAATACTAGTGATTACCCCATTACTATTGTAGTTATACCCCTTATTAATATTTTTGTGCCCCTATTACCCCCATATTGTTATTATTGTGCCCCATAGAATCTCTCTATTGTTATTTTTGTGGCTCTATATTATTATTGTTAGGTCGGCTAGATTATATTGTGACTCCTTAGACTCCTATATATAGAAAGGAGGTTTTGTCATTTGTATCATCCAAGAATTGTTCATTTATGTAATGTAAAGGAGGTTGCCCCTCGAAGAGGCTGAATTCTAAGGCGTTGATCTATCTTTTCTTGAGCTGGTTTCATAACATTTGGTATCAGAGCTTTGGATTCTAGGGTTTCGTTGCTCCAAACAGGTCATCGTGGCATTTTCGCTATAATGTTTTTTCTATGACGTTTCAAAAGTCGCAAAAAAAAACCCATTTGAGAAAAAATCACGCTAAACCTTGGGACTGAATTTCAGAGCTTTTCGTGCTATATTTGTGGAGATATGATCTGAGGAAGTTGGTCTTTTTGCAGACTCTTGAATTACATTCCAAATAGGTGACTTGGGGAAAATCGTCATAACTTTCTCTCTGGGGATCGGTTTGAAATTTCATAAGAAGGTAGAGAAATAGGACATACTGTAGTTTCTTATATGCATCTTTTAGATCCAGAGGTCGAAACAGTGACTCGTGGCACGTCGTACAAGTTCGCTCTACTGAACTAGTCTATAATCAAGTCACTGTGGGAGATTTCGCATAACTCTTGTTTGGAGAATCCAATTTGGGTCAGACTTGTGGCATTAGAAAGAGGACATAGAGGGCTACTACAGGTCACAAACTCAGAACTAGATGATCAGAAAGTACAGAGATACATCAGAGGCAATATTGAGCTCCTACAAAGTGAAAAAAGGTGTGTAGATTTTCTTAAATTTTTGCTTAAGCTTGGTTTGCAAATTTATTTTGAAGGAATTCAAAGGGCATAGTAGAGAATTATTATCGGTAACTGATGCCCCGAGGAAAGAAAATGCAAACACCTAGTAAGGAACTTGAAAGCTCTAGCATGACTCATGAAGAAGAGGAAGAAATGCTACATGATATATCAAAATTACAAGAACAAGTGCAACAAATGTCACGATCACAAAATTTAACAGAAGCTAAGATAAATGGCATGGAAGCTAAGATGAATGGCATGGAAGCTAAGATGGAAAATTTGAAGATAGATTTGAACACAAATTTGAAGACAGGCATGGCAGATTTGAAGACAGATTTGACAAATTTTCTACAAGAAATACTTACTAATGGTGAAAAGGTAGTAAAGGAAACTCATGATGAGAACAAAAGAAATGTTAATCATGATTCCATAGACACTAATGTTGGATCGAAGACTCACCATATTCCAAAAATCGATATGAGGAAGTTTGATGGCAAGGATCCCGCCACATGGATATTACAGATGGAGCAATTCTTCGATCTCAATAATGTGCAAAACACACAAAAGGTACGTATGGAAACTTTATATTTGGAACCAAATCAGTTTGTATGGTATCAATGGCTTTGCTCTCGTAAACAATTTATCACTTGGGCAATTTTTACGGAAGAATTGATAGCACATTATGAGGATACAAAAAGCAACACTTTTTTTAGCCAATTGATAAGTCTCAAACAAAAGGGTTCAATAATGGAGCACATTGAGGAGTTCCAAAAATTGAACATAAGGGTAAAAGATATTCCAGAGGAGCATAGGATTGATGTGTTCATAGGGTCTTTAAAGGATAATATCCAACATGATGTTCGCCTTTGGGAACCTGATTCATTAGAGAAGGCATTCAGGTTAGCAAGAAAAATGGAAAGCAAAATTATGGCAACCAGGAAGCATACCACTCACAACTATAAAGACGGAAGTGTTGTTGTCCCTAGTCTTCCACAACCTATAAGGTTGACACCACAACAATTGGAAGAAAAAAGAGCAAAAGGGCTTTGTTACAGTTGTGATAGCAAATACACTAAAGGTCATAAGTGTGCTGAGAAGAAATTATTCTACATAGATTGTGAAGAGGAAGAAGAAAAGGAGCAAGAAAGGTCAAAAGAAGAGGATATACTCCAGGAACAAAGCCTAGATGAAGAACAAATAAATCCGACCATATCTTGTAATGCATTGGCGGGAATTACCACTCCTCAAACCATCAAGATAGAAGGACAAATCAAGAAGAAAAAGGTAATAGTGTTGATTGATTCAGGAAGCACCCACAATTTTATTCATTGTAAGGTAGCAAAAGAATTGAATTGCTTCCTATATCCAGCACCAGAGTGTCAAGTGATGATTGCAAATGGAGGAACAATAAATTGCTCTGGAAAGTGCCATAATATCAAGCTATCCATGGGAGAATATGTATTGACTAGCCCAATGCTTTCCATTCCAATGGGAGGTGCTGATGTTGTACTAGGAGTCCAATGGCTACAATCCTTGGGTACAATAGCTTTTAATTTTCAAGAACTTTTCATCAAATTTTCTACGGAAGGAAAGGAAGTTGAATTAAGGGGTATTGCAGGGAAACCAGGAAAGATAATCAGCTCTAATGGTATGACAAAGCTTCTAAAAAAGGAGCAAAGAGGTGTAATTGCACAATTATGTTCGCTAGATGTTTCCACATTGGAATCATCTATTTCTCCAGATCTCCAAAAAGTCCTGGACAATCATTCCAAGGTATTTGAGACTCCCAAAGGTCTCCCACCTATGCGTGATCATGATCATGCTATTCATCTGATTCCAGGAAGTGTTCCTCCAAACATCAGGCCGTACAGATATCCCTATGTCCAAAAGAGTGAAATTGAACGTATGGTTGCAGAAATGCTAGAGGCTGGTATAATTCAACCGAGTCAAAGTTCTTTCTCTGCTCCAGTAGTATTGGTGCACAAGAAGGATGGATCATGGCGCATGTGTCCGGATTATAGGGAGCTCAACAAGCTCACTATTAAAGATAAGTTCCCCATTCCTGTCATTGATGAATTACTGGATGAATTGCATGGATCAATTTACTTCACCAAGTTGGATCTTCGTTCAGGATATCATCAAATCAGAATGAAGATTGAAGACATTCCGAAAACAGCATTTAGAACTCATGAGGGTCATTATGAATTTTTGGTCATGCCTTTTGGCCTTACCAATGCACCTTCAACATTTCAAGGTTTGATGAATTCAATTTTCAAACCATTCCTTAGAAAATTTGTGTTAGTATTTTTTGATGATATACTAATCTACAACAAGTCTTGGAAGGATCATGTTGAACATGTTGACAGGGTGCTACAACTATTGGAGGAGAAACAATTATATGCAAAAAGATCCAAATGTTTCTTTGGAGTCCAGGAGGTGGAATATTTGGGTCATATTGTATCTCATGAAGGAGTTAAGGTAGACCCTAGCAAAATTAAAGCCATTAAGGAATGGAAAATCCCCACATCCATAAAGCATCTGCGAGGATTTCTTGGGTTGACAGGGTATTATCGCAAGTTTGTTAAGAATTATGGGAGAATAGCAGCACCTCTAACAACATTATTGAAGAAAGATGCATTTTCATGGACTCCGGAAGCAACAAAGGCCTTTGAACATCTTAAAGAGGCAATGTGCCAAGCACCGGTCTTAGCTACACCGGACTTCACAAAAACCTTTATTGTGGAATGTGATGCTTCAGGAAATGGAATTGGTGCTGTTCTAATGCAAGATGAAAGACCCATTGCTTTTGAAAGTCGTCCAATCAAGGGAAAGTTTTTAAGCAAAGCTATTTATGAGAAGGAAATGTTGGCAATACTCCATGCACTTAAGAAATGGCGACCCTACCTAATGGGAAGACACTTCAAGGTAAAAACGGATCATGATAGCCTTAAATACTTTTTAGAACAAAGATTATCCTCTGAAGAGCAACAAAAGTGGGTCACAAAGATGTTGGGTTATGACTTTGAAATCATCTACAAAAAAGGGAAGCAAAATGTGGTGGCAGATGCACTCTCAAGAAAGGATGAGGATGTGGAAGCATTGTTGTGCGCCATTTCTATTATCCAACCAGATTGGATAAACGAAGCAAGGGAGGAATGGAAGAATGACGAAGAAGTGTGGGCACTTATTCGAAAGTTACAACAAGATTCCAGTACGTCTGATACATTTAGCTGGCAAAATGATTCGTTATGGTACAAAGATCGCTTATACCTCTGTAAGAATTCCCAGCTAAAACAAAAGATTCTTATGGAATTGCACACTTCTCCCTTAGGAGGGCACTCAGGATTTTTAAAAACTTACCACAGGGTTAAGAAGGAATTTTTTTGGGATGGCCTTAAATCAGATATTCAAAAGTTTGTGGCGGAATGTTTGGTTTGCCAACAAAATAAAGTTGAAACAATTAAGACACCGGGTCTATTACAACCTTTATCCATTCCAAGCCAACGTTGGGAGGAGGTTTCAATGGATTTTATCACAGGTTTACCCAAGTCTGAGGGAAAGAGTGTCATCATGGTGGTAGTTGACAGACTTACCAAGTATGCACACTTTTGTGCATTATCACATCCATTTAAAGCCAGTACAGTTTCTACTGCATTTATGGAAACAATTCAAAAGCTACATGGAAACCCAAAGATTATTGTAAGTGACAGAGATCCCATTTTCACTGGAAATTTTTGGACAGAATTATTTTCTTGTCTTGGTACTCAGTTAGCTCATAGCTCATCTTATCATCCTCAATCTGATGGGAAAACTGAGATAGTAAACAAATGTTTGGAAGGATATCTTCGTTGCTTTGTATCTGATAAACAGACACAATGGGTCAAATGGTTGCCTCTGGCTGAATGGTGGTATAACACTTCCTTCCATACAGCAACAAAAATGACCCCATTTATGGCACTTTATGGGTATCAACCACCATCCATCACATCATATTTAAGAGAAAATTCTAAGGTTCAGGCAGTGGAACATCACATCGAACATCAACAACAAGTCCTCCAACTCTTAAAGGATAACCTCGTGTTGGCACAGAATAGAATGAAACAACAGGCAGATCAACATCGCAGTGAAAGAAGTTTTGATGTAGGTGATTGGGTATTCCTACGGCTACAACCATATAAGCAAATGTCCCTCAAGCAAGCTAAGAAGGATAATAAATTATCACCAAAGTATTATGGTCCGTACAAGGTGTTGCAAAAGATTGGTACTATGGCATACAAATTGGAGCTTCCTGCAGCTTCTCGATTGCACCCAGTTTTCCATGTTTCATGTTTAAAGAAGGTTATAGGCGACAAGCTCCCAGTTCAAACAATATTGCCAGAACTTGACGAGGAAGGAAAAATTATATTGGAACCGGAAGCAGTCACAGAAACAAGAACTCGACAGCTACGAAATCGATCAATTTCAGAGTATCTTATCAAGTGGAAGAACTTATCCGCTGAAGATTCCACATGGGAGGATGAGAATTTTATGCAGAAGTATCCAGAACTACTCAAGCGTTGAGGACAACACTTTTTTGAAGGAGAGGGGCATGTTGGGTCCCTATAATACTAGTGATTACCCCATTACTATTGTAGTTATACCCCTTATTAATATTTTTGTGCCCCTATTGCCCCCATATTGTTATTATTGTGCCCCAGCGGTTCTGAGTTGGTAAGCTAATTCTCATGCCAACTGTTTATCAGGTACATAAAATGGGAGGACATGGGGTCTTGTGGCGCTACCAAACACCCGTATATATGTGAATTTATCTTCCCCGAACCAATTTCCCACAGTAGTCAAGTCAACTTCTGCCTCCTCGGAAATCCTTGGGGCAGGCTTATCAAAAATGGAATAATAGATAGGCAACATGAAACCATTACAGATTTGATACAAGTGGTCTTTATAATGTGCCTTCCATAACATCTGATGATAGATGTGGATTGGCTTAGGGTCCTTTGGCGTCCACCTTCACCCAAGTATTGGGTATTCGGAATTAAAGCAAAGAATATCCATAACATAAGTACTGTAATAGAAGGGGGGAATAGTCTTGGTGCTTTTGCGTGAATTGAATCTAAAATCAAGAATTGAAGATGCTAATTTATCAGAGAATATATTCGCCCAATCCATGACATAACTACTAGTTGCCACTTCCATTAAAGGAACCATTTCGATATCAAATTTTGCTGAATCATGCATTCCCCATATCCTACACATCATTGCCCCAGTGTAACAGTAAGGAGATGCTAAGGAATCCACGGAGTACTTACCCGATGATTCATGTTTGTGCTTTGCGGGATTTTGTCTCCACTATCTAATCAGGGCTGATTCCGTCTCATTCTCCTCTGCGAATTTCTTCAGAAAACCTTTGTTGTATTTCTTTTCAGGTTCAGGCAAATGGTACATTTTCCTCAAGTTGTCAGGCTGAAATGAACCAAAAACTCTTCCATCAACTGTGAAAAACGTCTTATTAGAAAAAGGAATTTGTTCGACCACCCATCTGACCACTTCAGTGTAAGGAAGAATTTTCTCCCGAGCTGCTATCCTATGCAAAAATGAGTCAGCCAAATCTTTCAGGGAGGCTTCAGATTTATTAGTCGAGCCTGCAGTAGCTTCTTCTTCTGTTTCCTCTGGTTCTTCCGCCTTAATTAAATTATAGATGCTTTGCTAGCTTGTATTTCCAAGGCCGAGACATGTAGTGTCCGAAATTAGGCCCTTTTTACTTGGTCCTGGGTCACTGGTGGGCTGGATTGTTACTGTAGGGGCTGCTGCTGCAGCGGATCTCTTGGATTTCTTTCACATTTGCTTAAAACTTGATACTTCGATGGAATTCTGCACAGGGAAGGAAACCAACGTGATACAGAGAAATAGATAGCAAGGGCCAATATGAAAGAGTTATATCTTTTAACGAATAATCAAATATCATAGTGAAATTGCTGCAGATAGAATCTAAGTGGAATGTCTCGGCATAACTGCTTCATTAATTGGCCACTTCACCTGTCAATCATGATAAGGGAGCTTTTAAATATTCATCATAATGTCTATATGGTGAATGATCGATTCAAGCATGGCTTGGATTTTTGGCGGCTAATCGCATTTGATGATTGGCGACGTGAACGGGAAGGTTTTAATATATAGTCCAAAATATCATTCAATCACCAAAGGTGGTATAATGCATGCCAATATTTAATATGCTTCGAAACACGCACTGTGATATAATGCATCGAAATCGGGACAGGGCTCGGGTCACTTTATTTATGCCATTGCGAAATCGCCAATCGCTGATGGCGATACGCCTTATTGCATCGGGAGATTTGAAGGTGTCACAGTTAATGCATTGATTACCACAGCCGATTTTCGATAGCGATACCTTTTATTGCATCGGGAGATTTGAAGGTGTCACAGTTAATGCATTGATTACCATAGCCGATTGGCGATAGCGATACCTTTTATCGCATCACGGGGAATGGGAGGGGGTGCCTTATAAATGATGCGCTTTGCCTTTCCTCGATATCCGATAGCGATTTCCCTTTTCGGATCAGAGTAATTCAATGGGCCCTTATACATGTTTTTTCTTATTATTGCGATATGCAATCAATTTATCGTAATAATGAAAAGTTTTATGATTTGTTTAAAAGACCTATTTTATCATTGTTTGAAAAGGTATATCACATTTCAGTTGGACCTTTTAATGAGGGTTTTTCTAATAATGAGTTAATACCAATTTATTCATACATTTATGTTTAAAAGGGACCCATTTCATATTATGATTTTTTGAGAAAATTTTTATGAAATGGGGGGTTGTTTTATAGCACAACAATTGGCGATTCACTGGGAAAAACAGTTATCTCTGGGAAATGTTAGAATACTAAACTTTTTAAATCTGAAAATCGTATCTGAGTGAAAAATTCTAATATAACTAGGCAAACATAAATTCTAAATATAATGATAACTATTTTTTCTATTCTCTTCTCATGTTACAATTAAATACTTTCTATGTTTAAAATTAGCCTTAATTGGTTGCTAATGATAAAACAAAAACTTTTCCAACTTAGCTTTATAATGACTCCTTTGTCATAGGTAGAGGCTCTGCTGCCAGCAAATGTCTATAGTCTCGACAGGGATACCTTTTAACCATTTGATCATTCATTATCCCATCCATTTCAGAGTATAATTAGAAAGAATGAATCCAGAAATATGTTTTCATATTTTTGTATCATTTTTTCTTTTTTCCTTATTTTGTAAGATAAAAAGCCATTGTCCTGGTTTGGTAGCCAGCTATTTGACAATGCCATTCACTGGTTGTAACTTAATTGAACAAGCTGGCTCGTGATGAGACCCCTTGTCTTATAATTACAAGCCATTACCCTGTTTTGATATGTAGTATCGATAATGTCAATTAAATTATTTCCCTATGATCTGTTGGGTTGTGTTATATTCTTTCCATGACTAACCTACATAGTGAACCGGGGGGTTAGAGGGGGGGCGAAGCCCCCCCTTCGTTGTGTCGACTGCGTAGCGGGGGGGTCACGTGGGGGGGTGGCTGGCCCCCCTATCTGGGGGTTTGAGGGGGGCGGGTAGCCCCCCTCTATGGGGTCCGGGGCAGCGCCTCGGGAAATTTTTTTTTGGACCCTATATTAGGTTGGGCGAACCTACCTATGGTTTTCGATCCATGGTTTTGGACGCGATGGTTTTTTCGGTCCATGATATTGGATGATTCGGCATGTATAAATGTGTATTGTAACATTGAAAGGAATATCATGAAAAATCAAGCTGGTAGTCCCGATTTTGGGATCCAGGGGAAAATCTCTGTGCATATGTGTTTTATGTGTTATGCTCTCGCATTGTTTATTTTCTTTGTTTAAGAATTCGTATGCAGGTAATTTCTGTACAGGGTTAAAACCTACATTTAGTATCATAGCTATTTTGGCTTCAAGGGGACGCCTTTATTGCTGAGGGGTTTTTTGTTTGGGCCTGTGGTAGACCCTGTTCAGTGGGAGATCTGTGAGATCGATTCTGGTGGTGAAAGGAGATGGCGAGCAGTGGAAAGATAGAGATTGAGAAGTTCAATGGTCAGAGTTTTGAGTTGTGGAAACTCAAGATGGAGGATCTGTTGGTGTATAAATATCAGTGGATCGCGTTAGATCCGGGTACTAAACCAACGGGAGTGACCGATGAAGAATGGAAGAAGTTGGATCGGAAGGCAAAGAACACAATACGATTGTGTGTCTCAGATTCAGTATTGCTGAATGTATCAGGGGAAGCTACGGTGAAGGCTTTTTGGGACAAGTTAGGGACTTTGTACCAATCTAAGTCTCTGGTGAATAAACTGTTCCTGCGGAAAAAGATGTATAACCTGAGGATGAAAGATGGAGACTTGGTGACAGAGCATCTGAATGCGTTTAATACTGTGGTAAGTCAGTTATCATCTGTTGATATTAAAATTTCATATGAAGATAAGTGCATCAGTCTGTTGTGTTCTCTACCAGATTCGTGGGATAGTCTGGTTATTGCAATAGGTAGCAATGCAACTGCTTTACAGTTTGATGAAATAGTCTCAGCCTTGCTAACGGAGGAGATGAGATGGAAAGATATGGACAACCAGAATGGTGATGCCTTGTCTGTACGAGGACGGTCCCAGAACAGAAACAAAAATAAGTCATCGAGTGGGAGATCTAAATCTAGAGGGAGATCTAAATCTCCAGGAAAACCTATAAAGGTGGTGTGCTGGAAATGCGGAAATGAAGGGCATTTCAGAAGGGATTGTAAATCTAAAGCTCCTGATAAAGGAAAGGGATCTGATGATGCTCCTTCTGCAGAGGCGAAAACCACCTCAGATGAAGGTGGGGATGTGTACTTGGCTTCTTCAAGTACACATGTAGATCATGAGGCATGGTTGATTGACTCAGGTGCATCCTTTCACTTCACTCCCCATAGAGAGTGGTTCTGCGAGTATGAGAAATACGATGGTGGTGATGTCTTATTAGGAGATGATAGGAAGGCTAGAATCATTGGTCACGGAAAAGTAAAGTTGAAGTTGCAAGGTGGAAGGGTTAGAACACTTCCGGGTGTTCTGCATATTCATGCATTGGCCAGAAATCTGATTTCTGTAAGCAAGTTGGATGATGCAGGTGTAAAGACAGTGTTCGAGAAAGATACCTGCAAGATGGTTTGAGGAGCACTGATATTGATGCGGGGAGTTCGGATTGGGACTCTATACAAGCTACAAGGTAGCACTGTTGTTGATGGGTGCAATAGTTCTATGGTTCCTGAAAATGGAGTAGAAAATCTAGTGGTCTCTGGAGAGAAGACCATGTTGTGGCATCAAGGGCTTGGACATATTGGAGAGAAGGGCCTTCAAATACTTCATGGTAAAGGTATGGTAGAAGGTATGAATAATAGCTCTCTGGATTTTGATTTCTGTGAAAATTGTGTATATGGGAAGCAGAATCGGGTGAGTTTCCCCTCTGGTGGTAAGAGGACGAAACATATATTAGAGCTTGTGCACAGTGATTTGTTTGGACCTGTGAAGGTTCCATCACTGGGTAAGTCTGTGTACTATGTATCATTTATAGATGAATTCTCAAGGAATACATGGATATATTTCCTTAAGAAGAAATCTGAAGTCTTTGACAGGTTTAAAGAATTTAAGGCTTTGGTGGAAAATCAGACAGAGAAGAAGATAAAGGTACTGAGGACAGATAATGGTGGAGAGTTTTGTAGCAAGGAATTTGAAGAATTCTATAAGAAGTGTGGTATAGCACGGTAGAAGACTACTCCATATACACCTCAGCAAAATGGAGTCACAGAAAGAATGAACAAGACGTTGATGGAAAGGGCAAGAATCATGCTCAGTGGTGCCCGGTTAGGACATGAATTCTGGGCAGAGGCGATGGATATTGCATGTTACCTAGTCAACAGGTCACCTTCATCAGCGTTGGAGGATAAGACTCCACAAGAAGTATGGACTGGTAAGAAACCCTCTCTTTCACATCTGAGGGTCTTTGGATGTGATGCATATGTACATGTTCCAAAGGAGAAACGAACCAAGTTGGATAGTAAATCTGAAAAGTGCATCTTTATTGGGTATAAAGATGGTTTAAAGGGTTATAAGCTTTGGAACCTAGTCACACAGAAGGTTGTGTACAGTCGAGATGTAGTGTTCAGAGAGGTGAAAGATGTTATTAAACATGAAGTCCAACCAAAGGAACCTGTGAAGATAGAGTTTGAACTAAAGGAGGAAGAATCAGACTCTGTAGCAGAGGAGGAATCAGAAGATGAAGAGCCACAAACTCCGACTGTGAGAATATCAGTTCGAGAAAGAAGGCAGCCAGAAAGGTATAGTCCATCTGCTTTCTGTTCAAATTTTGCTTTGTCTTTTACTGATGATGATCCCACAACTGTGAAGGAAGCAGTGGATTTAGAGGATGGAAAACTCTAGAAAGAGGCCATGGTTGATGAAATGGCATCTTTGCACAAAAATGAGGCTTGGGATCTGGTGGAGTTGCCGGCTGGAAGGAAACTCATTGGCAGCAAATGGGTGTTCAAGAAGAAGACAAATGCAGAAGGAAAGGTGGAGAAATACAAAGCTCGGTTGGTAGCAAAGGGTTATTCCCAGGTGCCGGGAATTGATTTTGGTGATATTTTTTCTCCTGTTGCCAAGGTAACTTCTATTAGATTACTTTTATCTGTTGCTACTGCTTTTGATTTTGAGGTAGAACAGATGGATGTGAAGACAACATTTCTTCACGGGGATTTGGAAGAGGAAATCTACATGAAGCAACCTGAAGGCTTTGTGGTGAAGGGTAAGAAAGAACTGGTATGCAAGTTAAAGAAGTCTCTGTATGGGTTAAAACAGTCACCAAGGATGTGGTATTAGAAATTTGATACATTTATACGGGGACTTGGCTTCACTAGAAGCAAAGCAGATCATTGTGTGTATTTTAAATTAATTGGTGACCGTGTTATTTATCTGGTCTTGTATGTGGATGATATGTTGCTGGTTGGAAATGACAAAGAAATTATCCAGGATTTGAAGACCCAATGGTCCTCCAAATTCGACATGAAAGATCTTGGTGTTGCAAACTATATTGCAGAGGAAATTAAAAGAGATCGGGCAAAGAGGAAGCTCTGGTTAAACCAGAGGAAGTATGTCGAGACAATATTGCAGAGGTTTAATATGCAGGATAGTAAACCGGTGAAGGTTCCTATTCTTGTAGGTGTGAGGTTATCTGTTGAACAGTGTCCCAAGACACAAGAAGAGGAAGAGGACATGTCCCGTGTTCCATATGCAAGTGCAGTCGGTAGCCTGATGTATGCAATGGTCTGTACTAGACCAGACATTGCACATGCAGTGGGAGTATTGAGCAGGTTTATGTCAAAACCAGGGAAGGAGCATTGGATAGCAGTGAAGCGGGTTTTCAGGTATTTGCGTGGCACTAGTGATTATGGTTTGTGCTACCAAGGAAGACCAGGATTGGACAGAGTGTTGGATATTCATGGCTTTGTTGATGCAGACTGGGTTGGAGATCTAGATCAGAGAAGATCTACAAGTGGGTATGTGTTTAACCTATTTGGAGGTGCAGTCAATTGGATGAGTAAGAAACAATCTGTAGTGGCACTATCAACTACAGAGGTAGAATACATGGCAGCCACTCATGCAAGCAAGGAAGCAGTTTGGTTGCAGAGATTGTGTTCAAGTATGGGGTTAGTACAGGGAGCTATAAGAATAGACTGTGACAGCCAAAGTGCAATTTTCTTGGCAAAGAACCCTGCTTATCATTCAAAGACAAAGCACATTGATGTTCAGTATCACTTTGTGAGGGATATGATAGAAGACAAAAAGGTGTTGCTGGTAAAGGTGGACACTTCGAAGAATACTGCAGATGCATTGACAAAATCTGTGAGCTCTGAGAAGTTCTCTTGGTGTAGAGAAGCAATGGGCATCTCAGGGCTGGAAAAATGACTAAGCTCTCCTGTGGCCCCCTGTGGAAAGAAAACAACAAGTGGGAGATTGTTGGGTTGTGTTATATTCTTTCCACGACTAACCTACGTAGTGAACTGGGGGGTTAGAGGGGGGGCGGAGCCCCCCTTCGTTGCGCCGACTGCGCAGTGGGGGGGTCACAGGGGGGGCGGCAGCCCCCCCTATCTGGGGGGTTTGAGGGGGGCGGGTAGCCCCCCTCTACGGGGTCCGGGGCAGCACCCCGGGAATTTTTTTTTTTGGACCCTATATTAGGTTGGGCGAACCTACCTATGGTTTTCGGTCCATGGTTTTGGACGCGATGGTTTTTTCGGTCCATGGTATTGGATGATTCGGGATGTATAAATATGTATTGTAACATTGAAAGGAATATAATGAAAAATCAAGCTGGTAGTCCCGGTTTTGGGATCCAGGGGAAAATCTCTGTGCATATGTGTTTTATGTGTTATGCTCTCGCATTGTTTATTTTCTTTGTTTAAGAATTCGTATGCAGGTAATTTCTGTACAGGGTTAAAACCTACATGATCATGGTAAGCAGGCTTGTAATAAGACCTCTTATCTTTATATCAAATATATTTTAGAATTACACTCTAAGTAATTATAACCCTTGATGAATGGGATGAACAATTTTCACCTTAAGAGAAGATGGATGACAGGATAAGAGTTGAGGATGCTAAGATTGAATCAGTATCTGTTTTGTATTGATAACCGTTTTCAGGCTGCTTAAAAACATTAAAATGATTTACAGTACTTCTAATCTTTGAGAAGAGTTCACAAAAATAAAATGGGGTTTCAGAATCTAAATAAACCTAATTTCCTAGAAATATTCCTTTCGTTTAAGGCGTCCATTTTAAAAGCAAATATCATAACTGTTCCTTTTGAGAAACTTTTTCAATATAGTAAAAACCAATGGAAGGCTAACTTTATTTTTCTACAATCTAAAAATCTAAATATTTACAAAGGGAGAAGGGGTTACCTCCTCAATTGAAGAATTTTTTCAAGATAAGGCCGTTAACAGGAAGAGAGTCTCTCTTTCCTAATAGATCTTGTAGAATGAAAGTAGAAGGGCCTATCTTCTCATTGATTTGAAATGGTCCGAGCCACATTTTTTGGAACTTTGTGTGTTTTCTTTTATCCTCATGGGCTTTGTACCACTTCAAAACTAGATCACCAACTTGTAATTGTTTTGAATTGGTTGAAGTTGTATCAAAAGATGACTTGATAATTTGTTGATGTTTCACATGTATAATTCTGGCTTTTTCCCTTTCTTCTTCTAGTTTCACAATTTGATCGTGTCTTAGTTGAATAGAAGATGAGGGACTTTCTTCAATAAACTGCACTAAAGCTAAGGATGGAAGCACTAAGTTGGCTGGTATGACAGCTTCCTTTCTATACATTAGATTGAATGGAGAAGTGCCTATAGAGGATTTTCGAGTTATTCTATCAGCCCATAGTGCAAATATCAAAGATTTATGCCAGTTTTTTGTTGGCATTATGTTTCTGGTATAGCTATATGTTACAGATGTTGTACTTGATGGCAACTCCCATGGCAAGGTTCTCAATTTGTTGAAAATTAAGAAGGACGCAGGAAAGCAGTTCAGAAGGTGCGTACCCGCAGGTACACCATGCAGGGACTGTGTCCAGGTACGCAGGGCAGCCGTTCAGGAGGTGCATCCCCCCAGTGCACACATTTCAAGGCAGAGAAAAGCACACATGGGGTTTCTTATGTTTTACTCTTGGTATTTAACCAACGGTATTGGGTTATTATGGTGTCGGCTCGTGGTATTGTTCCATGATTTTAGGAGGAGCTTGCCTATATAAAGCAAAGGAGATCATTTGGTTTGAGCATGGTTTTGGTTGAATATCTTATGAGGGCTAGATCTGGTCTAGATCTAAATAAGGCGAATCTACTGATGGACCGAGATCTCTTCGGCGCATGTTCAGATCTGTAGATCTGACTGTCTGGGTTACTTCTGAAGTCTTGAAATCATCTATGCCCGGAGGGACGTAGGTGCAGTAAGGGTTCAGGTGCGCCGGGACGCAGGCGCAGAAGGGTTCAGGTGCGCCGGGACGCAGGTGCAGTAAGGGTTCAGGTGCGCCGGGACGCAGGCGCAGAAGGGTTCAGGTGCGCCGGGACGCAGACGTAGAAGGGTTCAGGTGCGCCGGGACGCGGGCAGTTCAATAGACTCAGAGCGAGGGACGCAGGCTAGCAGTTGAGTAGGGTGCGTCCGGGACGCAGGCTAGCAGTTGAGCAGGGTGAGTCTGGGTCGCAGGCTAGCAGTTGAGCAGGGTGAGTCCGGGACACAGGCTAGCAGTTGAGCAGGGTGAGTCCGGGAAGCAGGCAAGTAGTGGAGCAGGGTGCTTCCTTCTCTTAAAATCTTTGTTTATCATTGTTGTGTTCTAGGTTTCGTCCTATTACTGTTGATCTGGTTACTACAGTTGATTGGGTGATTCTCTCATACTTGATGATCAATTGATGCTTATGGATCCAGTTTGAAAATTTATGAAAAGTGGTCCTTGTAAGAAAAGAAGTAGGGGGTTGTAGCTCCCTTCCAGGAGAGACTGGAAAATGAGAGAGAGTTGTAGCTCTCTGCAGGTTGCAGCCTGCGTACTGGTAAAGGACTGCACCAGTACAAAACCATTGTAAAAGGAGTTTCTAATTTGAAAGAAGATAGAGACATATTGCAGCAGGTGGTTTTCACCCACATTGGGTTTCCACCTTACATCTTGTGTTCTTTGGTGTGACTATCTGTTTTCTTTTTTTCATGCTCATTATTTTATGGTGCTGACATGCAAAGATAATTCAAAGAACAAATATAGAAGATTTATTAAAAGAATTATATAATACTGATTCACCCCCCTCTCAGTATTATTTCCAACAATTGGTATCAGAGCAGGTCCTTCAGAGAAGCTTGATCGCTTGAAGGTAGATCGTTCATCATGAGCAACTACGAGAGAGAAGCATCAATCAGGCCACCGATTTTTGATGGGACAAACTTCAATTATTGGAAGGTAAGAGTTACTGCCTATCTTCAATCTCTTGGTACAGAAGTTTGGGACATCGTAGAGACAGGCTACGCTTTTCCTTCAGCTACTCCTACAGATGCAGCCGAGAAAAAGAAGTATGAAACAAATGCGAAAGCAGTCAGTACTCTATTAGGATGTATATCTCAATCAAAATTCATGAAGGTAATGCACTATAAATCTGCAAAAGAGATATGGGACAAAATTGTCACAAGCTATGAGGGAGATGAACAGGTAAAGCGTGCTAAACTTCAAACTCTCAGAATTCAGTATGAGACTCTCAAAATGTATAATGATGAAAGTGTGGCTAACTATTTTCTTTGGGTAGATGAGGTTGTTAATTGTATGAAAAATTTGGGTGAAGAAATAAAAGAGGCTATTGTGGTTGAAAAGGTTCTAAGATCATTGTCCCCCAAGTTTGAATCTAAAGTATCTGCAATAGAAGAAAAGGAAAATCTACGAATTCTTACTATGTCTCAGCTACATGGAATTCTAACTGCTTATGAAATGAGAAAGGGAGGTCCCTCAGACAGAAGAGAAGCTGCTTTCAAGGCATCAGGCAAAGGAGATTATTATGAAGCAAGCCACGTCCCAGAAGAAGAGGAAGAAGAATCAAATTTTGTCAGAAATCTTCAAAGGGGTTCTGGAAGGTTCAAAGGTAAGTTACCTTTTAAATGCTTTGCCTGTGGAAGAGTAGGTCATTATGCTGCAAAATGTCCTTATAAGGATAAAGGAAAGGAACCTGCTAGATGGAACAAGAAACAGAACGCAAATAAGAAAAGCTACTACACTCATGAAGATAGTGATGGTCTATCAAACAGTGATGAAGATGAACAAGGTAATGAATATAAGTTGTTAATGGCATTTGAAGATGATGATTATATGGATGCTGTAGATGTGGATAACCTTTATGATGAAATTACTAGACTCAAGAGATATATAGAAGAAAAGAACATGATCATTGATACTCTACAATTTCAAATTGATGAAAAGGAAAAACATCTTGAAAGATTAGAAGGTGAAATTGTTGGTCTTAGAAAAGAGATTGAGAAAACAAAAGCTATTAATCTCAAGTTTGTCAAAGGATCTGAAACTTTGGATGAGATTATCAATGTGCAGCGGTCTCCTCTAAACAAGACAGGTCTGGGCTATAATGGAGAAACTTCTCAAGCATCCACCTCAAAAATTTATCTTGATGCAGCAAGAAGAAATGAGCAAAAGAACAATGAAGATCAACAGGTAAAGCAGGAATGAATTACAAACATAAACTATCAAGGGCAATCCATCTTAAGGGTGAACAAAAGCTACAACCAGCCACAGGTAAAATCTTCTCAAATTGGTTCAAGAATAGATGAAAATAGAAACTACAATCAGTTGGCTGGTAGATTCAATAACCGCAGAAGTTTCTTCAATGGACAATGTTTTTCTTGCCATAACTTTGGTCACAAAGCAGCTCAATGTGTTGCATATAAAACGATCATGACTAGAGAAGCTCAAAAGCAAAGAAGTATGACAGGGACTACAAAGAGGACCTATAACAACTTTTCGGTTCTTGAAAATGAAGTTGAATGTTCTATTTGCAATAAATTTGGTCATGAAGACTCTGAATGCAGCAGCAGGTTTCAACAGAGAAAGGAACAAGCCTCAAGCACCAAAACATGGAGAATAAAGGAACCTCAAACAGAAAGATGTGGGATAGCATTTTATGCAGAGGGACAGGAAAATCTATGGTACATTGACAGTGGATGTTCGAAGCATATGACAGGTGATAAAGAAAAACTTGAGTCTTATTCTGCTCTAGAAAAGGGAAAGAAAGTCTCTTTTGGAAATGATACTCCTGCAACTATAAAAGGAAAGGGCATTTCTCAGTTAAAAGAAAAGGTCAAGGCTGGAAATGTTTTGTATGTTGATGGATTGAAGCATAATCTTCTAAGTGTCAGCCAGATGTGTGATCAAAGAACCGAGGTTATATTCAGATCAAATGGATGTCTTGTTCGTGATCTTGATACAGGTAAAACAGTGATCAAAGGTAAAAGAACTCCAAATAATCTATACATATTTGAAGAAGGACAACAACAATGCTATCTGAGCAAGGATGATGAGCACTGGTTATGGCATCGGAGGTTGGGACATCTAAGCTTTTCACAAATAAGGAAAGCATGCAAATATCAGGCAGTTCGTGATCTTCCAGATATCAAAATTCCTGACAACACCATATGCAAATCATGTCAGTTTGGAAAACAAACCAGAACTAACTTTCCAGAGAAAGAAGGATCAGCTAGCATGCCTCTTGAGCTAGTACATACAGATACATGCGGTCCTTTCAGGAAAAGAACACCTCGAGGAGAAGAATACTTGATATTATTCATTGACGATTTCTCCAGGTTTGTCTGGTTAGGACTTATGAAGCACAAAGATGAAGCATTCGAAAAATTCAAATCCTTCAAAGCCTTGGTTGAAAATGAATCAGGTCACAAAATTAAGTGCCTCAGATCTGATAAAGGTGGGGAATTTACTTCAAATGAATTTTTCGATTTCTGTGAAGAACATGGGATAAGAAGAGAATTCTCTACAGCAAGAACTCCTCAGCAAAATGGAGTTGTGGAAAGGATGAACAGAACAATCCAACAAATGGCTCGTGCTATGCTTGATGAGTCAGGAACTCCCGCAACCTTCTGGGGTGAAGCTGCACATGCTGCGGTTGTTATTCTCAAAAAAACAAATGTCCGGGTGAACAACACTCAAACTCCTCATGAGCTCTGGAGTGGTAGGACTCCTTCGGTAAAGCACTTCAAAATCTTTGGGAGCAAATGCTATATCAAGAATACAGATGAGCAGCTTGGCAAACTTGAACCTAGAGCAGATGAAGCCATTCTTCTTGGTTACTCTCCACATAGCAAAGCATACAAATGCTACAATAAAAGACTTGGCAGAATTGTTGACAGCATTGATGTAGTGGTTGATGAAAAGGGATACATTCCTAGGCAAGTACATCATGAAGACATCGAAGAAGATGAAGGCTACCCCCAACGACAGAATGATGAAGAAGAAGAACCTCAAGAAGAACCTCAAGAAGAAGAACCAGAGGAGCAAACAAGAATAGAAGAAAAGACTCCATCCAGATATGTTCAGAAGAATCATCCAGAATCTCAGATTATGGGGCAGAAAGAAGCAGGTGTACAAACAAGAAGAACAGTTGCAGAAGCTTCAAGCTATTTGGCATTACTCTCCTCTACTGAACCACAAAATGTGAAAGAGGCATGCAAAGATGAATGTTGGGTGAAAGCAATGTATGAAGAACTTGAGCAGATCGAAAAGAACAACACTTGGGAGCTGGTTCCTAGACCAAAAGATAAGAATGTTATCGGAACAAAATGGGTCTTCAAAAATAAATTGAATGAAAATGGAGAAGTAATTAGAAACAAAGCCAGACTTGTTTGTAAAGGGTATGCGCAGCAAGAAGGAATAGACTTTGAAGAAACCTTTGCTCCTGTTGCAAGACTTGAGGCCATCCGAATGTTCCTTGCTCTCTCAAGTTTTCAAAACTTCAAAGTATTTCAAATGGACGTGAAATCAGCCTTTCTGAATGGAGACTTGGAAGAAGAAGTGTACATTGAACAGCCAGATGGGTTCATTCTTGGAAATGATCCAAATCTTGTATGCAGATTGAAAAAGGCTCTCTATGGTCTCAAACAAGCTCCAAGGGCTTGGTACTACCGTTTGGACAAATATCTTCATCAACAAGGCTTTTCAAAAGGATCAGCAGATAGCAATCTTTATATAAAAGTTGAAAATGACAAATTGCTAATACTTGTTGTGTATGTAGATGACATTATTTTTGGGAGCAATGAAGAAGCTATGAGTCAAAACTTTGCCTCGGTCATGCAGAAAGAATTTGAAATGTCCCTGCTAGGAGAACTGACATATTTCCTTGGTTTGCAAATCCAACAAAAAGAAGGAGGAATCTTTTTATCTCAAACCAAGTATCTCAAACAGATTTTGAAGAAATATGGTATGGAAGATGCAAAACCAGTATGTACACCCATGGTCACAGGATGTAGCCTCAGTGCAAATGATGAATCTGCAGCAGTACATCAACCAACCTACAGATCTATGATTGGAAGTTTACTTTATTTGACAGGTACTCGACCAGACATCATGCATGCAGTTGGAATAGTTGGAAGATTTCAGGCAAATCCGAAAGAGACTCATCTTCATGCAGTGAAGAGAATTTTCAAATATCTTCAAGGGACTCAAAATTATGGCTTATGGTATCCTAGAGATACAGATCTTACACTTCATGCTTATACAGATGCAGATTGGGCCGGAAGCGTGGATGACAGGAAAAGCACAAGTGGTGGTGCGTTCTTTATGGGTTCCAGACTGGTATCTTGGTTCAGCAAGAAACAGAGTTCAATTGCCTTGTCTACAGCTGAAGCGGAATATGTTGCTGCTGCATCTTGTTGCACCCAACTCCTTTGGATGATGTAGACTTTGCAGGATTTTCAAATCACTTGTACACCACCAATCCCCATCTTATGTGACAACACAAGTGCAATCAGCATCTCAAAGAATCCTGTTATGCATTCAAAAACCAAGCACATACCAATCAAGTACCATTTTCTCCGGGAACAAGTACTTGAACAAAAGGTCAAGTTGGAGTATGTTCCTTCTAAGGAACAAGTTGCTGATATCTTCACCAAACCATTGCCCAGGGACACTTTTGAATACCTCAGGCAAAAGCTGGGGGTTGTTGATGCATCATCTTCTTGTTGAACCTTTTCTGATTGATGGCACAGGTTCAGGGGGAGCATATAATGCATTGTTGGCATTATGGAGGATGGTCAGAAGGAGATCTTGGAAATAGCTGCAATATGTCTCTATCTCTTTCATGGTGGATTATGGTTCTTTGTTGCAGATCTAGTTCATTTTCAGGAGGAGCATGATCTTAGGGGGAGCATACCCCTTTGCCCTTGATGTCAAAGGGGGAGAATGAAGCTGAAGTTTGTGAGGTTGCCATCAAGTCCAAAGGGGGAGATTGTTGGCATTATGTTTCTGGTATAGCTATATGTTACAGATGTTGTACTTGATGGCAACTCCCGTGGCAAGGCTCTCAATTTGTTGAAAATTAAGAAGGACGCAGGAAAGCAGTTCAGAAGGTGCGTACCCGCAGGTACACCATGCAGGGACTGCGTCCAGGTACGCAGGGCAGCCGTTCAGGAGGTGCGTCCCCCCAGTGCACACATTTCAAGGCAGAGAAAAGCACACATGGGGTTTCTTATGTTTTACTCTTGGTATTTAACCGACGGTATTGGGTTATTATGGTGTCAGCTCGTGGTATTGTTCCATGATTTTAGGAGGAGCTTGCCTATATAAAGCAAAGGAGATCATTTGGTTTGAGCATGGTTTTGGTTGAATATCTTATGAGGGCTAGATCTGGTCTAGATCTAAATAAGGCAAATCTAGTGATGGACCGAGATCTCTTCGGCGCATGTTCAGATGTGTAGATCTGACTGTCTGGGTTACTTCTGAAGTCTTGAAATCATCTATGCCCGGAGGGACGCAGGTGCAGTAAGGGTTCAGATGCGCCGGGACGCAGGCGCAGAAGGGTTGAGGTGCGCCGGGACGCAGGTGCAGTAAGGGTTCAGGTGCGCCGGGACGCAGGCGCAGAAGGGTTCAGGTGCGCCGGGACGCAGGCAGTTCAATAGACTCAGAGCGAGGGACGCAGGCTAGCAGTTGAGCAGGGTGCGTCCGGGACGCAGGCTAGCAGTTGAGCAGGGTGAGTCCGGGACGCAGGCTAGCAGTTGAGCAGGGTGAGTCCGGGACGCAGGCTAGCAGTTGAGCAGGGTGAGTCTGGGAAGCAGGCAAGCAGTGGAGCAGGGTGCTTCTGTTGGGTCCCTATAATACTAGTGATTACCCCATTACTATTGTAGTTATACCCCTTATTTATATTGTTGTGCCCCTATTACCCCCCATATTGTTATTTATGTGCCCCATAGAATCCCCCTATTGTTATTTGTGTGGCTTTATATTATTATTGTTAGGTCGGCTGGATTATATTGTGACTCCTTAGACTCCTATATATAGAAAGGAGGTTTTGTCATTTGTATCATCCAAGAATTGTTCATTTATGTAATGCAAAGGAGGTTGCCCCCTCGAAGACGCTGAATTATAAGGCGTGGATCTCTCTTTTCTATCTTTTTGTGAGCTGGTTTCATAACATTTGGTATCAGAGCTTTGGATTCTAGGGTTTCGCTGCTCCAAACAGGTCATCGTGGCATTTTCGCTATAACTTTTTTTCTGTAACGTTTCAGAAGTCGCAAAAAAAAACCCATTTGAGAAGAATTGGCGCTGAACCTTGGCTCCAAATTTCAGAGCTTTTAGCGCGATATTTTCGGAGATATGATCTGAGGAAGTTGGCCTTTCTGCAGACTCCTGAATTACATTCAAAACAGGTGACCTTGGGAAAAGCGTCATAACTCTCTCTCTGAGAATCGGATTGAAGTTTTGTAAAAAGGTACAGAAAGAGGACGGACTATGGTTTCTTGTGTGTATGTTTCAGATTCAAAGGTTGAAACAGTGACTCGTGGCACATCGTACAAGTTCGCTCTACTGAACCAGTCTAAAAGCAAGTCACTGTGGGAGATTTCACATAACTCTTACTTGGAGAATCCAATTTGGCTCAGACTTGTGGCATTGGAAAGAGGACGCAGAAGGCTACTACAGGTAGCAATTTTAGAACTGGATGATCCGAAATTACAGAGATACATCAGATTCAATATCAGGCTTCTATAAAGTGAAAAAAGGTGTGTAGTTTTTTTTTAATTTTTATGTAAGCTTGGTTTAACGGAATTCAAAGGGCATAGTAAAGCATTATTATCGGTAACTAATGCCCCAAGGAAAGAAAATGCAAACACCTAATAAGGAACCTGAAAGCTCTAGCATGACTCATGAAGAAGAGGAAGAAATGCTACATGATATATCAAAATTACAAGAACAAGTGCAACAAATGTCACGCTCACAAAAGCTAACAGAAGCTAAGATAAGTGGCGTGGAATCTAAGATAAATGGCGTGGAATCAAAGGTAAATGGTGTGGAATCTAAGATAAAGGGCATGGAAGCTAAGATGGATGATTTGAAGACAGATTTGAAGACAAACATGGCAGATTTGAAGACAGATTTGAAGACAGACATGGCAAATTTGAAGACAGATTTGACAAATTTTCTACAAGAAATACTTACTAATGGTGAAAAGGTAGTAAAGGAAACTCGTGATGAGAACAAAAGAAATGTTAATCATGATTCCATAGACTCTAATGTTGGATAGAAGACTCACCATGTTCCAAAAATGGATGTGAGGAAGTTTGATGGCAAGGATCCCGCCACATGGATATTACAGATGGAGCAATTCTTCGATCTCAATAATGTGCAAAACACACAAAAGGTACGTATGGCAACTTTATATTTGGAACCAAATCAGTTTGTATGGTATCAATGGCTTTGTTCTCGTAAACAATTTATCACTTGAGCAATTTTTACGGAAGAATTGATAGCACATTATGAGGATACAAAAAGTAACACTTTTTTTAGCCAATTGATAAGTCTCAAACAAAAGGGTTCAATAATGGAGCACATTGAGGAGTTCCAAAAATTGAACATAAGGGTAAAAGATATTCCAAAGGAGCATAGGATTGATGTGTTCATAGGGTCTTTAAAGGATAATATCCAACATGATGTGCGCCTTTGGGAACCTGATTCATTAGAGAAGGCATTCAGGTTAGCAAGAAAAATGGAAAGCAAAATTATGGCAACTAGGAAGCATACCATTCACAACTATAAAGATGGAAGTGTTGTTGCCC
Organism: Pinus tabuliformis; assembly: GCA_031772625.1. NCBI lineage: Eukaryota > Viridiplantae > Streptophyta > Pinopsida > Pinales > Pinaceae > Pinus > Pinus tabuliformis. The sequence goes on along the minus strand of CM062808.1, from coordinate 428,574,122 downwards.
ATAGTCTTCCACAACCTACAAGGTTGACACCACAACAATTGGAAGAAAAAAGAGCAAAAGGGCTTTGTTACAATTGTGATAGAAAATACACAAAAGGTCATAAGTGTGCTGAGAAGAAATTATTCTACATAGATTGTGAAGAGGAAGAAGAAAAGGAGCAAGAAAGGTCAAAGGAAGAGGATATATTCCAGGAACAAAGCCTATATGAAGAACAAATAAATCCGACGATATCTTGTAATGCATTGGCGGGAATTACCACTCCTCAAACCATCAAGATAGAAGGACAAATCAAGAAGAGAAAGGTAATAGTGTTGATTGATTCAGGAAGCACCCACAATTTTATTAATTGTAGGGTAGCAAAAGAATTGAATTGCTTCCTATATCCAGCACCAGAGTGTCAAGTGATGATTGCAAATGGAGGAACAATAAATTGCTCTGGAAAGTGCCATAATATCAAGCTATCCATGGGAGGTGCGGATGTTGTACTTGGAGTCCAATGGCTACAATCCTTGGGTACAATAGCTTTTAATTTTCAAGAACTTTTCATCAAATTTTCTTCGGAAGGAAAGGAAGTTGAATTAAGGGGTATTACAGGGAAACCAGGAAAGATAATCAGCTCTCATGGTATGACAAAGCTTCTAAGAAAGGAGCAAAGAGGTGTAATTGCACAATTATGCTCGCTAGATGTTTCCACATTGGAATCATCTATTTCTCCAGATCTCCAAAAAGTCTTGGACAATCATTCCAAGGTATTTGAGACTCCCAAGGGTCTCCCACCTATGCGTGATCATGATCATGCTATTCATCTGATTCCAGGAAGTGTTCCTCCAAACATCAGGCCGTACAGATATCCCTATGTCCAAAAAAGTGAAATTGAACGTGTTAGACTCCGTCTCATGTCAGAGATAGATTCTTCTTCAAAACAGGGTTTTGAAGAAGAAATCATTAATATTGCTTTTCAGATTATGTAATTTATCTTCGGCTCTTCTTAAGACAGCAGCGACTTGAAGCTCCTATCTGCACAAGCACAATTCAGAATATCATTAGCAATTAGAGGCAAAAAGTTATGTGGAGAAAATACCAATTGCAGCAGTATCAATTGCACAAGTTCATGGTGGTATTTTGAAATGTCCAGTGGCTTGGTTGTGTCTATATCTGTCCCCATGTACAGTCAAGAAAATGTTGGATCGGGTTTGGGGTTTTGTATCCCTACCATGGCAATGGCACTAGCACTTTCTGTTTTCATGTGTGGGACAAGATTGTACAAACATAAATTGCCTGTTGATAGTCCGTTCACTGGAATTGCCCAAGTCTTTGTAGCCAGTATCCGTAAATGGAATGTCTCTTTTTCTTCTTTGGGAGAAAAGAAATATATGTTATTCAAGAAGAACAGCTTTTAAAGGGTGAAAAAAGTAGAGAGCTTTAGCCTACAAATCAATTAAGGTTTCTTGACAAGGCAACTGTCGCAGTTAATTTAGATTACAAGCATTAAATGGAGACTATGCACAGTCACACGGGTTGAAGAGTAATGCAGGTATGGCACAATTGGGGCTCTGTTAAGGTTGATATTAACCGTAGGTTATGGTGCAGGTGAATGAAAAGTTGGAGGAGCTGCTTTTACAGGGCTTTCGGTAGATGTTATCAGTCCATGCGTTTGAATTGACTACAGAGTGGTCTTGACTTACTCATTTGTGCTGAGGCACACATGATAAAAAACACAAAGGCTGATATAACACAAGCATTAAAACAAGTGAAAACTCAAAGCCGAATTGCATTGACAGGTTCTCCTTTACAAAATAATTTGATGGAATATTATTGTATGGTAGACTTTGTAAGATAAGGATTCTTTCGAAAACAACCAGAGTTCAGAAACCGTTCCCAAAATCCCATAGAAAATGGGCAGCATGCTAATTCAGTTGCAGATGATGTGAAAATAATGAATCAAAGATCACATGTCATATATGAAAAGCTAAAAGGCTTTGTACAACCTATGGGCTTGAATCTGATGAAAAATGAACTTCCTCCAAAATGTGTATATGTGATATCTACACATCTTTCTCCATTACAGTGGCAGTTATACATCGGATTCCTAGAAATACATGGGTTTATGAAGAATGAAAAGATTGTGTAAAAGGGGCACATAGGAAATGCTTCTTCATTATTTAGCCCAGATTTGGAATCATTTAGGGTTACTGCAAATAGCCAAAAAGGGCAGAGACTCTCAACAAGGCGATGACACAGTTGAAAATTTCATTATGGATGGTAGCTTCAGCGATGATGATATGGATCATGACTTCTTGAATGGAGATAAGATGAAAGGCAGAGTGGATTGGACAAGCAAAAATAAAGACAGTGATTTGGAAGAGGTGCCCCTGCAAGCTGATAAGTGGTGGGAGGACATTATTCCAGATAAAGCCTATAAAAAAAATTGATTATAGCGGTAAGATGGTGTTGTTGTTAGATCTCCTGGCCATGAGCTCTGAGCGAAGTGATAAGGCATTGGTTTTCAGCCAAAGCTTGAGTACATTAGATCTTATTGAGTCATTCTTGACAAAATTACCTCGGCGTGGAAAGAAAGATGAATACTGGAGGCAAGGTAAAGAATGGTACAGGCTTGATGGACACACTAGTGGCGCCCAAAGACAAAAACTAGTGGAGAAGTTTAATAATCCTTTAAATAAAAAGGTCCAGTGTGTATTGTACAGATGATGGGAAGGGATATTGTCTATGATCGTTGGTCATGTGATTTGATTTGTGCGGTTTCTTTACCAGATTTATATCGCATCAACTTGGAACAGGGTCATTTTGTTTGCATCTTTAAACACTCACTCTCCAACAGTCAATGTAATTTGCCGAAGCCCAGTTCATGGATTGTTGGCTTGTGGTGGAGAAGATGGTGCCTTAGAATGTTTTGATTTGAGAGAAAAAGCTTCGGTAGGAAGAATTGATGTAGCTACACATACAGGAGATACTGATCAGGAGGTCACTGCGATACGATTCGAGGAAACTGAAAGCTTTCAGATGGCAGTTGGAAATAGTTCTGGACAGGTGCTAATATATGATCTGCGTTCTTCAAGGCATTTTCGAGTTAAAGATCACATGTATGGTAGTCCTATTTTGGATATCAAGTGGCATTCAACTCTAAATGCTTCAAGGCCGAGAATGATCACTGCTGATAATCGAGTAGTCAGAATTTGGGATCCAGAGACGGGAGAAGGTATGACTAGTATTGAACCAGCAGCGTTGGAGTATGGATGAAGCAACACGCCTTGATGTACTTCGTTTGGGTATAGAATTGGATGCCGACTATGTTGATGTGGAGCTCCAGGTGGCATACGATGCTGTTTACACACCAAAGTTACTAGACTCTTACAAGAAACAGAAGAGTGCCAAGGGTAAACGTGTAATGCCACCGCTATTCAAACGGTGCCAGAACAACAAGATAGGATTCGATTCCTATTTCCTAGATTTTAATTAATATTGCAAACTAGATATGCGCTCCAGTTTTGGTCAATCATCAACAAAATTCAGTGGAAAGAGCGCCATTCTCCCTTCAGGAAAGCGCTGATTATTTTTAGTTTATTTTGTTAATAAGGATAATAAAACAAATCCCTCATCTTGGGGTCGACTTGTTTTCCCCCAAGCTGTAGTTTGTTTGATATTTTTGAGGTTAGTTAAAACAGCGCCCCTCTTTTGGGCAGCGGTTTTGATTTTTTTTTTTTTTTTTTTTTTATTAAAAAATGTCATTTGTAAAGGAGAGGGAGTTAGAAGAGAGGGAGGGAGTTTTTTCTGAGTGCTGAGAGCTGCTGTAGCGTAGCAGAGCTTCATTGTACAGTCATTGGCAGAGATATTTAATGGAATTTCACAGCTCTGTTTGCTGAGATTCATGTGGTATGTTAATTTAGCATAAGTTTTCCCTTTGTCTCATATGTAAACTGTTATGTTTCATTTCATTTCATGACCATTTCAAGCTGAACAAATGAAGTGATTAGGTAGGAATTCATAGTATTATATGCTCCTCCTATAAGTTTGTTCGCGTTCAATGTTTTCTACTGTTTAAGGAGGATTCAGAGTTATTGTCTGCCCTCCTTAGCTCCTCACCAGTCTTGCCATCCCATTTAAAACCAGATTTGGTGTTAAATTGCATGCCTACCTTGCCTCAGTTGATAACCTATGTAGTCATTATATTTCTCTGTTTGAAGCTGTGATTTTTCCCATGTAGCCCAGAAAAGCCCCGTCATTCCATTAAAAAACCCCAAAAATCTTTAAATCAACCCCCCTTTATCAATTTACTAGCCTAATATCTTTGATCCTAATTGGTCAGCCTAATTATATTATAAGATCTATCAAATCTGACCCGAGAGAGCCTTCTCATACCTCGTAGGGCTAGCTACGAGGTGAAATGGTTTGATGTAGCCTTGAGAGTTTGTCTATCTCAGCCTAGGTGAATTCCAAGCGCTAACATATTGGCGACCATACTGGGGAAGAACAAACTTGTTTGTGGGTTGATGTGTTTGTTTCATAAGTCTTAGACGGAGCCTGAAGTTACGCCAGAAGCCTTCGAAAACGCTCTTATTTTACATCAGCGCAAGTAGATAAACGTTGCTTCAGTCTATCTCCGTGGGATTTGTGAACGTAGCACTTCGATTGCATTTTACCCCAGTACATGTATCAAGTTCAGATCTGATGCTGATGGTGGACAGCAGTCAGATACTTATGCAGGCTGAATCATTCACCTGGCGACTCCAACTTGATCCAGACATTCCAGTGCCTGTTGATATGTTCATGCAATGGTAGGGTATGTGGCAGACCCTGCACTTTGTGAAGTTCTAGATGGAGTTAGAGAGATGTTAGCAGGTATTGAAATTAATGAAGAATTTTTCAGTATTTTCCTTCAATGTGTGAAATCTCCGAAGCTTCATCTTGAAGGCAAAACTAGATTTTATGAGTTAGTTGTTGAAAGAGTTGAAAATGAGATTCAGTATCTCGATGAGAAAATTCAGTCTTATGATTTCCAAGACCCTAAAAAGTTCTTGGAAATCCTTCCTCCATCGAAACAAGCAACAACAGACTTGCCTATAGAGGTATACATTGACAATGTGCAGCTGGAAGCATGTGTTGCAGAGTTGGGGCAGCCAACAGAGTCCGGTGTCTGTGATCCTATTGCAGCCTACATGGACACATTTTTCAGCTTGATTGACCGATCGGGCTGTCTTCTCGGTGACCAGGATCAGTATGTGCATGAAGGGCTGCCAGCAATTGCATCTGTGACTTCGTGGCAGCATTCTCAATCGGCTTCATTGTCAGGTTTAATTGAATGGTTAATATGGCATTTTAGCATCACCTGATTTCTTGTTTGTACAGCAGATTAGAATAGGTTATGTACATAAATAAGCAGCCATAAGGGCAGCATCTTGTTTCAGTTGGCTTTTAGTTTGTTTGAGTTCAGTTTCAGTGTGAAAATAAGTCTTCAGCTGTGTTGATTTGTTGATGATGACTCCATTGCCCAATGGTGGAGGCACGGTCTGCTCTCCCAAAGTTCTGCGGTTCTTGGCACCTCCAGGAAGCTGCAGCTGCCATCCCAAATGGAGCCGATGTTAGACTCCGTCTCATGTCAGAGATAGATTCTTCTTCAAAACAGGGTTTTGAAGAAGAAATCATTAATATTGCTTTTCAGATTATGTAATTTATCTTCGGCTCTTCTTAAGACAGCAGCGACTTGAAGCTCCTATCTGCACAAGCACAATTCAGAATATCATTAGCAATCAGAGGCAAAAAGTTATGTGGAGAAAATACCAATTGCAGCAGTATCAATTGCACAAGTTCATGGTGGTATTTTGAAATGTCCAGTGGCTTGGTTGTGTCTATATCTGTCCCCATGTACAGTCAAGAAAATGTTGGATCGGGTTTGGGGTTTTGTATCCCTACCATGGCAATGGCACTAGCACTTTCTGTTTTCATGTGTGGGACAAGATTGTACAAACATAAATTGCCTGTTGATAGTCCGTTCACTGGAATTGCCCAAGTCTTTGTAGCCAGTATCCGTAAATGGAATGTCTCTGTTTCTTCTTTGGGAGAAAAGAAATATATGTTATTCAAGAAGAACAGCTTTTAAAGGGTGAAAAAAGTAGAGAGCTTTAGCCTACAAATCAATTAAGGTTTCTTGACAAGGCAACTGTCGCGGTTAATTTAGATTACAAGCATTAAATGGAGACTATGCACAGTCACACGGGTTGAAGAGTAATGCAGGTATGGCACAATTGGGGCTCTGTTAAGGTTGATATTAACCGCAGGTTATGGTGCAGGTGAATGAAAAGTTAGAGGAGCTGCTTTTACAGGGCTTTCGGTAGATGTTATCAGTCCATGCGTTTGAATTGACTACAGAGTGGTCTTGACTTACTCATTTGTGATGAGGCACACATGATAAAAAACACAAAGGCTGATATAACACAGGCATTAAAACAAGTGAAGACCCAACGCAGAATTGCATTGACAGGTTCTCCTTTACAAAATAATTTGATGGAATACTATTGTATGGTAGACTTTGTAAGAGAAGGATTCCTGGGAAAACAACCAGAGTTCAGAAGCCGTTTCCAAAATCCCATGAAAAATGGGCAGCATGCTAATTCAACTGCAGATGATGTGAAAATAATGAATCAAAGATCACATGTCTTATATGAACAGTTAAAAGGTTTTGTACAACGTATGGGCATGAATGTGATGAAGGATGAGCTTCCTCCAAAACGTGTATATGTGATATCTGTAAAACTTTCTCCATTACAGCGGCAGTTATACATCAGATATTTAGAAGTATATGGGTTTATGAAGAATGAAAAGAATGCATGTGTAAAAGTGGCACATAAGAAACGCTTCTTCAATGCATATCATTCTTTAGCCAAGATCTGGAATCATCCAGGGTTACTGCAAATAGCTAAAGAGGACAGAGACTCTCAACAAGGCGATGACACAGTTGAGAATTTCATTTTGGATGGTAGCTTCAGCGATGATGATATGGATCATGACTTCTTGAATGGAGATAAGATGAAAAGCAGAGTGGATTGGACAAGCAAAAATAAAGACAGTGATTTGGAAGAGGTGCCCCTGCAAGCTGATAAGTGGTGGGAGGACATTATTCCAGATAAAGCCTATAAAAAAAATTGATTATAGCGGTAAGATGGTGTTGTTGTTAGATCTCCTGGCCATGAGCTCTGAGCAAAGTGATAAGGCATTGGTTTTCAGCCAAAGCTTGAGTACATTAGATCTTATTGAGTCATTCTTGACAAAATTACCTCGGCGTGGAAAGAAAGATGAATACTGGAGGCAAGGTAAAGAATGGTACAGGCTTGATGGACACACTAGTGGCGCCCAAAGACAAAAACTAGTGGAGAAGTTTAATAATCCTTTAAATAAAAAGGTCCAGTGTGTATTGTACAGATGATGGGAAGGGATATTGTCTATGATCGTTGGTCATGTGATTTGATTTGTGCGGTTTCTTTACCAGATTTATATCGCATCAACTTGGAACAGGGTCGTTTTGTTTGCATCTTTAAACACTCACTCTCCAGCAGTCAATGTAATTTGCCGAAGCCCAGTTCATGGATTGTTGGCTTGTGGTGGAGAAGATGGTGCCTTAGAATGTTTTGATTTGAGAGAAAAAGCTTCGGTAGGAAGAATTGATGTAGCTACACATACAGGAGATACTGATCAGGAGGTCACTGCGATACGATTCGAGGAAACTGAAAGCTTTCAGATGGCAGTTGGAAATAGTTCTGGACAGGTGCTAATATATGATCTGCGTTCTTCAAGGCATTTTCGAGTTAAAGATCACATGTATGGTAGTCCTATTTTGGATATCAAGTGGCATTCAACTCTAAATGCTTCAAGGCCGAGAATGATCACTGTTGATAATCGAGTAGTCAGAATTTGGGATCCAGAGACGGGAGAAGGTATGACTAGTATTGAACCAGCAGCGTTGGAGTATGGATGAAGCAACACGCCTTGATGTACTTCATTTGGCTATAGAATTGGATGCCGACTATGTTGATGTGGAGCTCCAGGTGGCATACGATGCTGTTTACACACCAAAGTTACTAGACTCTTACAAGAAACAGAAGAGTGCCAAGGGTAAACGTGTAATGCCACCGCTATTCAAATGGTGCCAGAACAACAAGATAGGATTCGATTCCTATTTCCCAGATTTTAATTAATATTGCAAACTAGATATGCGCTCCAGTTTTGGTCAATCATCAACAGAATTCAGTGGAAAGAGCGCCATTCTCCCTTCAGGAAAGCGCTGATTATTTTTAGTTTATTTTGTTAATAAGGATAATAAAACAAATCCCTCATCTTGGGGTCGACTTGTTTTCCCCCAAGCTGTAGTTTGTTTGATATTTTTGAGGTTAGTTAAAACAGCGCCCCTCTTTTGGGCAGCGGTTTTTTTTTTTTTTTTTTTTTTTTATTTATTAAAAAATGTCATTTGTAAAGGAGAGGGAGTTAGAAGAGAGGGAGGGAGTCTTTTCTGAGTGCTGAGAGCTGGAGGCATAGCAGAGCTTTTTATTGTACAGTCATTGGCAGAGATTTTTAATGGAATTTCACAGCTCTGTTTGCTGAGATTCATGTGGTATGTTGATTTAGCATAAGTTTTTCCCTTTGTCTCATATGTAATCAGTTATGTTCCATTTCATTTCATGACCATTTCAAGCTGAACGAATGAAGTGATTAGGTAGGAATTCATAGTATTATATGCTCCTCCTATAAGTTTGTTCGCATTCAATGTTTTCTACTGTTTAAGGAGGATTCAGAGTTATTGTCTGCCCTCCTTAGCTCCTCACCAGTCTTGCCATCCCGTTTGAAACCAGATTTGGTGTTAAATTGCATGCCTACCTTGCCTCAGTTGATAACCTATGTAGTCATTATATTTCTCTGTTTGAAGCTGTGATTTTGCCCATGTAGCCCAGAAAAGCCCCGTCATTCCATTAAAAAACCCCAAAAATCTTTAAATCAACCCCCCTTTATCAATTTACTAACCTAATATCTTTGATCCTAATTGGTCAGCCTAATTATATTATAAGATCTATCAAATCTGACCCGAGAGAGCCTTCTCATACCTCGTAGGGCTAGCTACGAGGTGAAATGGTTTGATGTAGCCTTGAGAGTTTGTCTATCTCAGCCTAGGTGAATTCCAAGCGCTAACAGAACGTATGGTTGCAGAAATGCTAGAGGCGGGTATAATTCAACCGAGTCAAAGTTCTTTCTCAGCTCCAGTAGTATTGGTGCACAAGAAGGATGGATCATGGCGCATGTGTCCAGATTATAGGGAGCTCAACAAGCTCACTATTAAAGATAAGTTCCCCATTCCTGTTATTGATGAATTACTGGATGAATTGCATGGATCAATTTACTTCACCAAGTTGGATCTTCGTTCAGGATATCATCAAATCAGAATGAAGATTGAAGACATTCCAAAAACGGAATTTAGAACTCATGAGGGTCATTATGAATTTTTGGTCATGCCTTTTGGCCTTACCAATGCACCTTCAACATTTCAAGGTTTAATGAATTCAATTTTCAAACCATTCCTTAGAAAATTTGTGTTAGTATTTTTTGATGATATACTAATCTACAGCAAGTCTTGGAAGGATCATGTTGAACATGTTGACAGGGTGCTACAACTATTGGAGGAGAAACAATTATATGCAAAAAGATCCAAATGTTTCTTTGGAGTCCAGGAGGTGGAATATTTGGGTCATATTGTATCTCATGAAGGAGTTAAGGTAGACCCTAGCAAAATTAAAGCCATTAAGGAATGGAAAATCCCCACATCCATAAAGCATCTGCGAGGATTTCTTGGGTTGACAGGGTATTATCGCAAGTTTGTTAAGAATTATGGGAGAATAGCAGCACCTCTAACAACATTATTGAAGAAAGATTCATTTTCATGGACTCCGGAAGCAACAAAGGCCTTTGAACATCTTAAAGAGGCAATGTGCCAAGCACCGGTCTTAGCTACACCGGACTTCACAAAAACCTTTATTGTGGAATGTGATGCTTCAGGAAATGGAATTGGTCCTGTTCTAATGCAAGATGAAAGACCCATTGCTTTTGAAAGTCGTCCAATCAAGGGAAAATTTTTAAGCAAAGCTATTTATGAGAAGGAAATGTTGGCAATACTCCATGCACTTAAGAAATGGCGACCCTACCTAATGGGAAGACACTTCAAGGTAAAAACGGATCATGATAGCCTTAAATACTTTTTAGAACAAAGATTATCCTCTGAAGAGAAACAAAAGTGGGTCACAAAGATGTTGGGTTATGACTTTGAAATCATCTACAAAAAAGGGAAGCAAAATGTGGTGGCAGATGCACTCTCAAGAAAGGATGAGGATGTGGAAGCATTGTTGTGTGCCATTTCTATTATCCAACCAGATTGGATTAACGAAGCAAGGGAGGAATGGAAGAATGACGAAGAAGTGTGGGCACTTATTCGAAAGCTACAACAAGATTCTAGTACTTCTGATACATTTAGCTGGAAAAATGATTCGTTATGGTACAAAGATCGCTTATACCTATGTAAGAATTCCCAGCTAAAACAAAAGATTCTTATGGAATTGCACACTTATCCCTTAGGAGGGCACTCAGGATTTTTAAAAACTTACCACAGGGTTAAGAAGGAATTTTTTTGGGATGGCCTTAAATCAGATATTCAAAAGTTTGTGGCGGAATGTTTGGTTTGCCAGCAAAATAAAGTTGAAACAATTAAGACACCGGGTCTATTACAACCTTTATCCATTCCAAGCCAACGTTGGGAGGAGGTTTCAATGGATTTTATCACAGGTTTACCCAAGTCTGAGGGAAAGAGTGTCATCATGGTGGTAGTTGACAGACTTACCAAGTATGCACACTTTTGTGCATTATCACATCCATTTAAAGCCAGTATAGTTTCTACTGCATTTATGGAAACAGTTCAAAAGCTACATGGAAACCCAAAGATTATTGTAAGTGACAGAGATCCCATTTTCACTGGAAATTTTTGGACAGAATTATTTTCTTGTCTTGGTACTCAGTTAGCTCATAGCTCATCTTATCATCCTCAATCTGATGGGCAAACTGAGATAGTAAACAAATGTTTGGAAGGATATCTTCGTTGCTTTGTATCTGATAAACAGACACAATGGGTCAAATGGTTGCCTCTAGCTGAATGGTGGTATAACACTTCCTTCCATACAGCAACAAAAATGACCCCATTTATGGCACTTTATGGGTATCAACCACCATCCATCACATCATATTTAAGAGAAAATTCTAAGGTTCAGGCAGTGGAACATCACATCGAACATCAACAACAAGTCCTCCAACTCTTAAAGGATAACCTCGTGTTGGCACAAAATAGAATGAAACAACAGGCAGATCAACATCGCAGTGAAAGAAGTTTTGATGTAGGTGATTGGGTATTCCTACGGCTACAACCATATAAGCAAATGTCCCTAAAGCAAGCTAAGAAGGATAATAAATTATCACCAAAGTATTATGGTCCGTACAAGGTGTTGCAAAAGATTGGTACTATGGCATACAAATTGGAGCTTCCTGCAGCTTCTCGATTGCACCCAGTTTCCATGTTTCATGTTTAAAGAAGGTTATAGGTGACAAGCTCCTAATTCAAACAATATTGCCAGAACTTGATGAGGAAGGAAAAATTATATTGGAACCGGAAGCAGTCACAGAAACAAGAACTCGACAGCTACGAAATCGATCAATTTCAGAGTATCTTATCAAGTGGAAGAACTTATCCGCTGAAGATTCCACATGGGAGGATGAGAATTTTATGCAGAAGTATCCATAACTACTCAAGCGTTGAGGACAACACTTTTTTGAAGGAGAGGGGCATGTTGGGTCCCTATAATACTAGTGATTACCCCATTACTATTTTAGTTATACCCCTTATTTATATTGTTGTGCCCCTATTACCCCCCATATTGTTATTTATGTGCCCCATAGAATCCCCCTATTGTTATTTGTGTGGCTTTATATTATTATTGTTAGGTCGGCTGGATTATATTGTGACTCCTTAGACTCCTATATATAGAAAGGAGGTTTTGTCATTTGTATCATCCAAGAATTGTTCATTTATGTAATGCAAAGGAGGTTGCCCCCTCGAAGAGGCTGAATTATAAGGCGTGGATCTCTCTTTTCTATCTTTTTGTGAGCTGGTTTCATAACAGCTTCCTTCTCTTAAAATCTTTGTTTATCATTGTTGTGTTCTGGGTTTGGTTCTATTTTCTGTTGATCTGGTTACTACAGTTGATTGGGTGATTCTCTCATACTTGATGATCAATTGATGCTTATGGATCCAGTTTGAAAATTTATGAAAAGTGGTCCTTGTAAGAAAAGAAGTAGGGGGTTGTAGCTCCCTTCCAGGAGAGACTGGAAAACAAGAGAGAGTTGTAGCTCTCTGCAGGTTGCAGCCTGCGTACTGGTAAAGGACTGCACCAGTACAAAACCATTGTAAAAGGAGTTTCTAATTTGAAAGAAGATAGAGACATATTGCAGCAGGTGGTTTTCACCCACATTGGGTTTCCACCTTACATCTTGTGTTCTTTGGTGTGACTATCTGTTTTCTTTTGTTCATGCTCATTATTTTATGGTACTGACATGCAAAGATAATTCAAAGAACAAATATAGAAGATTTATTAAAAGAATTATATAATGCTGATTCACCCCCCTCTCAGTATTATTTCCAACATTTTTATGATTCTGTTTAATAGTTCGCTTAATAAATAAGATTTTTATTGGTGGATTCTGCCAAACCATTACCCTGAGGGTAGTAATTTGCAGAATACCTCAATTTAAATCCCCTTTTGATAGCAAACTCAAACATATAATTTCCAGAGAAATAAGATTCATTATCAAAAACAAGAGCATTCGGGACACCAAACCTGGTAATAATGAATTGGTCTATGAATTCCATAATTGCCTCAGAGTTCGTTGTCTTTAAAGGAACTGCTTCAACCCACTTAGTAAAGTAATCAGTGGCAGTAAGGATATACTTATGCTGTTTGGATGAATGTGGAGTAATTTCTCCAATGATGTCCAATCCCCATTGCTCAAAATGTTGCTCAATGTTGACTGGTTTCAAAGGGAAAGTTGGCTTTCTCTGTCTTCCACTAGATGTTTGACAACTTTGGCATTTCCTTACGTATTCATGAGTATCTCTGAACAAGGTGGGCCAATAATACCCAGCATGAATGATTTTGTGAGCTGTCGTGTCAGCTCCAAAATGTCCTCCTGCTGGTCCATCATGTAGTTCCTGCAAAACTTTTTGTGCTTCAGGTTTTTCTAAGCATCTTAACAAAATTGAATCATAATTTTGTCTAAACAATACATCATCTATAATTGTGAAGTTTTTTTCTTTCAATCTAATGGGATGTTTTCTTTTATAGGAGAGATTAGAAGGAGCGTACCCATTCTTTAAATAGAAAATCAGATCTGCATATTGTGATTGAGGATCTGTGGTACTTATCTGATTGATTTCTTCAGTATCCTCTGTACTTTCAGGTTCTTGAATGTTGGATGCTCCTGCTAACAACCTGAAAAAACCTTGGCCTTTGAAAATCTTTGCTGGCTTGATTTCCAAGTCATATTCTTGTAATGTTGTGACCCAATTTGCTCTCTTTTCTCCTAATTCCCTTTGAACTAGTAATTGTATTACTGCTGAAAAAGGAACTATAACTTTTATGTGAGCTTTTAAGAGGAAGGGCCTGTAGTGTTTAATGGCTTTGTATACAGGAAAGGCTTGTTTTTCAACTTCCGAATAATTTAGTTCAACACCTTGAAGATTTGAGCTGTAAAACGAAATTGGTGCTTACAAGTTTTGATCATTAATTTGAGTCAACACTGCTGCATATGACGAAGCGGATGCAAGGGTATATAATATGAAATGATTAGAAAAATTGGGAGTGCTTAAAGTAGGGGCATTTATTATTGATCGTTTGATGGAATCAAATGCCTCTTTTTCTGGAGATCCCCATTTGAACACTGAATTTTTCTTAATCATCATTTGCAATGGTAAAATAATCTGGGAAAAATCTGGAACGAACCTTTTAACAAAGTTAATTTGACCCAAAAATGACTGCATGGATTTTTTATTATGAGGAAATGGAATTTTGGAAATCTCTTTAATTCTATCTAGGTCAATATAGATACCATCTTTTGAAACAATGAAGCCTAAAAGCTTTCCTTGATTGAGAGCGAAAAAGGATTTCTTTGGATTAAGGGAGATACCATACCTTCTACAACATTCAAAGATTTATTTTAAATCATGTAAATGATTGGACCTTTTCTTGGAAAATACAGTAATATTGTCTAAATAGACAACTACTGATTTATTGAGCAATCCTTTGAATGCTGTGTCCATTGCTCTCTAAAATGTAGCTCCTGCATTGATAAGTCCAAAAGGCATTTTCTAATAAGCGTAAGTTCCCCATTTAGTTTTGAAGGTAGTTTTAAGCCTGTCATCAGGATGAACCAAAATTTGGTTATATCCTGAAAAACCGTCTAAAAAGGACATTAGTTCATAACCTGCTGCTGAATGTAGTGTTTGCTCCATGGTAGGTAAAGGGAAGTTATCCTTTTGGCTCGCCTTATTAAGATTTCTGAAATCGATGCAAACCCTGATGTCGCCATTCTTTTTCCTTACTGGCACCATATTGGAGACCCAATTTGAATGTCTAACGGGAAAAACTATCTTAGCCTTTAAGAGTTTATTTAATTCAGCCTTTATTTGACTCTCTAGGTTAGGATGAATTTTCCTCAACTTCTGTTGCACTGGTTTTTGTTCAAATAGCATTGGAATGGTATGTTGAATAATTGATGGATCGTATGTTTTTAAATCATCATATTTCCAAGATAAGACAGATTTATTTCGTGTTAACAGCCTAATGAATGCTGTTCTTTCTTCTAAAGAAAGTCCTAGTACGAAATTGTTGTTTTGAGGATTTTCCTCAATACCTAGGTTTATCAATTGAAATCTTAAAATGGAACTCTGGAGTTTTGAATTGGTCACTCGTTTAAACCTATCTTTAATATCATAAAGATCTTCAAGCTTGACCACTGGTTTTGGTATTGAGTTTTCCTCTTGCTTTTCTTTCATTTGCAAGTCATGATCACTTTCATCAATGATTTGGTCATCGTAGGACTTATCAGAAGTCAAGAAGTTTAAAATGTCTTCATCATGATTGAATACTCTCCAATTGGTGACATTATCAGGAATTGATGGTCTAAAAATTAACTCTACTGAAAATCTATCTAGACTGTAATCTTCGGATGGAAGGAATTTGGAGGCAATATTAGCTAGAAGGTCTGTTGTTGAATTTTGAGAGCTAGGGATGGGAGAAATATTGAATGCTAAAAATTGAGAGATGAGTTCCTGCACTAAATACTGATAGTGTTTAAGATGACCAGAAAGGCAATGAATTTCATTTCTAACCTGTTTAATGACTATTTCTGAATCACCAAACACTTTCAAATATTGAACCTTGAGACTGATTGCTTTATAGAGTCCTTGAACCAGGGCCTCATACTCAGCTGTATTATTTGTTCACTGAAATTCTAGTCTGCATGATAACATAGTTTTTTCCCCATCAGGGCTAACTAAAATACATCCTGCTCCTGCACCTTCACTAGATTTAGAACCATCAAAATATAGTGGCCAAAATAAAGAATTATCAACAATTTTATTTACAGTTTCCTTAGCAATATTAACACATCCTGACCTATCTGTTTGTGAAAAGTTTTTGATCTGCGATGTGAGATTATTAACGGGGAAAGGAGATGGTTGCGCATTGAAATTGCCAAATAATGATTCAGATGAATAATTCCCCAAAATATTGTTATTGAATGCTATTGGTTGATTTTCTTGTTCAAACTCAGTAACAGTATGGGTCATGTGTTTTTCCAATCGATTTTGATCTGATTTGGCTTTCCTTTATAAGGTAGCCACATATGGGACCAATCGGTGGAAATATAACCATGGAGTTTTTCAGACCAATCTCTACTTAGAATCAACCCATAGAATTCAGGTATATCAGCGATCAAAATATAAATTCTTTGAACCACTCTAGGATCAGCTGATAGCCTAATAGTTAGTGAGTTTATTTCCCCTAAAACCTGGACCTTAGTTCTATCCAACTGCATAATATGAATTGCATACTTTTCGGGTTCGATGTTCAGTTTTGAGCAAACTAAAGCTGGCATTATATTAGAGGAAGCCCCTGAGTCAATCAAATAGTTGTGTAGATTTCTATTATAGATCTCATAGGTTAAGAGGAAACGAGGAGTATGAGAATTTGATCTATCCCCAATTAAGACCGCATCAGTAGCTTCCACTCTACCAAGAGGTGGTTGGCCTGAATCATTGGCAGCCTTGGACAATACAGCATTAGGAAGAGGTGAAGAAGGAACGACATTTAACTCTTTAAGGAGTAATTTCTGCTGATGCTTGAGTTTGCTAAGTTCAAACATGGTTATATTTGCCTTAGTCTTCTTCATATCTTCGATAATATTGTAGTCCATAGAATCTGATACTACCAATGTCTTAGATGTTGAAGGTAGATTTGAAGATGAAGGTTGATTTTGGGATGGTATCGCTGTTGCTTTCTTTACGGGAACCTTTTCTTTGGTAGTAGTGGAACCTGCATTCCTTTTCTTGGAAGTTGCCTGAAGGGGTTCAGGAGTACCTTTACTCCTAGTAGTCACAGGGAAAGCTTCTTGTTCGTTTTCTGTATCAGAGTTAGGTAAAATGAAATCCCACATTCCATGGCATTCAACAGTCTCCTCTTCTTCTGGTTCTTCAGATGGTAAGACTGTTTCATCTTCTTCGTCTTCTTCAGGATCTGAATCTGCATTAGATATAGCATTTGGTGGTTTTGATTCAGGTTTCTTGAAATTTCTAAATGGCCTTTTTGTTGAGGTTTCAACTACTTGCTTTTTGATTTCAACCATTTCGTTTGACATAGTCTTGAGGACTTTTTGTAAACCTTCCATATCATATGGATCCTTAGGGGTTTTCTTCTTTGAATCATCCTTGAAAGAAACTTTTTTGGATTTCCTATCTTCAAGAGCAGCTTTCTTTTCTAAAGAAATAATACGTTTCTCTACGGAGAGCGCCTCTTTCATGTTTTCAGCTAACGTTGGTTTTGCAGCCCTGTCTACGAAAATAGCTATATTTGATGGTAGGGCGGTTATATACCATTCGCTTCTGATTTGCTCACTTGGTTTAGAGGCGGTTGGAATCTTATTCAAAAGTTTGTTAAATCGTGAGTTGAATTCCTTGATAGGTTCTTTAGATTCTATCCTAAGATTGGTGAGATCATTAATTAATGTTGCTAAAGATCTATCATCACCATACTTAGTAAGAAACTGTTCTTCGAAAATATTCCAGCTAGTGATGGATCCAGAGGGCAGAGAAAAATACCAAGATCCGCTGATCCTTGTAAGGTATAAGGGAAAAGCCTAACTACAACATCTTCTTCTGTCACTCCTTTTAAATTAACTGATAACATGAAATTGTTAATATGTTCTTCAGCTTGTGTTCCTGCATCTAGATTAAATTTGGGTAACCATTTTTCAGGAGAATCAGGTAATGGATGTAATGGTGCAGGCATATTGACCGCACCAGGACTATTCCATGGATTCTGAGCCATTGAAAAATTGATAGCAGATGAAATTCCAGATGTTTGGGAAGGATTGATACTGAGGATTGACTAGGTTAGGATGTTGAAGCTATTGATCCCTGTTGAACAACAATATGTAATGGAAGAGTGGATGGCTGACTTCGCACTAGAGAAGATGAAATGGAGGATGAAAAAGATTCACCCTCAGATCCTTAAATATTCTTTTTTGCCCTTTTCCTTTTGGGTAAAGGCAACTCGGTAGGCTCAATACCGAGCTTTCCACTCTAAAGTCGGGTAAGGGGGTGAGGTAGATTGAATTGAGAAGTTTGATTGCCTTGAGATACTTCAAATTTCTGTGGTGATATTGAAAAGCCTTGAAGTTTATGGATGAGATACTAAACTTCAGGAGACTTAGTATCTAATCATTCTGAAGTATGGTGGGTTTGAGCAGTGGTAGTTGACTCCTCTTTTTCTCATTTGAACACTGGAGTTCCAGTAGGCAACTGAGAGGTACGAGGTGAGGTGGAGGGAGATTTACTCTCAGAATGGGCTATCAATTTGGGTTTTCTTGCCATTCACAGTTCATGCCCTCCTTCTAGTGCCAAAAATGTTGATGCTTCGAAAATCGCTGCAACAACATCGGGGATAACCACTCGGTTTGGACCTTAAATGCAGCTCCTTTTTCGTTTGGTCTGGTGGCTCCGACTGGATATAATGGGAACAGTTTCCCAATTATTAATAAATAGGATGGATAAGTGGTTGGTTCTATGATATTTAATGATAATGGATGAATGGTTTAATCTTAAAAGTAAGATTATAAACAACTATCCTATCCCGGGAAATTTCTGCTATTAGTGTAACTTTTGATGGCCTTTATTCACAAACAGGCATATAGATGACTCTCTCGGTAAACAAAGATGCTTATTCATTTGATAATTACTAAATTCAAATAGTTGAACAAAGCAATTAAGCAAGCATTATTACACTATTTTTCATATATATCACAAACATAGATATGATTGCAAGAATAACAGTCCTTAGACATTCAATAGTGAAAAGTACAAGGATTGCTGTTAAAACACACACACACACACACACACAGATATATATATATATATATATATATATATATATATATATATATATATATATATATATATATATATATATATATATATATATATATTATATATATATATATATATTCAATGATAGCAAGATTTAAACAAATTCCAATTCACATAAAGGAATAACACAAGAGCACAGATAATAGTACCATATGTTGCATGGATTGCTCCCGATATCAATCGCATTCAAATTACTTTTTCTAACTTAGAAACACTTCCATAAAAGGAAATAGTGCACATGTCATCAAAGATTTCTTCGTTAAAATTTGGAATACTGGCCCAGCTTTCATAAAAATATAGATCAGAAGCACAGTAGTGTGACTTAGTGATTTGAGTTTGTACAAAAACTAAAGACCCTTTCCAAATGCATGAAAGGGCCTATAAATACTAATTAATCTAACTAATTACAAAATAAAAGTGCTATTTAATTGGTACAACTATGCTATGAATATCTCCTCAAAATCGGCTTGTCCTTAGTCGGCAGCATGATTTATTGTTTTTTATGATCTCCCTTCGGCTTGAGCTGGCAGATATCTGGCATCGGTTGCAAATCTAGAGGGTGACTTAGGCGAGAATTCGGTTGAGTTGAATATGTGGCATCTTGGATCTCAGGGATCATGCAACTGATGGCATCAGTTAAACATTTGAGTGCGGCCCTCTGACTGTATGGCTTGATTAAGAAAAACCAAAAGGCATCCCAAGTTAAACTTTGGATGCCAGCGATTAGTCTTCCATTCTTTTCCAATTCCTGACTGCATGTTTGTTCCAAGGCTTTGGCCGATGTCAATTTACCTGGATTACACTGTGAAATCATATTAGACAGATAAAGAGTGTCATTGACAAATTCAATTAAAGTGCTAGTAGATAACCAACATCTTGAGGTTTCTCTTTTGGCCTTCATTAGTTGCGTCTGCCATTCTAGGAATAGGATGTCTTTGTGTGACTCTAGAATTTTGGGCAGATCTGAAGCCTGTCCTTCACTGGAGTCTTGCTAAGCAAGAAAGTTGGTTAAGGTCTCATCGGCCTGTTCTAAATCCTACCTAGCTTCAACTAATTTATCAACTATTGATGTAGTAATCTCACAAAGAGGTTCAGCCAGAGAAATGTTACGACATAGCAGTTTTAGCTGTGTAATCAATGCCTTATTGATTTGTAGAGCTTCTGTTGTGAACTCTGCTACTTGAGGGAGGTTCCTGAACTTTTCTACTTCTTGTGATAGTTGAGCGATTCACTCATCTTTAGCCTTGCTCATTTGTTCATTCATCGCCTTTAATCTGGCCAATGCTTCAGACAATTCCTTCTATTTCTGGACTACACTCGAATCTATCCTCTGTTTTTCTTTGAGCAATTGCTCATTTAATTGGTTGTTTGTCTGCCGCTGTGTTGATAGTTGCTATTCCAATTATTCTATTTTCTGTTGTGCTTCAGACACCTGCGACTGCAATGAACCAATAATTTGATCTTTTTCCTTAAGGAGACTGCTTACTTCCAAGGCTTTATCCATGGTGGCTGCCGAATAAGCTCCGGCATACTGGGAGAGTTTCGTAAGGTCATCGGGAGGGTTGAATTCCTCCTTCCACACCATATTAGCCATCTCTGTTTGATCAGGCAAAAGGAAGATTGATCAAGTCTCCTCCTTTTCCTCTGTCTTTTAACCACAACCCTGTGTTTGGGACTGTAAAAGACATCTAACGGCGGTATGCCTTCTATCTGTAAAACAATCTGATCGGATGGATGTTTGGAAATTATTTCCGCATCTTTGTTACTAGGTAGGCCGATGGTCCCTTCACTTGGAACCGTAGTTGTGGTTGTTTCTTGACTGACTGTCACTTGGGGTATGCCGAATCCTGGTGGAGTCTCGGGATTGTTTATAATAGAGTCAAATTTTTTCCACTCTTGGAGGAGTTTGGGATCAATTTGGGTCTCTAAATCAATAACTTCAGTGTTCTGCTTTCTTTCTTTCTCGTATTCTATTTCCTTCTCTTTTCTGTTTTCTGGCTCTTTTCCCTTTTCGGGAATTTACTCTGTAGCAGGAGGCTCGTCAATACTCTTCTGTCCAGGGTCGCTTGACTTTGTTGTTGGTGTAGTAGCCAATAAGTCCAGAGGCAGAGTTTGCAACCTCTGTTCTTTGAGCCTATTGAATTCTACCAGTCCTTCATCATTATATTTCATTCTAGACAATGTTTTAACCTAAGACAATGATTCTGCTGAAGAAAATAGATCATCAAACTCATCTTTTTCATGGTCAAACTTAGTAAGTTTGGCCTGTTCAAGAACATTATAGGCAACCTTCCAGGGATCGAATTGCCTGTTAGGAATGGTCACAAGATTGAGCATATTTATTTTACCTTCTTCCTTCTCAGCATGTTTTCAATCAAGTATGGTATAAACACCACATCTCAAAGGGAATATGGGCCATAGCTGCTTTTTAGAAGTCCTCAGGGTTTTGGATGTTCCAGCAGTTGTGATTTGGTAAGCTAATTCTCATGCCAACAGTTTATCAGGTACATACAATGGGAGGACATGGGGTCTTGTGGCGCTACCAAACACCCTTATATATGTGAATTTATCTTCCCTGAACCAATTTCCCATAGCAGTCAAGTCAACTTCTTCCTCCTCGGAAATCCTTGGGGCAGGCTTATCAAAAATGGAATAATATATAGGCAACATGAAACCATTACATATTTCATATAAGTGGTCTTTATAATGTGCCTTCCATAACATCTGATGATAGATGTGGATTGGCTTAGGGTCCTGTGGCATCCACCTCCACCCAAGTATTGGGTATTCAGAATTAAAGCAAAGCATATCCATAACATAAGCACTGTAATAGAAGGGGGGAATAGTCCTGGTGGTTTTGCGTGAATTGAATCTAAAATCAAGAATTGCAGAGGCTAATTTATCAGACAATATATTCGCCCAATCCATGACATAACTACTAGTTGCCGCTTCCATTAAAGGAACCATTTTGATATCAAATTTTGCTGAATCATGCATTCCCCATATCCTACACATCATTGCCCCAGCGTAACAGTAAGGAGATGCTAAGGAATCCACGGAGTACTTACCTGATGATTCATGTTTGTTCTTTGCGGGATTCTGTCTCCACTGTCTAATCGGGGCTGATTCCGTCTTATTCTTCTCTGCGAATTTCTTCATAAAAGATTTGTTGTATTTCTTTTCAGGTTCAGGCAAATGGTACATTTCAGGCTGAAATGAACTGAAAACTCTTCCATCAACTGTGCAAAACGTCCTATTAGAAATAGGAATTTGTTCGACCACCCATCTGACCACATCAGTGTAAGGAAGAATTTTCTCCCGAGCTGCTATCCTATGCAAAAATCAGTCGGCCAAATCTTTCAGGGAGGCTTCGGATTTATTACTCGAGCCTGCAGTAGCTTCTTCTTCTGTTTCCTCTAGTTCTTCCGCCTCAATTAAATTATAGATGCTTTGCCAGCTTGTATTTCCAAGGCCGAGACATGTAGTGTCCGAAATTAGGCCCTTTCTGCTTGGTCCTGGGTCACTGGTGGGCTGGATTGTTACTGCAGGGGCCGTTGCCACAGCGGATCTCTTGGATTTCTTTCCCATTTGCTTAAAACTTGATACTTCGATGGAATTCTACACAGGGAAGGAAACCAGCGCGATACAGAGAAATAGATAGCAAGAGCCAATATGAAAGAGTTATATCTTTTAACGAATAATCAAAGATCATAGTGAAATTGCCGCAGATAGAATCTAAGTGGAAAATCGCAGCATAACTGCTTCATTAATTGGCCACTTCACCTGTCAATCATGATAAGGGAGCTTTTAAGTATTCATCATAACGTCCATATGATTCAAGCGTGGCTTGGATTTTTGGTGGCTAATCGCATTTGATGATTGGTGACGTGAACAGGAAGGTTTTATTATATAGTCCAAAATATCGTTCAAACCAAAGGTGGTATAATGCATGCCAATCTTTAATATGCTTCGAAACACGTGTCGTGATTTGATGCATCGCAATCGGGACAGGGCTCAGGTCACTTTATTTATGCCATTGCGAAATCGTCAATCGCCGATGGCGATACGCCTTATCGCATCGGTAGATTTGAAGGTGTCACAGTTAATGCATTTATTACCATAGTCAATTACCGATAACGATACCTTTTATTGCATCGGGAGATTTGAAGGTGTCACAGTTAATGCATTGATTACCACAGCTGATTGCTGATAACGATACCTTTTATCGCATCAGGGGGAATGGGAGGGGGTTCCTTATAGATGATGCGCTTTGGCTTTCCCTGATATCCGATAGAAATTTCCCTTTTCGGATCGGAATAATTCAGTGGGCCCTTATACATGTTTTTTCTTATTATTGCGATATGCGATCTTGCGATCACTTTATCGTAATAATAAAAAGTTTTATGATTTGTTTAAAAGACCTATTTTATCATTGTTTGAAAAGGCATATCACATTTCAGTTGGACCTTTTAATGAGGGTTTTTCTAATGATGAGTTAGTACCAATTTATTCACACATCTATGTTTAAAAGGGACCCATTTCATATTATGATTTTTTGAGAAAAATTTTATGAAATGGGGGGTTGTTGTATAGAAAAATAGAACACAAGGTATGCAATCTTGTGAAATCCTTGTATGGCCTATAGAAAGCCTCGTGAGCCTGGTATGAAAGGTTAACTGAGCATCTTCTGAAACTCAACTTCAAACATTATTATCTGGATGATGCAACTTTTGTTTTCAAGAAAGTTGGAAAAATAGTTGTATATCATGTGTTTTATTTAGATGATAATTTGATGACATGGAACAATGAGAGCTACATTGCATCCATAAAGGATGAATTGAGGAAAGGTTTTGAAATGACTGAATTGGGATATGTTCACTACTATCTTGGTATTGAAGTAACTCAACATCTTAAGTTTATATTCCTCTCTCAGAAGAAGCACATTGGAGATTTATTGAACAGGTTTGGAATGAATGACTGCAATCTTTTAACTACTCCATTGGAACAGAACTTGAAGCTCACATCCATTGAAGGAAAAGAATTTGAGGATCGAACAAAGTATAGACTACTTGTAGGAAGTCTCAACTAATGTGCATTATGTATAGTTAGATGACCCATGGTTAAATACATTTATAAACTTTTATAAATTTTTGATAGAAACATCTAAATCTCTATCATACTTCTGTGCTGGATTTAAAATGAAAAAACAAAACCGATGATATATTTTATCACAGAAATTAATATCGAAATACGAAATTCATATTTATATAAACTATATTTCTATTTAGTAATAAATTTATTTATATTAAAAAATTATATTTTGTATTCTTAAATTTAAAATCCTCAAATTCCACAAAAATACTTTTCTGAAGTATAATAATATGGAATCACAGATACAAATTTTGGAATTTTGGAGGCTTGGTTACTGAGAAGTTGCATTACTGGGATGATAAGTATGAATGAGTTTTACTTTGTAGTGTCCTTGTCATCGTCCTTGGATATATGTTACTCTAGTTGAGCAACTCTAAAGCTTAAATCGTTGATTAGTTTATCATTTGATATTACTTCTACATCTCATTCTTTATTTTGTCTATTACTCATCCTTTCCATATGCCATGACCATCACATGTTGCATCACACTATATGCTTTCACCCCCTATATCTTGTTTTCCATTTGCTCGAATTGTCTCTGAGGAGGGGAGATCCAAGCCCTTGAGTTCTTCACATGTATCCCTTTCACAATTTGCAACATTGATGGTGCACTGGATAGTTTATATCCCTCCTTGAATACCACACAAACGAGTTCATGTCATACACAAAAAACAATATATTAATATATCTTCACATTCTTAAACAACAGTTAATATTAATACTAATGTGTATTATAGGGTTGCAAATAAGAATATTTTCTATATATAAAGATGTGAAACATACATACATATATATATATATATATATATATATATATATATATATAGAGAGAGAGAGAGAGAGAGAGAGAGAGAGAGAGAGAGAGAGAGAGAGATGTGTGTGTGTGTGTGTGTGTATATATAGATATATATAGATATAATATTATAAAGAATGAGCATAGATCCATGTTAATTCCAAATATATGAAGTGTTGAGAGGATTCAAATCTCTCTAGAAGAAAATATTTTTTCAAATTCTATACTAGAAAAGAAATTTACACCTCCAAAAATTTGATCCCTCTAAACTTTTGATAGATTTGAAATTAAAATAGATATATATTGATTATAAAATTAAAATTAAAAGCTCCAAGGGTTAGCTCAACTGGTCGAGTCCCCGTTGTTAAGTACCTCGCTGATCGGTTGGTCAGAGGGTCAATTCTCCTCGACACCCTTGGGGTTAGGCCCTGCTAGTCTCGCTGATGGGCTTTAAAAGATTCCCTTCGGGTTGATCTGCTTATATTTTCCATGGATGTAGTGGTCACTCACTGTCCATGAACCACCTATAAAATAAATAAATAAATAATTAAAAATAAAACATATATTAAAATTCACTTTACTTTCATAATTCAAAAGAAAAAAAATCACATTCACATCACTACCCATTCCCACTCCTTTGGAAACTGAGTGAGAAAATACATAGATGTCTTTACGAGTTTAGGCTTATGCGATGTGAGCAATTTCTATATAATACTTCTAGGTCCATCACATTTTGTTTGAATCACC
The DNA here is from genome assembly GCA_031772625.1 of Pinus tabuliformis. Lineage (NCBI taxonomy): Eukaryota > Viridiplantae > Streptophyta > Pinopsida > Pinales > Pinaceae > Pinus > Pinus tabuliformis. The sequence goes on along the minus strand of CM062808.1, from coordinate 428,548,638 downwards.
TATTTTATTTTCTTTATAAAAAGTATGATTATAAATTTAATAATATATTAAAGAAAATCATAACCACTTTATCCCATATATTTAACATTATTATATATATCATCTAATTGATTTTTTTATAGGTTAAGTTTATGTCTTGTTTGGATGGTGATTTTTGTAATGTCCCTTTCCAAGAAGATAAATTTTTCATTTCGATTTGGATAGAAAGAAACATGAAAAAAAAATGAAAAAAAGAAGAAGTGAAATGAATAATTAATTTAAAAATAAAGGAGATAAAGGGAAAACCCATAATCTTTGATGACCCATGGTAGTTTGGTGCCCATGGTATTTGGAGAAGGAAAATTATAAAATGGTGGATGGGAGTTCATTTGGTACATGAACCATTATTGATTGATATTTCATTAATACTTCTAGGAGCTCTTGTGGCTTAAGGTGAGAGGGAAAAATCATAATTGTATTTCCTAGTTTCAGTGTTGAAATTCACACCCTAGTTGATGGTGGTTGGCTTTGGTGCTTAAAAGCACACCCTATCCAATTATTGTGTCACATATTGTTAGTTGTGCTTTAGTGGGCCAAAACAAATAGTGTAGGTTTGCTTTACTTTTTTAAAACAAATTTACTTGATGGTATATATTTATATGATAGTGAGTTGAAGTAGAAAAAGCTTAAAGAGTCTATGTTTTCCACCTTTTCTGGTTTGTTATTAATAGAATTCAACTAACTAATATTTGTTAATTTTAGATGGATTAAATTATTATTTTTAATGCAAAAATGGATTTTGACTCTTAAATACCCCTCTAGCAAGTAGATTGGCAATGTTCACATCCGATTTCTGCAATTCCATCAATCCAAAATAATTCATGCTAAAATTTAGGCCAAAAATGCTTGTTTCCCTTCCCATTATTTTCAGTGGCCTTAAAAATACTAGTTTATAGCATGTTTAGACTTTGACATTTGAAGTATATATAAAAAAATATAATATAAAATGTCATTTGTAGCAAAATGAAAGATGACATGATTGATGTATCATCAATTGAGATATTTTGTAATTTTTGCATAATTAATGACTAGATTTGTTTTGCTAGTTTATAGTCACAATCACCAAAAATCTCCACATGAACATATACCAAATTTGAATTGGTGAAAGTATTTATTACCTCTCATGATGATAACTCGTACAACTATCTTAGAGATGAACTTTGTGGTAGTATGACAATCACCACACACATGAGGATTTTTAATGATTCTGAGAGGTGTCCCAATAGCTGTGTTGATCAACCCAAAAGTCATGGCAATCTTCTCCCTATGGTAGTGAAGCGATTCTTCATTAAACTCCTCATATATATAATGAAAAACAAAGTTTGTATTAGGTACATGCCCAACCTTTTTCCATTTAATTTCACCAGATTTTCATATGTCTCTTTTCTTTGTGGATGTGATTCATCTATTGCACCCAGAGAATGCAACTAGCTTTTCACCTCAATCTAGCTTTGTCCTACTTTTTTTTCAATTCTCTAGATTCCATCATGTTATTCAACATTTCTACACAATCCCATTGATTAAGTTATGCAGGTATATTGGAAATCAATACACATGTTGCATCATCTTTTGGTTCCAACCTAAGAATACACTTTGTTGCATACTTTCCCAGTACCAAGTTCCCATAGATTCTAGAGGCACGAATCAATGTTCATCGTATCAAAGCATTGTTTTCAAATGACATGAATTTAATAGCTTTCATTGCCTCATCAGAGTGCCTTGCATGAACAAGAAGGTTAACTATATAGGCATAATGTTCTGCTCTTTGGAAGACAACATAGTCCCGAATCATTGAATCAAACAAGTGATGGTCTTCCTAAAGTATAAATATAACTTTAATATCTAATAATATAGTTTTTAGTTTTCATAGTAGATATCAATATTGTTGGTCATAAAAAAATAATAAATGATTCAATAACACCATCTTATTAGACATTATTAGTGCCACTGCCAGAACTAGCCTACACAAAATCCCCATAAGCCCACACAAAGACAACATACATATTTATATATTTGAGATTTCAAACTAAAGTATATGTATAGCTAGCATAAAAGTTTGATGGCATGATCTTAATTTATTTACTTTATTCCAAGAAACAAACACTTCATATTCAATATTCCAAGGGGAAATCTAAATAAACCTATAATTATGTGTTATCGTTGTGAAGGATCGAATCAACTTGCCCCTTTACCAGCCAAAATATGAACCTATCCACTTATGCAAAAGGTGTTGCTACCACAATGCTACCTATATATATTGGAAACATATGGAATTCATAAACAAAAACAAATGATTAAAACCACTAAAATAGTCCATTTTCCTTGGAGTGTTTCTCAAATATCTTGGCTTAATAGCCAGATAAAATATATGGTGACAGAAAGATACAGAGAATATTTTCTACTTATTTTCACTAGGGAGGCAACCATTAAATATACAATACTAGAAATTAATTCTCTTGATATTTAAGAACAATAAGAACAATATTATAATGCAAAGAGGATCAATCATGGTCCATAATACAGTAACTTATATGGCGAGAAAATATTTCTAGAAATATTATGGGAGAGAGCACATTGCTCCCAACCAATGAGTTGCACAATAGCACCTCCCCCCAAGCTCAAACTTATTGCCTCCTCTATTTAATGATTAACCTCTTGTCCCAAAAGAAGATAAAATCCGAAAGGCCCCAATATATTTTTCCTAACAAGGGACCTGCTTTTAAGGTCTACCACATTTTTTTACTTTACCTAGGCTTTTTCTTTTCATTAGGAAAAATTCTTTCCTTTTTCATCTTAAGCACATTTTTCTCTTCCATTGTCTTTTTCTTAGCATGTTACCTAACTTACCATTTATTTCCATATAAGTTTATCATGAGTTGTTGGTTGATGTTTCGAACCATCTAATGCGGTTCCACCTAAGGGAAAAGGTGAAAAAATCAGTCAGTGAGAATGTTTAAATAACAAGGATGCATCTGGTTCTAGAGTTAGTCGTTAAAAATTAGTTGAATAAATTTATTAATATTTTGTTATGTTTTATTTTATTTTATTAATATTTTTAATAAAAATAATGTTGAATTCAAATTAGTTAGATTAATTTAATAATAATATAATACAAAATGAATATTTGCAAATATTTAATTAAAAATAAGTTTAATATATTTATCAAATGGTTATTATTAAAAAATATATATATTCAACAATTAGATTTCAATATTATTATATTAAAATATTGGATAATATTTTAATAGGGGGGTCAAAAAGATATATATTGCAATATAAAAGTAAAAGTAATAAATTAATTAATTAATTAGCTATTATTATATATAGCAATTAAAAAAAAATTACGAAGAGAGGGAGGGGATCCAACCTCTACTTAATTCCAACCATCGTCCCTTTTAAGATTAATAACGCACTTTTCAATTTCAATGGCTTCTCGAAGCTTCCATTGATGGAAGTGATCAACCCTGGCGATGACCCGAGAATCGTCATTACAGACATGGTGATTGGATTTCACTGCATGATCCTCATTGCAGACATGGTGATTGGATTTCACTACATGATCCTCGTTGCAGACATGGTGGTTGGCTTTGGTGCTTAAAAGCACACCCTATCTAATTATTGTGTCACATGTTATTAGTTGTGCTTTAGTGGGCCAAAAAGAATAGTGTAGGTTTTCTTTATTTTTATAAAACAAATTTACTTTATGGTATATATTTATATGATAGTGAGTTGAAGTAGAAAAATCTTAAACTGTCTATGTTTTCTACCTTTTCTGGTTTGTTATTTATAGAATTCAAGTAACTAATATTTGTTAATTTTAGATGGATTAAATTATTATTTTTAATGCAAAAATGGATTTTGACTCTTAAATACCCCTCTATCATGTAGATTTGCAATGTTCACATCCGATTTCTGCAATTCCATCAATCCAAAATAATTCATGCTAAAATTTAGGCCAAAAATGCTTCTTTCCCTTCCCATTATTTTGAGTGGCCTTAAAAATACCAGTTTATAGCATGTTTAGACTTTGACATTTGAAGTATATATAAAAAAATTATAATATAAAATTCCATTTGTAGCAAAATGAAAGATGACATGATTGATGTATCATCAATTGAGATAGTTTGTAATTTTTGCATAGTTAATGACTAGATTTGTTTTGCTAGTTTATAGTCACAATCACCAATAATCTCCACATGAACATATACCAACTTTGAATCGGTGAAATTATTTATTACCTCTCGTGATGATAACTCGTACAACTATCTTAGAGATGAACTTTGTGGTAGTATGACAATCATCACACACACGAAGATTTTTAATGATTCTGAGAGGTGTCCCAATAGTTGTGTTGATCAACCAAAAAGCCATGGCAATCTTCTCACTATGGCATCAAAGCGATTCTTCATTAAACTCCTCATATATATCATGAAAAAGAAAGTTTGTGTTAGGTACATACCCAGCTGCCTTCTTTTTTCCATTTAATTTCACCATATTTTCATATATCTCTTTTGTTTGTGGATGTGATTCATCTATTGCACCCAGAGAATGCAACTAGCTTTTCACCTCAATGTAGCTTTGTCCTAATTTTTTTTCAATTCTCTAGATTCTATCATGTTACTCAACTTTTCTACACAATCCCATTGGTTAAGTTATACATATATATTGGAAATCAACGCATGTTTCATCATATTTTGGTTCCAACCTAAGAATACACTTTGTTGCATACCTTCCCAGTGCCAAGTTCTCGTAGATTCTAGAGGCACGAATCAATGTTCATCTTATCAAAACATTGTTTTCAAATGACGTGCATTTAATAGCTTTCATTGCCTCATAAAAGTGCCTTGCATGAACAAGAAGGTTAACTATATAGGCATAATGTTCTGCTCTTTGGAAGACAACATAGTCTTGAATAATTGAATCAAACAAGTGATGGTCTTCCTAAAGTATAAATATAACTTTAATATCCAATAATATAGTTTCTACTTTTCATAGTAGATATCAATATTGTTGGTCATAAAAAAAAGTAATAAATGATTCACTAATACCATCTTATTAGACCTTATTAATGCCACCGCCAGAACAAGCCTGCACAAAATCCCCATAAGCCCACACAAAGACAACATACCTATTTATATATTTGAGATTTCAAACTAAAGTATATGTATAGCTAGCATAAAAGTTTGACGGCATGATCGTAATTTATTTATTTTATTCCAAGAAACAAACACTTCATATGCAATATTCCAAGGGGAAATCTAGATAAACCTATAATTATGTGTTATCATTGTGAAGGATCGAATCAGCTTGCCCCTTTACCAGCCAAAATATGAACCTATCCACTTATGAAAAATGTGTTTCTACCACAATGTTACCTATATATATTGGAAACATATGGAATACATAAATAAAAACAAATGATTAAAACCATGAAAATAGTCCATTTTCCTTGGAGTGTTTCTCAAATATCTTGGCTTAATAGCCAAATAAAATATATGGTGACAGAAAGATACAGAGAATATTTTCTACTTATTTTCACTAGGGAGGTAACCATTAAATATAAAATACTAAAAATTAATTATCTTGATATTTAACAACAATAAGAACAATATTATAATGCAAAGAGGATTAATCATGGTCCATAATACAGTAACTTATATTGCAAGAAAATATTTCTGGAAAAATTATGGGAGAGAGCACATTCCTCCCAACCAACGAGTTGCACAATAGCACCTCTCCCCAAGCTCAAACTTATTACCTCCTCTATTTAATTATTAATCTCTTGTCCCAAAAGAAGATAAAATCCAAAAGGTCCCAATAGTTTTTTCCTAACAAGGACTGCTTTTAAGGTCTACCATGTTTTTTTACTTTACCTAGGCTTTTTCTTTTCATTAGGAAAAAGTCTTTCCTTTTTCATCTTAAGCACACTTTTCTCTCCCATTGTTCTTTTCTTAACATGTTACCTAACTTAGCATTTATTTCCATTTAAGTTTATCTTTCAACCCAACACAATGTTTCTCTCCAATTATGTTGTTTCCCCCATGGTAATATTTCTTCTAGGAATTTTGGAAGAATTTGGGAAGGTCCACCATGTGGACTTAACCACTTATTAAATCCTATGATAACAAGAATTCTATATTACTCAAGAGATCTTTCCCACAACATTTCCAAAAATAAAAGCATTTGTTTATCATAAAATTTATTTAAATAAAAATTTCAACTTAAGCCATGGGCGCATGGCGAATGAGTCAAACAATATATAAAATTAAATATAAAATAATCATGTTTGTAAAAGAAATTGAGGGAGGGGTATCACATCGACCCTAAGAAAATGTGAAGATTTTGATCAATTCTTTCAGATTTATCACATCATGGGTTGTTGGTTGACGTTTCGAACCATATAATGTGGTTCCACCTCAGCGTAAAGGTGAAAAAATCAGTCAGTGAGAATGTTTAAATAACAAGGATGCATATGGTTCTAGAGTTAGTCGTTAGGAAATAGTTGTTAGCAATTAGCCGTTAAAACTTAGTTGAATAAATTTATTATTATTTTGTTATGTTTTATTTTATTTTATTAATATTTTAATTAAAATAACATTGAATTAAAATTAGTTAGATTGTTTTAATAATAATATAATAAGAATTGAATATTTGTAAATATATAATTAAAAATAAGTTGAATATATTTATCAAATGGTTATTATTAAAAAAATTAAATAATATTCAACAATTAGATTTAAACATTATCGTATTAAAATATTGGATAATATTTTAATAGGGAGGTCACCGATAGTGCAAACTATCTTCACTTCCATTAATCAAATATCATATTACATATATACAGGAGTATTGTCTCAAGATAAGAAAACTACCTTGGAGATACAATATGTTGGTTGAGAGAATACCTCAACCACACACCAAACTAGGGAAACCACTCCTATAGAATAGGAACATACTCTTTACATAGAAATTCACAACTGAGACAAGTGGAATTACTTTTTCCAACACTCCCCTTTAGTGACTACTTGTCTCTATATCAATCTACAAGATCTACATCTGGTCCAGTCTCGTAATTACACCTTGTACCTTGTTCATGCGATTATTGATGTCCATATAAAGGAACAACCATCTACCGGAATGCATGGGTTCCCAAACGCTGCAACCGCCAGTCTACTAGGAAGTCCTTCACATACATGGTTCATCCAACCTCTCGATGAACTCCCTCTAGCTATAAAATTTCACCTCATGGAGTCTAAAACCAATACGGCCCACCCAAGTGTATCCATCGTGCATGAAACACTCTTCCAGGGTGTTAAAACTCTCTTACAAAGGGTATGCATGCCTCTCTGCACCTTACAGAAAGTACATAAAACATTTCAAGACCACAACCTAACCATTACAAAAGAGTATATGACATGTATATTTATTCTAATTACAATATGTGACTCATACTACACTATGAGTGTGTTCCACAAACTCACACTAATTCACACAAACTCGATTGTCCATCATTCTCCAATCTCTGATGCAGCTCCTCTAATGCCATCTTCACTATCATGTCTTCATCATATATGGTTGTTAAGCATTCCTGCAAATAAATTTGTCTATTGCTAGAATGGTCAGTTCCAACAGAGACAAATGTTTGACAATATTTAGCCAAACTAAACCAGAATTACATTACGAACATAACACTTTCTTAAAAATAAAATTTAAGCCATGGAAAAATATCAAATTTCTCTATCTTTGCCCGGGGATGACTTTAGAAAACTATTTTAAAAACAATCTCACCACAGTGGGAGTGAATCAACATTTTCTTCATTCCTTTCTTCAAACCCTCGGCCATATTCGCGCTGCCCGTGCAAAACAGTCACTCGATTGGGAGGGTCGCTTCTAGCTGACCGTCTGAAGACATGTGATTCAAGGGAAAAACTCTCTTGGTCATCGAATAGAATACAACGATGGATAACCGGTCCATTGGGCTCATATTTGACATGACAAAAGCGATGACCAATTTCAAGAGTGCCAATTTTATTGCCGACATGCTCCCACTAATGTTGAGCACCGAAACAAGATCGATTGGAGCATGAGAGATTGAATCTACAACGATATTTCCGTCGCAATTTTCATAATTCCATTTCTTGGAAACTTTGCTGGCCACAACGAAAGCCAATAGTCGGTTCAATGCTTAGATAATGAATAACGACCTATTGTGTGAACCCAATAGTTGGTTTCAAGGGATAGATAATGAATATCGACCTACTGTAGATGCCCAATAACTAGCGGATGGGGGTATTGGATCCAAATATTTGGGCATTGGGTATCCGCAATAAACACCCAAAGGGCCCCAAAACACAACCATCTCCCTCAAATGTGAGGCCATCGCATTGAAATCGTGAGTTCGGGCCTTCTCTCTCACGCAGAAGCAAAATGGTGGCTCCTCCATCACCAATTAGCGCAGCCAATTGACTGCTTACCATGCTTCTTGAGTTAACTGTAATAGGCTAGACCGCTACTGAAACTTTGAAAGTAAATCCATGGGAATTTAACTAGTTGGTCGGCTCCATGCAGGTGGTTCTCCAACGCACAAGCAACACTCAGCGCTCCACCGTCATCGACCGGCATCTGGTACCGGTACACGGGGCTTCCAAGCATGCCTCTTCACGTAGTCACTGTCTCCCCCACGTAGGTGGAGTTCATCCCACTTCTACATGTCACAATCACCGTCGGTTGATTCAGTTTACAAAAAACCCAGTCACAGGCTCACTTCAAGAATGCTGGTTTCAGCGTTTAAAGATTCACGCAGACATCAATAAAAAACATGACCACTCTGGCTATCTACCAAGCGATCTCAACAAAAGGGCCATCTCAAATAAGGCACCGACTACCTATGAACTAGCCTCGCTATCAGGGCCTCCACTAGACCACAAAAAAACTCCTGCTACTCCATGAGTGGATACAGCGTCCCACTACTCCACGCTAATCAGATTCAGATCAACGTTGCTACTGCAGCCACACAGTTCAGACCTAGAGCCACGAAACATTGCCTCTGCACACACGACAACTCGACCTCGCCCTCCCACGCGAAAGCACCACGCCTGTGCAGAACTCCCTCTACCAAGCCTCCACTGCCACAGTACCATAGAACCCCCACTTAGATTCAAAAACAAGAATCTGCAGCCAACTTGCCACTTTGGCCATGATCCGCTACTCCACGTCCGCCAATCGATCCACATAGAGGTGGTGTCTCTTCGGCCCAGTGAACAGCTCTGGTAATATAACAAACAGAACCCACAAAATTGAAATTAGCACACTCAGCCGCACTAGGCACAAAGATTCACACAGCCACTAAGTAGTGATTCAACCTTCACAATCGGCCTCTTCAAGTAGAAAATCAGCGTCAGTGATTCAACCTTCACAATCAGCCTCCTCATTGCCTCAAGCAGAAAATCAGCCTCAATTGGCTTGTCCACCACAAACTAGCCTCAATCAAACAACAACAACAACTGTAATACACCCGCTCAAAGGATGGGCTCGAGCACTGATATCGCTGTTCGAATACACCTCCGCCCAGTTTCCAGCAAGAACTTCAAAAACTCCGCCACTTTGCAGCAGCACAGTCAATAGAAGATTTCTAAGACAGTGGAAGCATTCTCCACTCTCAACACTTCGCTAAGCTCGACCTAAATAAATGGACAAAGCAAAATCAAACATTCAACAAACATTTTATTTCGCTTCAGCTTAGGAGGGGCAAGGCCCTCAGGGTTCTCATACCATCATAAAAAACCGATAGTGCAAACTATCTTCACCTCCATTAACTAAATACCATATTACATATATACAGGAGTATTGTCTCAAGATAAGAAAACCATCTTGGACATTCAACCCCTTTGATATGTTTGAAGGTGATAGGAATCCATTTCCATTTCCACAAAGAAGAACGCAGAACCAAGGCAGCTCATTTCCTCCCAACAGCCAAACTCCTCCACAACCAATGCATGAGAACATGAGCTCGTGGGGCTGGCCGTTCGAGGTTCCCGGCCACGGATCACGCAATGATCCCAGACCAAACGCAAATTATCGGCGCGAGTCTGCTCCTCCTCCTTCCAAGCATCATGAGAACAGAAGAAAACGCTCATTTCCTCCGAACAGCCAAACTCCTCCTCCTGCTTCCAAGCCAACTACAAGTAGAACCAACGCTCATCTAGCAAAGGAGAAGAACGCAGAAGCAACTACAAGTAGAAAGGGGAGAGTGGTTTCGATTCCCGTTTATGCTGCAGGCACCGAATCACCATCTGTGTCTACGAAAGCAGCAAAGGTGGCGGCTCCCAGGATGGAGCAGGGTGTTGCCGCTGTGAAAATACAGTCCACGTTCAGAGGGTTTTGTGTTCGGAATTCAAAGCCGTTGGAGAAGCTGAGGATTATAGGGCAAGTGAAGTCAGAAGCTGATGAAATAGGGAGGCGTCTTTCAACACAAACTCAGTTCATACGTGGAAATGAGTGCGAGTCCCGAAAACTTGACCACCAGATCCTGTCTCTGCTGCTCAGACTCGATGCGATTGAGGTATTTATTTTGACTGCCTTTAATGATTAATGGGCATGAAACGTCAAATTATTACATGATGACATCATTTACCATTATGTTTAACCAAATAATATATGCTCTTCTTTCTTTCTGTGCAGGGTGTGAAGTCATTTGTGCGGGAGTCAAGGAAGGCTGTATACCGTCTATTGCTTCAGCTGGAAGAGACACTCGATGCCATAATCGCAGGAAAATCTATGACTATGGGGGGGCGCGGCCAACAGATATATCATGAGCATACCCCTGAAACGGATTCTCATTCTCACTCTGACCGAAACAGTGGTACTCCTGAATTATCAGAAACGCAATCCCAGACAGAAGAGGTTAGGAAAAAGGAAGAGAATTGCACGATCCATGCTGTAGATTGCGAAAGGGATACCTGCGAAGAACTCAAGGGCTTGGATCTCTCCTCCTCCTCAGAAACAGTTCCAGTTCCACCCAATGAAGCGCAGCATATAGGTGGTGAAGCCATGCTCTCCTCCTCAGAAACAGTTCCAGTTCATGTTCCAGCTCCAGCGAATGAACCAGTGCAGCATATAGGCAGTGAAAGCATACAGTGTGATGCAGCTTGTGATGACCATGGCGATGAGATAGGGAAGGGTCGTGCAGCAGTAGCAAAAATGGAGAATGATACAATCCAGAAGGTGTTGGCAGATCTCTATAGGAAAGTTGAATCAAATGATAAATTAATCAACGATTTAAGCTTTAGAGTTGCTCAACTTGAGCGACTGATATCCAAGGACGATGACAATGACACTGAAAAGTAAAATTCATACATAATTATTATCACGCTTTGAGCTTAGGGAGTTGCTATCGTGCAACTAGTGGGTTGGGACGAATGTGCTCTTTCCCATAATTTTGCTAGAAAGTTTTTCTCACTATATAAGACAACATATAATTATAGGTTATTTTAGATTTCCCCTTAGGATATTGAATATGAAGTTTTTATGTTAGCTATATATATAATTTAGTTGGAAAACTCAAATATGTTTCTTATCCAAAATTAGTTTTTTTTTTTAACTTTACTCAAGCATAGTTGTTTTTATATAAATTTAAATACCCAAATTGGAGATTTGATGTATGAAAAATATATATTTTTGTTTATTATTATTTTTATTTTTTAATTTGTTAATGTAAAATTCATTATTATTTTGAAATGTAATATTATGTGACCAAGTATCCTTCACCTCTGAGTGCAATTAAGATGAAAATTGAAATATTTTATTTAAGGCTTATTTTGAAAGATATTTTTTTATCATTATGTTTAAATTTTTTATGAAATTATTATTTATTATTTTAGATGTAAGAGTATGTGACAACATCTCTCCTCCATATAGGAGTGCAACAATAAATTTTGTGTTTATATATATATATATATATATTTTAATTTATATTGGGAAAATATATGTTACATTTAGAAGAAAAGTTTCTTTCTCTCTGTCTTTTTTAATTCAAAGTTTCAAATGCTATGGTGGTATTGAATCATTTATTATTTTTGTTATGATCAATTGTAATTTTATATACTATGGAAACAAAAAACTATGTTATTTGATATTAAAGTTATATTTATGGAAAAATATCCAATATTATTCATTTTAACAATGCAACATTACTTATATTTAAGTTCTTCACATTGATACCATTACCACTCTTAAAAATAATTTTGAAAATCTTATTTAAAGTCAAATGAAATCACAAAATATGTGTCTATGTCATATACTTGAGCACAATGGAGTCAATCTTTATTTTCACATTTTATATTCTCACATTCCACATAAGGATTCCCATTTTATTGATTTTTTCATCTTGATGCGATGTGAGAAATCAACCTCTAACACACCACCCATAAAGTAGGGAAAGATAAAAGTAGTTTGATTTGTTCTACAGGAATATCTAAATTACAAATGATATTTTTGGTTTGTTAGGTTAGGGACGATGTGATACCACTTCCTCAATTTCTTTTACAAACATGATTATTTTATATTTATTTGTAAATATTGTTTGATTGGTTGGCCAATGGCGTAAGCTGTCTAATTTATTTAAGTAAATTTTATGATAAACAAATGCTTTTCTTCTTGGAAATGTTGTGGGAAAACGTTGAGTAATATGGAATACTTGTTATCATAGGAATTAATAAGTGGTTAAGTCCACATAGTGGACCTTCCCAAGTTCTTCCAAAATTCCTAGAAGCAATATTATCATGGAGAAACAACATAATTGGAGAGAAATATTATGTTGGGTTGAAAGATAAGTTTAGATGGAAAGAAATGCTAAGTTAGGTAAAATGTTCAGTAAATAACAATAAGAGAGAAACATGTGCTTATGGATAACATCGAAATATATTTTTTTACTTACTATTATCAATTAATTTTATATTTGTTATTTTAGATTAGAAAGATGCCTATTAAATTAAAGAAAAGGATGCTTTTTCTTTTAATTCAAAGAGTCAAATTAGATGGTCTTATTGAATCATTTCATATTCTTATTATGACCAACAATATTTATATCTACTATGAAAACTAAAACCTATATTTGTACTTCAGGAAGACCATCACTTGTTTGATTCAATGATTCTGGACTATGTTGTCTTCCGAAGAGTAGAACATCATGTCTATATCGTTAACCTTCTTGTTCATGCAAGGAACTTTGATTAGGCAATGAATGTAGTTAAATTCATTTAATTTGAGCATAATGTTTGAATACGAGGAATATTGCTTGGTGCCTGTAGAATCTACGAGAACTTGGTACTGGGAAAGTATGCAGCAAGGTCTATTCTTAGGTTCGAAACAAAATATGATGCAATATGTGTGTTTCTTTCCAATATATATGCATAACTTAATCAATGGGATTGTGTAGAAAATGTGAGTAACATGATGGAATCTAGAGAATTGAAAAGAAAGTAGGACAACTAGATTGAGGTGAAAAGTGAGTTGCATTCTTTGGCTGCAAGAGATGAATCACAACCATTAATAAAAGAGATATATGAAAATATGGTGAAATTAAATGGAAAAATGAAGGCAGTTGGGTATGTAGCTAATACAAAATTTGTTTTGGATGATATAGATGAGGAGTGTAATGAAGAATTGCTTCGCTACCATAGTGAGAAGCTTTCCATAGTTTTTGGGTTGATCAACGCACCTACTTGGACACCTCTCAGAATCATTAAAAATCTTAGTGTGTGTAGTGATTGCCATACTACCACAAAGTTCACCTCTAAGATAGTTGTAATAGTTATCATCATGAGAGGTAATAGATACTCTCACCAATTCATAGGTGGTATACATTCACGTGGGGATTATTGGTGATTGTGACTAAAAACTAACAAAAACAAATTTAGTCATTGACTGTGCACAAATTATAAACTATCTCAATTGAAGATACATCATTCATATCATCTTGCATTTTGCCACAAATGGAATTTTATAATATATTTTTTATATATTACTTCAAATGTCAAAGTATAAACATGCTATAAACTGGTACTTTTAAGGCCACTCAAAACAATGGGAAGGGAAACAAGCATTTTTGGCCTAAAATTTGGTAGGAATAATTTTGGATTGATGGAATTGCAAAAATAAGATGTTAACATTGCAAATCTACTTGTTTGAGGGGTACCTAAGATTTGAAATCCATTTTTGCATTCAAAATAATAATTTAATCCATCTAAAATTAACAAATATTAGTTAGTTGAATTCTATTAATAACTCCATGTATATCAAATTTCGATTAATATTATCAAACTACACAAAAATGGTAGGCACAATTAGGATAAATCATTGAAGACTTTTTTTTATTCACAAATTTATACATATTAATACAATATTATGACCATTGGTTTTCATATTCCAAGTGGTCTCTCGAAATCCAATGATTATTCACATTCCACGCCATAGCCCTTAACAGATTAGATGTCCAATAATCCCCCCTTAATCTAAAAGGGTATATATGAGTCCAAGAAGAGAGTCGAAAATAAAAAAAAAATGAAGAAAATGCATGGTAGCAATTGGCTGATTGTACTCCTTGAAATGATGGTATAAGGTGGGATAATTCGAGGCCTCAACTGGCAGTGGTTTAAGGATGAACTCCAACACTAAAATGTTTTGTGTACTTCTTGGAGCAATTCCAAATTTGGCTATAAGTTGAAGTACTCTACTAGAGGAAGTGCACTCTAATTTAGTGAAAAGGGAGGCCATTTAGGTGTTAAGCTACAAAACTTTATGTAATTCCTTGAAAAATTCCAAATCTAGCTAGAAGCTTGAGTCTTCTGCTAGAGGAAGTGCTCCCTAATGTTTGAGGAAAAGGGAGACTATTGAGGTCTCAATATGTGGTTGTTCAAGGGAGGCCACTGATGAGCCCAAATATTTCAACAAGAATGTTGAGAATCCTAAGGCTACCAGCTTTAATTATCAACGTAGGGTTCGTACAAACTTAGAGGTGACTGTGCTATATACACAGTAGGTCAAGCTATACTCATGTCACCTTCAGTCATTGAATCAAATCAAAGTACATAGCGTAGAGACCACTTCTTCAACTAGATTACAAAGATAACATACATGAAAATACAAGAATCTACTCTAATTGTAGGAAGTCAAACATTATCCCAATTGTAGAAATGAAAGTGCCATTCATCAATTATAAAGGCTAAGTACAACTGCAGGAAGGAAAAGGTTGTACTAATTACATAAATGAACTATGTTATTCTACTTGAAAAAATGAAATTAATATGCTACTTGTAGAATGTAGATTATTCCTCTAATCGTTGTTGGGAAAAATACTGGGGGTGGGGGGGAGGTGAATGAGTATTTTAAAACTCATTTATACTTTTCATTTCTTATCCAGATTTTTGGACGCGACTATAGTGAAGAAAACTTGTGTATGTACACGACTGTTATGCAGGCAACTAGCATATATCTAGTTAACTAACTTTTCAATTAATCCATATTTTGTTTAACTTGAACTAATTTAGATGCACTTCATTAGGATTTAATTAAACAGTAACCATGTGCAGTAAGAACACAATAAACCATCACACACAAGAAACACATCATCACACATGAACACTATGGTTTTTAAGTGGAAACACAATGTGGAATAAAAACCATCGTTGTCGTTGTCTTTGTCTTTATCTTTTATTATAAAGAAAATATATTACAATATTGCACTAGCACTAACTCATACTAGCACACATACACCCACCTACAGAAGGCAACAATGTTCTCTTGTTGTCCTACACCCAATAGAAGGGAGTTCCAACCCCTTGATTTTGTTTACCCACACCCACTAGAAGGGAGCTCCTACCCCCTAATCTGATTTACCAGCGACCAATGGAAGGAAGGTTCGACTTCCTCACTGAAGGCTCCAACCGTCAACACTTCTGTGGACCATGTTTCATAAATTTTCCCACTGGATCCACCTGATACAAAACACCACAACTTGTAAGCCACTTTTCATCAAATTTTTAGACTGTACCCACAACTATCATTTAAGTCCAATACCAAATATCAAAACTGAAACTGATCAGTGCAACAAATCACTCAATCATTGAACTAGCTGAATAAACCAATCATTGAACCAGCTGAGATCCAAATCAAAGAACTTATTATCAATTAACCAAAGAAGTTAAATCATTGTAACCATAATATCAATATTGAACCCAAACATTGCATCAACTAATTACCCCAGCTGAAAATCCTGATCAATAAAATCTTAGAATATATATGCTACTTTACTTTAGTAGATCCATGTGTGTAGGTGACTTCATTGAAGCATACCAATGTAGAAATCTCAAAACATTAACCCTGGAACTGAATCACTATCATTCTGAAACAAAAACTGAGTTACACCCTAAACCACTGAATCATTATGAAATAACCATAGAACCATCACAAATCTTCAATCACATACAACTAGTAGCATCATAATTATTCAATCAATCAATTTAACTTTAATCATTACTATTAAAACTAGATCACCAAGTAAGACTTCATTGATATACATTAGAAATAGAACAAAACTAATTAGACTAATGAGACATTTTATTTAGGAAAACCCTAACTTATATATGCACCTTCCACAAAACATTTCGCGTGTAAAAACACTTTTCAAGAATCAAAACCATGTATAGATCTGAATCGATACAGGACTTATGAGCATTAAACCTGTGTATGTGTGCGCCTTTTAGGTTATCAAGCTCGCGTAAAATATACAACGTACAAATCTACAACTATTGACTTATAGCTTTGTTACACGTCAGGCCTTCAGAACAAACTCATATCTCAGAATATATAATAAAACATGTGTCATACATTGATGCAGGAGCATCTGGTTAACAGGGTGAAGTCAGAGAGAAGGCAGACAAGGTTTCTGAAAAGGACAGGAGACGAGAAATAGCTCACAGAACGGACAGCAAGTCTGTCTCGTTCTTATGTTTTTTTTTCCTTTTCCTTTCGGTTAGTTTTATTATTATCTGTTGTTATTTTAGTTTCTGTCCAGTATGTCTGAAGTATTGTAATAAGTTCTAACTAGGAATGATAATAGTGGTTAGAGTCATTAGCCACTTAACAATAATTTACTATTGTAAAGAACAGACCAAGTAAACTAGTTAACCATCAAGAAAAGTCACATCTGTAATAACTGTTGAACTGAAATTGAACAACTGCCAGCAGTTATCTAACTGCATAGAAACAATGTACAAAAAGGCGAGCAAGCAAACCCAGAGGGGTTCAGCAGCGGAGAAAACAAGAGAGTAATAGAAATAAATATACATTTCCTTCATTTTTTACAGTGCACAAAAACAAATAATTCTTATATGCGTCCCCGGGAACAAAAGACTGTATATAAAATGTTGTGTCAATAATTTACTTTTATTCGCATATACAAAAGTCCATTACAGTACTCGACAAGCTACGAACTGGCAGAGTAATAAAGCAAGCACACAAGAGGTGGAACCGACCAGCACCCACTGCGGGTTCATGCCAGACAAACACAGTTACCAGGTAAGCAAACAAAACCGACAGTGAACGAGTTTCCTTTCCGCTTATTTTTACAACATTTTATCTCAGCATAAATTTACATAGAACAGTTCATCTCAGCACAACCTAAGAGCGTTGCCGCAGTTACCAAACCCTACCTAGCTTACGGCCAAGGGTTTGACAAATCTAGAAACCCAAGCCACGACTAAAGACCATACATCTCAGGAACTAGCAACCGAAGCCAATGACAAAGACAAGAATCTAATACTGACAAGAAAATAAGAGCAAGACTACCTGGAAAGAGACCAGAACAGTTGAATGTTATTGTCGGCGAACCAGTGGACGACACACCTGTAAAAGAAACGAAGGGCGAGGAGTTAGTTTCCCAAACCCTTGAACGAAAACTGGAGCTATAAAGCCTGAGAACAAAAACACAGAGAACGAATGAACGAAAGTGATCATACCTGAGGGTGAGCCGTGATAGAAAGCAAGAAAACCTCGAACAAGAGAGCCCTGCTCACAGAGGGGCCGAAGTCATTAGCATCTGTATAAGTTGTGGTGAAGAAACTCCAGCATAGAACGAGAACATACCTTTTCAAATAGCCGAGAGCCGGAGAGGGAAGACCCCGGAGATTCATCGACCTGGGAGACTGTCAAGCTGAGAGCGAACCGAGCACCATTAAGCCATAACAACCAAACACTAAGGATTGTCAAGAAAGACCAGACCAGACGGTGCCAAAGCAAACAAACAATGGAGAGCGCCTACAGCAAAGAAAGTGAAACGAGCATACGATGAAACAGAGATAACTTACCAAGGAAACCCATCGCCGGACAGACAAACCGAAACAGGAACGACCGAGCACAGTCGAGCTCTCACCTTACCACTACAGAACAGGCGGAACCACATAGGGTTTCATCACAGGCCGAGCAACTACGAGCAGAACCAAAATAACGCAGAGACCACCGAAACCAACCACCGGGAGATAGTAATGAACCCAAGGGCGCGAATAGAGTGAAAATCAAGGCAGGGTTTGCCAGGATCCCGAGGAGAACAGGTGTCCACCGAAGAGACGGAGATAGTACATGCAAGTTGATTGCATATCAAACAGAAATCAATTCCAAATTAAAACGTATACTGTCCAGTTCACAACGTAAAGTCCACATCAGCTGAGACAAGGCGGGACCACGTGGGTTGGCCCCATCAAGTGGTATCAGAGTAGTGTTTTGAGGAAATAGAAGAAGATGGAAGTACCAAGACGAGGACGTGGAAGAGGTGCACGTAGAGGAGCAGATGAAGGATTGAGAGAACAGATCAGAGTTCTTACAGCTCGTTTGGAAGCAGTGGAGGCGGGCAGGCGAAGAGACCCGGAACTTGGAGATGACAGTGAGGAGGAAGTAGTAACTGCTACAGACGGGTCAGAAGAAGAAGCTCTGGAGTTGAGACTGTTGCGATCAGTTCTATTAGCCAGCAGCAAACCCAAAACATAGATTTCTAGTTACGATGGCAGTCTGTCCGCAGATGTCCTGTTGGACTGGATAAGCGAACTAGATAAGTATTTTGAAAATGAGGAAGTCAGTGAGGATAGAAGAGTTAGATTCGTTGCAACTAAATTAAAGGGACACACCCTCTTGTGGTGGGACAGTGTCCAAGCGGACAGAAAGCGAATGAACAAATTGCCGATACGAAAATGGCCAAGGATGGTGGCAAAATTGAAGGGCAGATTTCTGCCGAAAGACTACCAGGTTGAACTATATCGGCGAGTACAGAATTTAAGGCAGAAGGGTATGACTGTCAAAGAGTACACAGAAGAGTTTTACCGAGTGAATTTACGTGCTGGTTATACGGATGATACTCCAGAAAAAACAGCGAGGTACGTAAATGGCTTGAGGATGGAAATATTGGATGAAATCAGTATTCTTTCTCCCCGGAATATTGAGGAAGCCTTTCAGAGTGCTGTAAAGGCTGAAGAGAAAATCAACAGAAAACAGAAAAACAGGAGAGGGAGAGGGAATGGCAGAGGACGAGGACAGTCCTACGGCAGAGGGAGAACTACCGCGAATAGCAAGGAAGGCAGCAGTTCCAGAACTTCAAGGATAACAGAGAAAGGAGAAAGCACCAGAGGAGGTCGGTCATATCAGCGAGGACGAGGAAATGGCCGCGGAAGAGGGACTAATGTCCAGTGCTACAGGTGCCATAAATGGGGGCACAGATCCTTCGAATGTCCAGAAGTTGAACATGCAGGCCAGAGGGGAACACTTGTTGCACAGCCTGAGGAAGCTGAAGCACAACCCCGGGAGGTGGAAGACATGGCGGAAACGGGGGAAGCTTTGATTTTAAATAAAGTGCTGTTAAAACCAGCCAAGGAGGTGGCTGAACCAACACAACGGAAAGCACTATTCCGGACAGTTTGTAAATCACATGGAAAGTGCTGCAAGTTGATAATAGACAGCGGAAGTACGGACAACTTGGTTGCCACCGAGATGGTGGAAAAGCTGGGACTGAAGCGGCTAAAGCACCCCACACCTTACAAGGTGTCGTGGCTACAGAAAGGCCACCAGCTATTAGTTGATGAACAATGCGAGGTAGAATTTCACATTGGCAAGTACCACGACACAGTGGTCTGCGATATTATGCCAATGGACGTGTGCCATATACTGCTTGGAAGACCATGGCAGTATGACCGGAAGGTGACACAATATGGGAAGACAAATTATTATAAATTTACAAAGGATGGGGTCAAACACACACTTGTACCCATCAAAGAGGAAGACACATCAAAACCAAGCGGAACAAAGGCATTGTTAATTGGAGGAAAACAGTTTCTGAAACAGGTTGAGGAAAATGAAGTTAATTATGCAGTTGTAAGGAGAATGAAGCTGGTGTTGTTGAACATAGAAAAATCAGAACTGCCTAAAGAAATTCAGGAGTTGTTGGAAGAATTCCAAGATATTGTGGTTGATGAGTTACCTGATAAACTGCCTCCCAAAAGGAGTATCAGCCATCACATTGATTTTATACCAGGAGCAAGCTTACCTAATAAATCAGCGTACAGGATGAGTCCGAGGGACAATGAAGAAGTACGCAAACAAGTGCAGGAGTTGCTGGATAAGGAACTGATCAGAGAAAGCCTGAGCCCCTGTGCAGTACCAACAGTACTTGCACCCAAGAAGGGTGGAGAATGGCGAATGTGTACGGATTCGCGGGCTATAAACAAAATCACGATTCGATACAGATTTCCCTTGCCCAGAATGGACGACATGATGGACTGTCTTAGTGGGGCAGCTTATTTTACAAAAATAAATATGAAGAGTGGGTATCATCAGATCAGAATTAGGGAAGGAGATGAATGGAAGACAGCCTTCAAGACCAATGAAGGGCTGTATGAATGGCTGGTCATGCCATTTGGGTTGAGTAATGCTCCTAGTACTTTTATGAGGCTGATGAATGAGATGTTAAAAGAATTTATTGGCAAGTTCGTGATAGTTTATCTGGACGATATTTTAATTTTCAGCAGAACGAAAAGAGAGCATCTTCAGCATATTCGAAAGGTGTTCGAGAAGCTGCAGCAGAACAAACTGCTGATAAATTTGAAGAAATGCACTTTCTTGCAGAAGGAGCTGATCTATCTGGGATTTGTAGTTGCAGAGAACGAGTTAAAGATGGACCCAGAAAAGATTGCAGCAATCATGAGTTGGCCGTCACCAAAGAGTTTGTTTGAGGTACGTAGTTTTCACGGTCTAGCAAGTTTCTATCGAAAATTTATTAAAAATTTCAGTGAAATCTGCGCACCAATGCTAGAGACCATCAAAAAGGCCAGCCAACCTTTTTGTTGGACCAAGGCGGCAGAAAACAGTTTCCAACTTTTGAAGAGGAAAATAACGGAGAGGCCAATCTTGAGACTGCCCGATTTTAGTAAACCTTTTCAGGTTCTTTGTGATGCAAGCGGGACAACTATTGGCGCTGTGCTCAGTCAAGAGGACAGACCAGTGGCGTTTTTTAGTGAAAAACTAAATGAGAGTCAGCAGAAGTATTCGTCATATGACAAGGAGTTCTATGCAGTGGTCCATGCTTTAAAACATTGGAGACACTATCTACTAGGCAATGAGTTCGTCTTGTTTTCCGATAATTCAGCATTACAATATGTAACGCAGCAGCACAAGTTGAACCATAAGCATGCCAAGTGGGTGGAATACTTGCAGAGTTTTACTTTTGTGTTAAAACACATAAGTGGGCAAGCCAACAAAGTGGCAGATGCTTTAAGTCGAAGAGCCTTGCTCTTACAAGAAAGTGGCATACAGGTGATGGGATTCGAATATTTGAAGGACTTGTACCAGATGGACACGGATTTCAAGGAAGCTTTTGAAGCTTGCCAAAATCTTGTATTGAGGAACACAAGCCCATGGCTAGATTATAATTTACAGGAAGGATTATTGTTTCGAGGTGGGCAGCTATGCATTCCAGACTGTTCGATGAGGGAAAATCTAGTAAGAGAAAAACATAGTGGTGGACTAGCGGGACATTTTGGCGTCGACAAAACTTTGGAGCAGCTCGGGCATTTTTATTATTGGCCTAAAATGAGCCGGGACGTGCAGAGATATGTAACCAGGTGTAAAGTCTGCCAACTGGCGAAAGGACACAGCCAAAACACTGGACTTTACACACCCCTACCTGTTCCAAGCAGGCCGTGGGATTCAGTCAGCATTGATTTTGTCCTAGGATTGCCTAGAACGCAGCGGGGATATGATTCAGTGATGGTGGTGGTAGACAGATTCTCGAAGATGGCTCATTTCATTCCTTGCCGGAAAACTAGTGACGCCACATACGTGGCACACCTGTTTTTCACAGAAGTAGTTAGATTACATGGCTTACCTAGAACTATTGTTTCAGACAGGGATGTGAAGTTCACAGGACATTTTTGGCGCACCCTGTGGAAAACGTTGGGCACGCAATTAAATTTCAGCTCTGCGTATCACCCGCAGACTGATGGACAGATAGAGGTGGTGAACAGGAGCTTGGGAAACTTATTACGAAGTTTGACTGGAGAAAATTCACGATTATGGGATCGAGCTCTTGCCCAGGCAGAATTCGCTTATAACGATTCGCCCAATCGTAGCACCGGATTTAGCCCATTTCAGATTTTGTATGGTATGCATCCTCGGGGAGTACATGAACTGCGAGATTTGGGACAGCTAGAACAGAGAAGTGCAGATGGGGAAGATTTTACTGAAGCAATGAGCGAGCTTCATGAAAAAGTCAAATTGAGATTGCAGGACAACACACAAAAATACAAACAGCACACAGACACAAAGCAACGAGAGGTGCATTTTGATGTTGGGGACGAAGTCCTTGTGCACCTGCGCCGGGAACGGTTTCCTAAGGGCACATATAAGAAGTTGAAATACAAGAAAATCGGTCCATGCAAGATTCTGCGAAAGTTTTCAGCCAACGCTTATGAAATTCAGCTACCACCTGACATAGGCATATCACCTATATTCAACGTGGCAGACCTGTTCCCATATCACACCCAGGTGGAAGATGATAGTATGGTACAGCCAGAACGGGACACCCAATTAGAGAGTAGTCCTTGGAAGAAGCAGTTACCTTCGGCCCAGACCCATGAAATTGAAGGAATACTCAGTACCCAGGTAGCCAAGAAGACGCGCAGAAAGGATTATCTGCGTTACCTCGTCAAGTGGAGAGACCGTCCAATGGAGGACAGCTCGTGGCTCGACGCGGCGCAGATTCAGAAGGCTAGTTACTCGGTGGAGGAGCTCATGGAACGGAGCCATGAGTTCTCTTTTACCCCGGAATCCTGATGCAGGAGCATCTGGTTAACAGGGTGAAGTCAGAAAGAAGGTAGACAAGGTTTCTGAAAAGGACAGGAGACGAGAAATAGCTCACAGAACGGACAACAAGTCTGTCTCGTTCTTATGTTTTTTTTTTCCTTTTCCTTTCGGTTAGTTTTATTATTATCTGTTGTTATTTTAGTTTCTGTCCAGGATGTCTGAAGTATTGTAATAAGTTCTAACTAGGAATGATAATAGTGGTTAGAGTCATTAGCCACTTAACAATAATTTACTATTGTAAAGAACAGACCAAGTAAACTAGTTAACCATCAAGAAAAGTCACGTCTGTAATAACTGTTGAACTGAAATTGAACAACTGCCAGCAGTTATCTAACTGTATAGAAACAATGTACAAAAAGGCGAGCAAGCAAACCCAGAGGGGTTCAGCAGCGAAGAAAACAAAAGAGTAATAGAAATAAAGATACATTTCCTTCATTTTTTACAGTGCACAAAAACAAATAATTCTTATATGCGTCCTCAGGAACAAAAGACTGTATATAAAATGCTGTGTCAATAATTTACTTTTATTTGCATATACAAAAGTCCATTACAGTACTCGACAAGCTACGAACTGGCAGAGTAAGAAAGCAAGCATACAAGAGGTGGAACCGACCAGCACCCATTGCGGGTTCATATCAGACAAACACAGTCACCAGGTAAGCAAACAAAACCGACAGTGAATGAGTTTCCTTTCCACTTAGTTTTACAACATATTATCTCAGCATAAAGTTACATAGAACAGTTCATCTCAGCACAACCTAACAGCGTTGCCGCAGTCACCAAACCCTTCCTAACTTACGGCCAAGGGTTTGACAAATCTAGAAACCCCAACCACGACTAAAGACCATACATCTCAGGAACTAGCAACCGAAGCCAATGACAAAGACAAGAATCTAATACTGACAAGAAAATAAGAGCAATACTACCCGGAAAGAGACCAAAACAGTTGAATGTCATTGCCAGCGAACCAGTGGATGGCACACTTGTAAAAGAAACGAAGGGCGGGGAGTTAGTTTGCCAAACCCTTGAACGAAAACTGGAGCTATAAAGCCTGAGAACAAAAACACAGAGAATGAATGAACGAAAGTGATCATACCCGAGCGTGAGCCGCGATAGAAAGCAAGAAAACCTCGAACCAGAGAGCCCTGCTCACAGAGGGGCTGAGGTCATTAAAACCTGTACAAGTTGTGGTGAAGAAACTCCAGCATAGAACGGGAACATACCTTTTCAAATAGCCGAGAGCCGGAGAAGGAAGATCCCGAAGATTCATCGACCTGGGAGACTGTCAAGCTGAGAGCGAACCGAGCACCATTAAGCCATAACAACCAAACACTAAGGATTGTCAAGAAAGACCAGACCAGACGGTGCCAAAGCAAACAAACAATGGAGAGCGCCTATAGCAAAGAAAGTGAAACGAGCATACGATGAAACAGAGATAACTTACCAAGGAAAACCCAATCGTCGGGCAGACAAACCGAAACAAGAGCGATAGAGCGCAGTCGAGCTCAAACCATACCACTACAGAACAGGCGGAACCACATAGGGTTTCATCACAGGCCGAGCAACTACCAGCAGAAACAAAATAACGCAGAGACCACCGAAACCAACCACCGGGAGATAGTAATGAACCCAAGGGCGCGAATAGAGTGAAAATCAAGGCAGGGTTTGCCAGGATCCCGAGGAGAACAGGTGTCCACCGAAGAGACAGAGATAGTACATGCAAGTTGATTGCATATCAAACCGAAATCAATTCCAAATTAAAACGTATACTGTCCAATTCACAAAGTAAAGTCTACATCAGCTGAGGTGAGGCGGGACCACGTGGGTTGGCCCCATCATACATAAATATTACAGATCAATTATCAATCCATTATCAAGATAATCATTTCAAATCTATTGGATACGATCCATCATCAAATTCATGGGTGCATACTTAGTTTCAGATCAAACAATTTATTAATAGCCCATTTATGCACACTTGTTTCAGATCTTATTATTCATGAAATATTCATCACTTGCACACACCAATTTCTTTGATCTTCATCTCCTTATATAACTTAGCCCTTATCCAATGCCACAGGTCAAAACAACACTAATGTCAATGGTATTCTTTGAAAGGATCATATATATCTTGCTTAGCTCAATACTATGAGAAAATACCATGGTAAAGACCTTTGGTATTTAGAATACCATGGTGTGAAAACTATATGCACCTTTTATTCTTCATACCTATGTGTGTACGTGACTTTTCTTCACATAACCTGCATTTACTTCTTCAAACTTCATCTTTATCATTTCTCTGTCTCTAAACTGATATTCCATTGTCCAATCTTTCCCACATATGTATGAGCCTATATAATCATCCTACTACCATAATGTTGACATGTAATTTTGGTTTGATAATCATTTCTAGTATCATGTCTAACAATTCATTAATTGTGCTCCTTGAAATGATGGTATAAGGTGGGATAAATTGAGGTCTCAATTGGTGGTGGCTTAAGGATGAACACCAACAATAGAATTTTTGGTGTATTTCTTGGAATAGTTCCAAATTTGGCTATAAGTTGAACTATTATACTAGAGGAAGTGCTCTCTAGTTTAGTGAAAAGGCAGACCATTTAGGTGTCAACCTACAATTCTTTTTGTAATTCCTCAAAAAGTTCCAAATCTAGCTAGAAGATGAATTCTTTTGCTAGAGGAAGTGCTCCCTAATGTTCATGGAAAAGGGAGACCATTGCATTAGTGGAAAATGATGAAATTAGTGACTAGGTGACAAAAAAAGTTAGTCACTGTAGCTTTTCGAAGTGAAATACTACCAAAAATGAGAAATCTTAAGTCATCAATTAAAAATGACTAATGTAAATGACTAATTTAGTCCTGGGTTAAAATGTAAGAATAGTTAATAAGTACTACAACTAAAAATGGCTAACTTGAATGACTAATTTAGTCTAGGAAGAAAAACACGACTACTTCACAAGTACTACAATAATACAAATCAATCATTTATCTTAGTCATTTCAATTGTGTCACTTTAGCAATCTAAACTTGCAAGTGAGAGGTTCATTCCTTTTATATTTCCCTCTTTCCTCTTGTAATTGAGAGGTACAAGGTTGAAATACCTCCCCCCCCTTCCCATGTTTTCTCTTCACTAAAATGGTCATTGCAACTAAGCCACAATAAAAAATTCACCATATCCATGCATTTTTAATTTACTTTAGGACTTCCACCTAGTGTTGAATATGTCGACATAGGAGAATGTGAAGATATGGTAACTCCTTATGCGTGAGTCAAGGAGGGATATAAACAGTCCAGTGTTTTAGTCGTACTGGATGCCATAATTTCAAAAAAATCTATGTCTATAGAGGGGGTCTGTGAGAATGTCATATATTCATTTTTCATTTAGTAATTAAAAAAAACATGATGAGATCCATACCCTTATTACTGTCATAGAACTCATTCATAACCAGAATATAACCAATAGAAATATCAAGGATATACCATCCATATAAGCCACATATAAACAAGTATATTTACCCATAAAATACCAGGGGGAAAGAGAGCTCCTATTGATGAATGAAAAGGCCAACCAAGTTCAGGAATTCCACATTCCACCTAACCATATATTGGCTGAACCAAATATCTCTTCATCTAATCACCCCTGTGCCATATTCCAAGCGTGAATGTGGGATCTCATAGAACAAATCCATCAAAATCAAACCAGGGCTTCTAGAGACCTAGCTGCCTCAACCCTCAACCAATGATTCCACCTCTCAGTGAGACATCACTATCCATCACCATATTGGTCTCTACCCAAATTTTCCAGGGCTTCATAGTGTTTGTTCCAACCAAGGCTCTAGGACTAGTAACTCAACCCATAGTTGTTGTTGGGTTCCAAAGTGTTTGTCCAACCAAGGCTCTAGGACTAGTAACTGAACCCACCAGGGGCTCCAGAGTGTTTTTCCAATCAAGGCTCCAAGACTAATAACTCAACCTGAACTGTTACAGGGATCTAGAGAGATTTTCCAACCAAGGCTCCAGGAGCTAATAACTCAACCCATAGCCGAAGGAACATGAGAACCAACCAGAAAGAAGAATGGAAAAAATCCCACAACACCATGGATATCCAGGAAATGGAAAGGCTAGGAAAAATCACTGTCAATCCAGGGAGTAATCCATGTCAATGACAGATCATGACCAAGGAACCACATGCATGTTCCATGCATGCTAAAACTAGTAAGGAAATCATACATGCAACTCAATACCTACAAGAAAAACTCATTGTAGTTGTTGATCCTGATTTCCTCTTGCACTTTCCTTCTCTTCCTTCGCATTATTCCTCCAAATCCCAAGTATGCCACACTCCTCCATGAGTGATCAGAGGAAACTTTAAGTGTCTAAGAGTATGCGAGAGACAAAGAATAGAATGAGAGCTCCAAAATTGAACTAACATATGTCCGAACTGACAAAATCCATGAAATAATCCTCCAAAACATTTTTCTTAATGAGGCCTCTATTTTCTTCAATTTTCCATTATTTTCCTCCTCACATGCAACCTGTGACTTTTCACCTTCCTTTTCTCATATTTTCGATTATTTTCATAAATAAATGCCAATAAATGCCTTTTTTCCTTTCCAAATCCTTACCCATTGCCTTTTCCAATTTCCATAGCCATAATAAACCAAATGAACATACACACTAGGATTTTTTTCCCAAAATTTTGCTTCGAATACGTATCATGTGACCATGGTTATTATTTATCCTTTATGAACTTTTTATTACATGGATTTTTGACCAAGGTCTTTACAGAGCCCTCCCCCTTAGGGGAACATTGTCCTCAGTGTTCAATGACACCTAAAACTAGCAAGACTACTTAAAGAAAAACATACTGCCCACGAAGCTTTATAGCTTATCTTGTTTCAGTATTTACAATGATCAACCTGCTGAGAAGAAAACCAACATGACAACATGACCTCCATAATGACATGACACCCATACCGCTTATTGGAGTGTTATAACATAGCTCGTGGCGGTATTTACATCCATATGTACATATACCAAAACATTGCATCAACACATTTACCAAAACATTTTCTCATTCAATGAATAGAGAAGGATACATAGCTTACATCTTATCTGCCATCTCCAGTGTAACTTCATCAGGACCAAAGTGCTTCCACTACACTTTAACATGCTCAATTTCTCAATTTTGGAGCACAAGCATCTTTCTCTACAATATACACTGAGGTTCCAACTGGAATTATCCTTTTGGATTCACCTACAATAGAGGCCATTCAATCACATGATCAACATATTTAACATACTTTTTAAGCAATGACACATGGAAAACATCATGGAATTTCATTGTCGGAGGTAGTGCAAGTTGATAGGCTACTGGTCCAATCCTTTCAAGAATCTTGAAAGGTCCACAAAACCGAGGTGTCAACTTGGCACATAATCCAATCTGCGAGGATCTCTTCTTGGGCTTGATACACAACTACACATGTTCCCCAACCTGAAACTACTTAAGCAACCTGTTCCGATAGGCATAACTTTTCTTCCTATCATGTGTTGGCTTTAGATTCTTCTTGATTACTTACATTTCTTGTTCCATCTCTATGAACATATATGATCTTATCAATACCTTGTTAACTGGATACTCCAACAAATAGGAGTATTACAACTCCGCCCATAAAGTGCCTCAAATAGACTCATTCTTAGTGACTCTTAATGCCCATTGTTCTAAGCAGACTCTACAAGTGGAAGATACTCTTCCCACTTTCACTATTTATGAATCACATACATCCTTAACATATCCTCTAATATCCTGTTGATCCTCTCTATCTACCCATTTGTCTGTGGATGATAAGTTCTGTTGAAGGACAAGTTTGTACCTAAACCTATAAATAACTCTTTCTAGAACTTAGAAGTGAACTTTGCATCCCTATCTAACACAATATTCTTCAGAACACCATGCAATCTGACCACATCTCCAATGGATACATTAATAGCTGAATAGGTAGATTTCACTGGAATGAAATGTCAGTCAACTTGTCCACCACAACCATGATGGAATCATGTTGTCTATATGCTCTCGGAAAACTTGTAATGAGGTCCATGGAAATGACCCCATTTCCACTTTGGAATCGAGATCAGTTGTAGCAACCCACCTAGATGCTTACACTCTACCTTTACCTGTTGACAATCCAAGCGTCTCACCACAAACTCTACCACTTATTTCTTCAAGTTCAGCCAGTAGTAGAACTTCTTCACCATTGTCAATGTCTTTTGATATCCCGAGTGACCTGAATACAGTTTCGCATAAAACTCTCTCAAGATAATCTTCTTGAGCTCGTTGTCATCTGGCACATATTAATGAGGCTCCTCATTGGGTAAATATATGGACCTTAATACACCTCCAAGCTTACTATAATCGACTCTTCTCATAATTCCTTACATATTTTAATTATATTTTGCTTAATGAGATGAGTAAAAGTAAGATGTTATGTCTAGTGGTCCAATGTGCATTGATTACAGGTTTTTGGGAGAAAATTACGTAAATTATGGCTAATTAAGGTGCAGGAACTCGAATGAGATAAGAATGAGATATTATAGGAGATGGATCTTCCTCATTAAATCCTCACTCATTTGAATATCCTTAAATCAAATCACAGTAGCTCGAAGTTGTAAGCAACCGAGTTATGAAGATCATTGGTGGTTGAGCCAATGATAGTTAAGAACTAGTTCATCTTGAGATTAGGAGCCAAGCCTCCCTAGCTTTAAAGAAGTTATTGGAAAATTCAGTTGTATAAATAAGGAGGCCTAGAGCCTCATTAGGATTCATATTTTTTTATGCAAGATAACTAAGCACTTTTGAGTTGAAGGATTGTGGCAAAACACTGTTATGTATTTTTTGATATGTTAATGAAAATGAGAATTTCCTTGATCCAACACTGAGTTGACTTAGAGGGCTGAAGCTCTTGGGTTAGGGCCCAACCCTAGCAGTAGAGGTTCCTCTTATTGTACTTGTATTCTTAGGTTATTTCATAGATTACTTGTTGAATTAATTTTGGCATTGTTTCATTCCAATTATTAGTGAATTCGATTTGTTTGCTTCCATATGTGCATAGCTATAGAAGTAGCTTTAGAGAGATAAAGGAATGTCAAAAAGGCTGATAACAGGTGGATCTTACCTCACTCCTCCCTTCAAGAACCATGGTTTGGAGGAAAAACTCTCATTCAGCCCCAAAAAGATAGAATTATGATTTCTTATGAAATTCAGGGTTTTCTGCTAATTAGGCCAACATATTTCAGTTTTCAAGGATAGGTTGCAGTTGTTATTTCTGATATCTCCAGATTTGTATTAGATTTCATGGTGTTTCACAATAGGTTGCAAGTATTTCCATGCATGAACTAGGCAATTGAATGATGAAATTATGTTTTCTTATGTTGTTGGAGATCTTTCTTGTTTTGATCTGATTTATGGGTAAATTCCAATAATGCGTGTATTGCAGGAGTTTCAATAATGCAAGAAGATTTCATGTCAATAGCCCTGACCTAACCTCATCCATCCATAATTGCCAAAATCCACTATGTCCATAAACCGAGTAATCATTTCATAAGAACAACTTTCCATGCTTGTTGAGCAAATCCAACCATCCTACGAACTTTGGTTTGAGTTCTGAGGAAGTCCTAGCCACTTCCTTGCCTTATTCCTTCCATCACTCATGTTCCCTAAGGCCTATAACACTGTCTAAATCACTCCTTATGCTTTTGTTCTGATCTTGTGGGAATACAAGGGATCCTGTAGGTGCATTAGGATATCCTGTAGACATCCTGTAGGATGACGTGTAGTGGCCTGTTTTGAGGTTCATTTGTGAAAAATGCATTAAGAAAGATAGGAGAAGACCCATGCTTGTCTCTCAAGCCATCTATCCCTTCACAACCATCTTTCTCCACACCTAACCCACCTGTTGTACAATTAAGAAGAATTTGCATTCATGTTTTCACAAAATGGACAAAACGAAAAGGTTGTTGTGTTCATTCATATGCACACCAATAAAGTGTTTGATTAGATCAGATTACATGCTTAGGATAATTAGGGTTCCACAAGTGTTAGCCTAGAATTATTTTGAAGCAAGATCTCTTAACAGATAGCTAGATGAGTGGTGTATTTTAAGCATTTATCTCAATCTTTCATTACTATAGTAGATAATATTTCAATTCTCTTAATTAGGGTAAAATTCCCCTTTCTCGATTGGTAATCAAACTTCTTCTAAATCAATAGAAGCCTGGTTTGAGAAACCCTAGTGGTCTATCGCCAGCTCAGCAGTGACAAAGAGTGGATCAATTGCATCTATTTGTGTAGACAGGACTGTCACCTCCAAGTTTGTATGAACTCTGGGTTGATAAAGTAAATTGGTAGCCCAGGAGTTGCAACATTCTTGCCGCAATACTTGTGCTCATCACTTTTTGGTACCATTGCCTAGGAGGTGTCTGAGTAGATGTGATTTCTTCTTTTTTTCTTTCATCTCTTATCTCATCCATTCTGCTATTAATTTCATTTTTTGCAAGATAGTTGTAAGTTGGTTCTCTTTCCTTTCCATTCTGCAAGAGATTTCATTCAGCAGTTAGTTTCCATTTAGTTTGTATTTTCAATTCTGAAATTAGTCTTAAATCTTGAAAATAAAACAAAACAAAAACACTTCTTTCATGCCTCGTAGGAATAGGGATAACTTAGGAAAATTTCTACCAAATACCCCCACAAATTCAAACAACCAACCTTCCCTCTTCTTCGGTGGCTGTGAATTAGGGGATCCCTTAGGCGAACAACCATAGATTTTTGAAGGGCCTATAGGGGAAGTGAAGAAGAACCCATTCCAACTGACCTAATGGCTGAAAATAGAAATGACAAAGGAGATAGAGAAAGAATTGAGGGTGCTTTTCCCATCAGAGAAACAAATGGGGATGCCAAGATGAAAAACATAAGCCCCTTTGCTCTTCCTCACTTCCATGGCCTGACCTCAGAATATCCAGACATTTTCTTGTTTGAATTCGTTGTCATATGCAGAACTTATGATTACACCACTGATGATCAGAAGTTGAAATTATTCCCATCCACTCTCAAGGATTCAACTCTACGTTGGTTTATGGGTTTACCTGGGGATAGCATCACCACCTAGGCTCAGATGCAACAAGCTTTCAAAAACAAGTATAGGGACTACTGCAGGTCTAAGGACACTAAAGAGGAAATTTTAGAATGACCTTGGGGCATGAGGAGTGCTTAGAGGATTATGAGAAAATATTCTAGCTTAGCTACAAAAGGGTCAGGTGCACACTTGATCTTGAGTCACTAAATCTTGTCCTACTCGAGGGGGTCAGGGAAGATCCTTTGGATACCCTAAACATGCTATCAAGAGGGGACATCTATTAGCTACCCTATGAGGATATCAAGACTGTATTTAAGAACCATTCTAGGGAAGCTAGGAAAAAGGGTAGGGGTAGTCAATTAGTGGCCAGCTCATCCTCTTTCAACACATCTAGAAAAGGTGAAATTGGAAAAATGTTGGAAGATTCTAAGAGTGAAATGTTGCAAACCCTTACCCTACAGATGGAAACTATGCACATCAAGAGGAAGCAAGAGGAAGCAGAGAGAGCATTAGCCATCTTCTGCCCCAGATGCACAAGGAGGCACCCTACGAATGAATGTCCATTAAACCTTATAGAAAATTGCTCAGTCTGTGAAGAAAACCAATCCACAAGCAAGTACCCTTCTCTACCTAGACGAAAAGTTGTGTATCAGGGAACTGAAGGGGTGAATCAACAACTCTGCTACATAAATCAAAGAAGGCCTCATGGGCCTTGACTGTACCAACAGGGCATGCAAGGGTAATCCTATGAATATTACAACCCTAAGCAAAAAACATCCATTCCCTCTTGGGGGCTCCTTGCTCATCCCTCCTGGTCTATACCTTCTCCCTGGTATTTTGCACCTCAATACCATTCCCAATTGACCAACCAGCCATTTCATCCATATACTCCTTAACAACATCACTGGAATGCACAACCCAAGGGGTGGAGGCCCCCATACAATAATGCTCCAGCTTTATTGCCTTCACCTCCTAATCAAGCACAACTTTTACACCTTGCTCCACCTATACAACCTCAGATGTCTACCCAACCAAATTCGAACCTGAACAATAGACAGGCACAACAAGTCTACAATGGAGAGACATCATATCTTGCTTATGCCATGGAAATTTAGGAAATCAACATGAGGTCTAAGAGTGTACTCCTGGACAACCAACCTCCATCTCCACCTAGGGAGAGTGAGGAGGAAAGAGAGGAAAGTATGCCTAGAGTGAATCCACCACACTTTCCTGAAAGATTAACTCATCCAGTCCAGCCTACCCCAGAAGAGAATGAACTTCTGGGTGAATTGAAAAATCTGTGTCAAAATTCCAATTCTCCAAGCCATTAAGGATGTACCTATTTACAAAAAAATGATTAAAGAGAAGTGTTTCAAACATCCAGGGAGGCAAAAAAGAGACACCCCTACCATTAATGCCATTGGATAGTTGTCTGACTTAACGTTGGGGCAAGTAATTTGCCCAAAGTATTTAGACCCTGGAAGCCCTGTAGTAGATGTGCACATCAATGGCACCAATTTCCCACATACCTTGATTGATCTTAGGGTTGTCATGAATGTAATGACTAAGGACACGATGCTCAATCTGAATCTCCAAGGCTCATTAAGAAATACGATGACAGTCTTGCAACTTGCAGACTGGTCCACAGTAGCCCTTAAGGGGATTATTGAGGATGTCATGGTCTCCATTGACTCTTGGGAGTACCCTGCAAACTTCCTAGTTCTCCATACTAAGACCAAGTTTAATGGTTATCCTCTCATACTTGGGAGACCTTGGTTAGCCACTATTGATTCCTGCATCAGCTGCAGGGCTGGAAACATGACTATAAAAAATGGGCATCTATCCACACAGTTGGTCTTGTACCCTCCTGCTTAGCCATATTTAGAACATTATTTACCTTTATGGCTAGAAGAAGAGGAAGAAGATGAAGTCTACTCCACCCAACTCTATATCCTAGAAACTACCATGGGAGGAGGACAGCCTGATGAAGAGGATTTGATTGAACACATCCTATGAAATTCAACTCCCAACACCTTGTCTCTAGAGGAAGTAGTGAAGGAAACCAAGAGAAACCATTAGATTGATCTATGCTTAGCTGATTCAAACCCTATTCGTGTCAAGACAATAGAATTCAACACTAAAAGAACTTTGAAAATCAACCCCTCTCTTTCTGTACATCAAGAAGAAGAGTTGCGTAACATGCTAAGGAAGAATTTGGATGTCGTTGCTTGGAATTACAAAGAGATGAACGGAGTGCACCCCTCAATGTGTACTCACCACATTTATACCAAAGAAGGTTGCAAACCAATCTGACAACCCCAAAGGAGAATGAATCTAGCTCTCAAGGATATATTCAAAGAAGAATTGCAAACGCTATTGGATGCAGGATTCATTTACCCTATCTCGGACAGTGAGTGGGTGCCTCCTTTGGTGCTGGTCCCAAATAAAAATAGGAAGTGGAGGATTTGGGTTGATTATAGAGAGTTAAACAAAGCAACAAATAAGGACCATTTCCCTCTACCTTTCATTGAGCAAGTGTTAGATGGACTGGCAGGGAGAAAGTTTTTCTCTTTCCTAGATTGGTTCAACGGGCACAATCAAATCCATATTAGCCCAGAGGATGAGGATACAACCACCTTCACCTATCCTTGGGGTACTTTCGCTAGTCCATGATGTTGTATAAATTTATATGGATGACTTTACACCCTATGGGTGTGATTTCCAAAAGGCTCTCTCTAACCCGGGTAAGGTGCTAAATGAATGCATTGAAATGAACTTATCCCTTAGTCCCAAAAAATGTGAGTTCTTGATGACTGCGGGGACTGTTCTAGGTCACTCAATATCCCAGGAAGGATTGCAAGTAGACCCAAATAAGATAGCCATCATAGAAAGGGTCTCGAATTCACAAAAACAAAGGGATGTCAGAAGCTTTTTAGGTTTAGCCGGATAATATAGGAGATTTATAAAATATTTCAGCAAGTTAGCTTCTCCTTTATTTGGGTTATTGGCCAAAGACTCCGAATTTTTATGGTCAAAATGTTGTCAAGAAGCCTTGGACACACTAAAGGACAAGTTGACTACTGCACCTATTCTCTGAGGCCCAAATTGGGCTCTTCCTTTCCATATACATGCTGATACTTCTCACAAAGCTATAGGAGCAGCTCTAGGCTAGATAGATGACAAGCTACCTTATGCCACTTACTTCATTAGTAAGAATCTATCAAAAGCCGAGCTAAACTACATAGTGACTGAAAAAGAGCTCCTAGTTGTTGTGCATTCATTGAATAAATTTAGGCATTACATTACTGGCTACCAAACATTTATACATATTGACCATGCTGCAATTAAATACTTGATGAATAAACCTGATGTAAATTCTTGGATTATTAGATGGTTACTTTTATTGCAACAGTTTGATTTAACAATTATTGATAAGCTTGGCAAGGAGACTGTTGTTGCATATTTTTTATCTAGACTGACTTTTCCTGCAGGGGAGGAAGGAATGGTTGATGTTTAGTTATGAGATGAACACTTATTCGCCATTTCAGTTCTCTCTCCATGGTTTTCTGACATAGAAAATACTTGGTGTCTGCACAGTTTCCACCAAACTTGTCCTCCAAGGAAAAGAGAAAGATCGTAAGGAAGAGCGCTCCATTCACTTGGATTGGGGCAATCTCTTCAAGCTAGGCCCAGATCAAATTCTAAGAATATGTGTCAGGGAGGAGGAATTCTTTGACATCCTTCTGACCTATCATGATGGGCCTTGTGGAGGTCATGTTGCATCCAAAAGAACAACATTCAAGGTACTACAAGCTGGTTATTACTGGCCCACTTTTCACCAAGATGTGAGGAGGTATACCAATCAGTGTGATTGGTGCCAAAGGACGAGGAAACCTACCCCAATGGATGAAATGCCTCTACAACCTCAAGTGACTTTTGAACCATTTGACAAGTGGGGCATGGATTTCATTTGGCCCATTAACCCTCCATCCAGACAGAAGCAGAACATCATTGTGTGCACTGACTATTTAACCAAGTGGGTTGAAGCCAAGGCCTTCAAAGTAGTAACAAAAGAAAAGGTGGCTGAATTTATAAGGGAAAATGTGTTTTATAAGTTTGGGTACCCTAGAGAATTGGTCACTGATCAAGGCAGTCAATTTACATCTCACATGATTGAGAATTTGTTAAGCTAGCACAAGATCAAGCACAGAACATCCACTCCTTACCACCCACAGGCTAATGGGCAAGTGGAGGTAACCAACAGACCATTGGAAGGCATTCTGACCAAAGTGATTAGCTGCAGCAGAAAGGATTGGGTAGACAAATTAGCTGCGGCCACCTAGGCCTACAATACCACTGAGAAGACCACCACTGGGTTCACCCCTTATGAGTTGGTTTATGGAAAGAAAGCCCCGATGTCCATTGAATTTGAATACAACACCTTAAGAATAGTAGCACAAGTGGATCTAGATCTCACGAGGGCACAACAATAAATATTGCTCCAGCTACATGGGTTAGATGAATTTAGGATGTAGGCCCTCCTGCACACAGAAGTGACTCAAGTTCAAAGGAAAATTTGGCATGAAAAGAATATAAAGTACAAAAAGTTTCAAGAAGGTGATTGGGCTTTGTTGTATGATTCTCGATACAAGGATTTTAAAGGAAAGTTAAGAACTAGATGGTTAGGGCCTTATTTCATAGAGAATGTCATGATAATGATGTTGTATAGATAAGAACCATTGATGCAAAGGCTATCCCTTTTCTTGTCAATGGGTATATATTAAAGGTCTACAAGAAGCCCTTGTTAAAGAAAGAATTCATCAATAGAATTAGCAAGAAAGTGATGGTGGTAGAGCAAGTCTCAACTTCCATCCCACCAAATCCCTGAAAAAAAAGACTAAGGTGAAAACCTCTTGAGGTGGCCCAAGAGTGTTTTAAAAAAAGAAGAAGAAAATAAAAAGATATCTGGGTGAAAACTTATTTTGAGGCACCCAGGGCAGACAACTAGGATGAAGACCTCCTTGGAGGCAGACTAGTTGTTTTACAAAAGAAAAAAGAGAAAAAAAGATAATAAAAAAATTGGAAATTTTGTGTTGCAGGTCCTCAAGAGGAGGATAAGAACATCATGAGAGGGACAGAAGGACCTACAAGAGCCATGTTTCAATCCACCCATCTCATAGCTTCCACTATTCACCTATTCTTCCACTTATAAACCCCTCCAACTCATCTTACACAAATGCTGTGTTTTCTACAAGATTCCATGTAATCCTACAGTATTCCCTGTAAACCTACAGGAGTTTCCTATAGGAATTACAGTGGCCTTGAAAATCCCAAGAAAGGTAGTCTGAGAGCAAGGGGATGAGAAGCCTATGTCTGAATGAAAAAAGGAAAACCATTTACTCCACCATGTCATAGCCATTCCTTTCATCACCATGTCACCCCTGCATCCATCAAAGAAATCAATTGAAAAAAAAAAATACAGATTACAAAAAAAAGAAAAAAACGAGGAGAGATAGAAGAGGGAAAGAGGAACAATACCTAGAGACAACATCTCTCACCTACCATTCACTTTCACCCTTCTCCACTCATTTCCACATCCCTCTTTCTTAAGAGTTGAGAAAAAGTATGAAAGTTTAGGGGAAAGGGATCTACAAGACATCCTATAGGTATCCCGTAGGAAATCTTGTATCAGCCTATCCCACAAAGGAAACCTCACAGTTTGCAGCCATCTTCAACACAAGGACTCTAGGGATGAAGAATCTCCTCTAGAGCTCAGCAACAGCTAAAAAGGGATGACCAACATCACTCTCCAACTCCTGCACATCAAACCAAACAAGCATCAAAAGAGACAAATACACAAAAGAATATGAAACAAAAACACAACAAAGAGGCATCACCCTCCAAAATGCATCATCATCAAAGCATCTTACCCACAGGTATGTCATCTTACTCATGCTCCCTTGTTTGTATGATATGATAAAAACTATAGGATTATGTGGGAGTTGATCTTGTAAGTAAAGTTGGCCAGTTAACTTGGCCACCTTCGGCCAGTCAACGAGAAGAAAATAGTTAGACCACTCCACATGTGGCATATGTCAAATCAAGAGAAAGGGGTAATAAATCCAAAGATGGTTAAGTTATGGAGGAAAGGAGTGGGAGATGATTATGAAGTGAGGTAGAATGATGGATTGATAGTGGGACCAACAATCCAAAATGAGGTGCTCGTACATAGATAGCCAACACACCACCCCACACGATCATCCATATATGGAAATAAAACACTGATTCCCACATAAAGAGAGAAAAAGAAATTTTGAGAATTCATCGAACGAAGAGGTTTCTCTCGGCCTTCCTGAAGCAGCACTTGCAGGAGACAGTCAACATCTACAACACAGGAAACCTACAGGAAGCCTACAGGATACAAAGGAATCAACCTACAAGACTGTCAGTGGGCACTAAGGGAGGATAAATTAATGATTATCCTAACAAGAACATAAAAAATTGAGGTAGGAGCTATACCTTCCATAGTGTCCATTTGAAAGAAGAAAAAATCCTCAATTTGATTAAGAAAATTGTAGTATAGGAGAGTTGTATTGCATGTCCCTAAAAGTTAACATTCATACATCCCTCACTGATCCGAATTGGATCCATGAAGATTATCAATGTGCCATGACTATATCAAGACAGGACAAACTTTGAATTTATGAACACAGAGCAATCAGGAAGACCTCTGAACAATGGCCGATTGCAGCCAGCAAGGAACAACGAGGACCTCAGTCAAAGCACGTTGACTGAGGCCCATGAAGTCTGCGTAGGAGGCAAAACTGGCACTTGGGAAGCCTGGATCGGGAAATGGAGGCCATTTCTGATGCGTGATTAGTGCTTAGCGCATCTCTGGGCAAAACCCCTCAAGAAGGAAAGGCTCCGAGCGCTCGGTCGCATGGGAAGCTGAGAAACCGAGGGGAAAGCGCTAAGGCGAAAGGCGAGACCCGCGCTCCAAAACTGGCGGTATATCGGGGGCACCCTTGGGCGGTAAGCAGATTTGGCTGAAGCTGAGCAATTCCATTCAGTGCTCGATGCGTGTCTGGCAGATGAGAGAGAAACCGCCATTCATCACACACTAATGGTCGAGCAAGTCAACCGCTCGAAATGAGCGAATAATGTCGGATCTGGGAGCTCCAAATCTAACGATAGAGATCGTGCCCGATGGAGAAACCAAATTTGACAGGGGAATTAAGCTGTGACATAAATGTTTGAAGTTTGATTTGACCGCTGAGTTGGCGGATGAGTCATTCCATAGTGCAACTGGATTACCAAACCATCGAGGAAGAGCTGATGCAGTTCATGAGAGGACAAGTGGCCACTTCCCTATGGATGATGGCGATGACGCAGAGGTAGGGAACTCCAAACGAACAACAATAGGCGAACCAAAGGGGCGGAAGACGAATTGAATAGTCAAGGATGGATTGGCTTTAAGCCATGTACAGACAGAGAAAGACGACGAAGAAGAGAGAAGAAGAGAATGAAGACAGAGAGAGCGAGAGCAAAGAAGAGACAGTGAAGCAAAATGCAGAAAACAAAGAGCCGAGTTGACCTAAGGCAGCATCGAGCAGAAAGAAAGCTTGAGAGGTTCAAGCAATCCTTGAGATGATCTATCGGGAACTGGGCACCACATTGGGCTTCTCCCATTAAAGACCAGAGAGGTCAAGATCTGGTAAGGAAAAGAGTCTGTGTACTCTAGTGGCTTGGGGAATCCAAGAACCACCCTACCAAGCATCATGTATTTTAGGAGACTCTAATTGAGCTCCTCACTACAAAAAAAAAGAACTCTTCTTTGAAGACACAATAAAAGAAGGCCACCACTGAAAGCTGGACCGGAGACATAGCCTTGGAGAATAGGGTGAACTCCTTGTTAAATCTGTTGTGTTCTTTCATTTTCTTACTGTGTTCCTCTTACTGTTCTCCATTCTTCCAATGTCTGTGTATTTTGCAATATGATCGATCCATTACCTAAAATAGCATAGACACACACCAGCACATGAGTCTGTAATACCTTCATTTAATAATTCTTTAACTGAGATCACTCAAGAGTGATTTTCAGATCAAGTGGTATTAGAGCTTTAGGCTATTAAGGTTAGACAAGCTTGTGTTGTTTTAGCTGTTGAATGCTAACTAGATCAAAGCTCAAATTAGGAGAAGGAGAGTTGGTCAAAACTAATCCTGAAATTGGGAGAGTCTATCCTTGGAAGACAATGTCAGAGGAAGGTTCTAAGGGGCCAGACCCTCAATTCATAGATAGTTTCCTAGCCATAAAGTCCATGGTTGAAGAAATGTATAGGGACTTTAGAGAACATAAGGATGAAGATTCATCAGGCTCTAAGTAAGATAAAGGAGAAGATGAGTCACATTCCTATGACCACTCAAAAGGCAAAGGGAAAGAGGAAAGCTTTCTCACACCTCCTAATATCCCTAAAAAGAAAGCATCTTTGATCAAACTAGATGTTAAATTTGACCTACCTATATATGATGGGGAGTTGAATGCAAAAAGGCTGGACAATTGGATTAGACAAATTGATGTTTATTGCAGAGTGCAGAATATCGACTCAGACAAGAGAAATATTCAGCTGGCAAGCCTATGCCTTGGAGGCACTGCCTTCGTTTGGTGGGAAGGCAGAACCCAAGTTGACATGAAAAGACATGGTAAGACCATCTCTGTCTGGAGTGAATTTGTTTCTACAATCAAGAAGAAGTTCTATCCATTGGCCTACATGCAGCAAGCCATGATGAGTTGGAAAACTCTTCGACAATTGAAAGGGCAAAGTGTGCAAGGGTACACTCAAGAATTTAGAAAGAGAGCATTGATTCTAGGAATCTCATTAGACTCACCTGAGACTCTATTGAAGTACATTGGTGGTCTACACAGCTACATGAGGCATACTATCCTCATGTTTAATCCCACTAGTATAGATGAGGTATCTGTACAAGCTAATCATCTAGAAGCTAGAGGAAAGAATGGAAGTCCAGAAGTTGGGGGATCATCCCAACCCACTGCAAGCAAGAACAAGGAGAAAAGAAAGCAGAAGTGGAAAGCAAGGAAGGCTAACACTGCATAGAAAAGCAAGGCCTCATGCACTCACTGTAAAAAGGATGGGCATGATGATGAGCATTGTTGGATTGTACATCCAGAGCTGAGACCTACGAAGTTTGAGGGAAAGAAGAAGAAGATTGTTGCAGCTATTCAGAAATATTTGGGGTTAGACTCAGGAGATGAAACAACCATTGCAGCCACAGGTATAAGAGGTTTTCCGCTTTAGAGAATGCTGAAATAAAGAAGCAGGTGCAGAAGTTTCTCGAGAAAGGGTTCATCAGACCTTGCACATCACCATGTGGGTCACCAATCGTTTTGGTGAGAAAGAAAGATGGCTCGTGGAGAATGTGCATTGATTACTGAGCACTAAATAAGATAACAATAAAAAAAAATTATCCCCTTCCTTGCATATATGATCTTTTAGATCAATTGAAAGAAGTTGTTTATTTCTCCAAGCTAGACTTGCACAGTGGATACCATCAGGTTAGAGTTGCAAAACAAGATGCATAGAAGACTACTTTCAAAACAAAGCAGGGATTGTATGAGTGGCTGGTTATGCCTTTTGGCTTAACTAATGATGTACTCAGACCTTTTCTTGATGATTTTGTTATTGTGTATCTAGATGACATTGTGATTTTTAGCAAAACGTGGGAAGAACACTTAAAGCATGTTGAGTAGACACTAGATGTTTTGAAAAGAGAAAAAATTCATGTTAAACTCTCAAAATGTGAATTTGGCAAAACATCTCTGAATTATTTGGGTCATATAGTAGGGGGTGGTGAATTGAAGATAGATCCATCTAAGGTGGCAGTCATTGTAAACTGGCCTAAACCCAAATCTGCTATAGAAGTTAGAAGCTTCTTAGGAGCAGCACAATATTGGAGGAAGTTCATTTCTAAATTTTCCTTAATTACAGCTCCCTTACATGCTTTAACAGGATTGAACAAGGTGTTTCAGTGGGGAGGAAAATAGCAGAAAGCCTTCAACACCTTGAAAGAAAAGATTAGTACAACACCTGTACTAGCACTACCTGATCTTCAAAGACCATTTGAGATCCAAACAGATGCCAGTGACTATGCCATGGGAGCAGTGTTGACACAACACAGTAAACCCATATGTTATCATTATGAGACTTTTA
This sequence comes from Pinus tabuliformis, assembly GCA_031772625.1. Taxonomy (NCBI): domain Eukaryota; kingdom Viridiplantae; phylum Streptophyta; class Pinopsida; order Pinales; family Pinaceae; genus Pinus; species Pinus tabuliformis. The sequence goes on along the minus strand of CM062808.1, from coordinate 428,505,830 downwards.
ATCCTGCAATAGTTAACTATCCTATATATGATAAAGAATTGTATGCATTAGTTCAGAGTGTGAAAAAGTGGAAACATTACTTAATGGGCAAAGAGACAGTAATACATACTGATCATCAACCACTTAAATATCTACACTCCCAAACTAAGTTGCAGCAATCAAGGCACTATAGATGGATGGGTTTTTTACAACAGTTTCATTTAGTCATCAGATATAAAAAGGGCATACACAATAAAGTTGCAGACATGTTATCTAGACCTATTATAAATGCATCTACTATACTTAAGCATAATTCTATGCTATGTGAAAGCTACATTGAACAATATGCTCAAGATATAGACTTTAAAGATGTATATGCAACTTTAAGTCAAGGCAAATGAGTAGAAGAATTGGATTATCATATAAAGGACCGACTCTTATACCATTGTGGGAAGTTATGCATTCCACAAATTGAGAGAGTAAAGATAATTAGAGAAGCACACACAAGATTTTGTTATTGGCCAAAAATGAATGAGACAGTTTTTAGATATGTAAGAGGGTGTAATATGTGTGCTAAAAGAAAGCCCAGCAACAGAAAACTAGGCTTGTACACTCCATTACCAGTTCCTTCTTACCCTTGGGAAAGTGTTTCCATGGATTTTGTTGGAGGACTGCCTAAATCTAGGAATGGTCATGATTATCTATATGTTGTTGTGGATAGGTTGAGCAAAATGTGTATTTTGATACCTTGTAATAAACAGATTACAGCTGAACAAACTGCAAAACTATTTTTTGAGCATGTATGGGTTCATTTTGGATTACCCACTTCCATTGTATCTGATCAAGACACCCGATTTGTGGGGAAGTTTTGGTCAAGTCTGTGGGAACTGATGGACACAAAATTGAAGAAAAGCATAGCTTTTCATCCACAAACTGATGGCCAGATAGAAGTAGTCAACAGGACAGTGATCCAGTTGCTCAGAGGATATTGCAACAAACATCCTAAGCTTTGGGATGAACATTTGTGTTATGTGCAACATGCTTACAACAGAGAAAAAAATTCTTCTACACAGAGATCTCCTTTTGAGACCTGTTTTGGTTTCACACCAAGGTCTCCTTTGGATTTTGTCTTTGTTAAAGATACCACGGTTGATGGACACAGTGATGTGGACAAGGCAACTAGGTTCATTGAACAGATCCAAGAGATCCACCAGGCAATACAAGAACAACTGGAAAAGAGCCAAGAAAAATACAAGGCAAGGCATGACAAGCATCAAATGGAGCATAGTTTCCAAGTTGGTGACCAAGTCTGGCTGTATATCAGCAAGGACAGGATGCAAGGTGAAGGTAAAAAGCTAAAGCCTATGAGGTATGGACCCTTCAAGATACTTGAGAAGATTGGTGAAAATGCTTTTCGCCTTGATCTACCAGCTTACATGCACATCTACTCAGTCATAAATGCAGATTACTTGAGATTTTTTCAACCCCCTCTAATTGAGGATCCTAAAGAGAAAAGTCAATTGCCTTCTATTGATGACCTGCTACCTGGATATCTTAATGAATTGCAGGAAGACACAGTTTTAGACAGGAAGGTGAGGACGACGCGTAGAGGAGATGTTGAGTACCTCAGAGTAGGGCTCAAGGGTTCAAAGCCGAGCAGTGCAAAGTGGATAGAGATTGGACAAGTGAGACAATTGTACCCTCACTTAATCGATGCTTGAAAACCAACTTTTGGTGGTCTAAAAGCTTTTTCAGTGGGAAGGCCGTGATCCAAATTGGATCCATGAAGATTATCAAAGTGCCATGACTGTATCAAGACAGGATAGACTTTGAATTTATGAACACAGAGTGATTAGGAAGACCTCTGGATAGTGGCTGATTGCAGCCAACAAGGAACAATGAGGACCTCGGTCAAAGCATGCTAACCGAGGCCCATAGAGCCCGCACAGGAGGCAAAACTAGCACTTGGGAAGCCCAGATCGGGAAACGGAGGCCATTTCTGATGCGTGATTAGCGCTTAGTGCATCGCTGGGTAAAACCCCTCGAGAAGGAAAGACCCCGAGCTCTCAGTCGCATGGGAAGCCAAGAAACCATGGGGAAAGCGCTAAGGCGAAAGGTGGGACCCGTGCTCCAAAACCGGCAGTATATCGGGGGCACCCTTGGGCGGTAAGCGGATTTGGCTGAAACCGAGCGATTCCATTCAGCGCTCAACGTGTGTCCAGTGGATGAGAGAGAAAACCGTTGTTCATCACACGCTAATGGTCGAGCAAGTCAATCGCATGAAATGAGTGAATAACGTCAGATCTGGGGGCTCCAGATCTAACGGCGGCGATCGCTTCCGATGGAGAAACCAGATTTGACAGGGGAATTAAGCCATGACATAAAAGTTTGAAGTCTGATTTGACTGCTGAGTTGGCGAATGAGTCATTCCATAGTGCAACTGGATTACCGAATCGTCGAGGAAGAGCTGGCGCGGTTCATGAGAGGACAAGTGGCCACTTCCCTGTGGACGATGGCAATGATGCAGAGGCAGGGAACTCCAAACGAACAGCAGTAGGCGAACTGAAGGGTAGGAAGAGGAATCGAATAGTCAAGGATGGATTGGCTTTAAGCCATGAACAGACAGAGAAAGACGATGAAGAAGAGAGAAGAAGAGAACAAAGATAGAGAGAGCGAGAGCAAAGAAGAGACAGTGAAGCAAAACGAAGAAAATAGAGAGCCGAGCTGACCTAAGGTAGCATCGAGCAAACAGAAAGCTTGAGAGGTTTAAGCAATCCCTGAGAGGATCTATCGGGAATTGAGCACCACATTGGGCTTCTTCCATTAAAGACCAGAGAGGTCAAGATCTGGTAAGGAAAAGAGTCTATGTACTCTAGTGGCTTGGGGAATCCAACAACCACCCTACCAAGCATCATCTGTTTCAGGAGACTCTAATTGAGCTCCTCACTGTAAAAAAAAAAAATCTGCTTTGAAGACACAATAAAAGAAGGCCACTAATGAAAGTTGGACCAGAGATGTAGCCCTGGAGAATAGGGTGAACTGCTTATTAAATCTATGGTGTTCTTGCAATTTCTTACTGTGTTCCTCTTACTGTTTTCCATTCTTCCAATGTTTGTGTCTTTTGCAATCTAATCGATCTGTTGCCTAAAATAACATAGACACACACCAACACATGAGTCTGTAATACCTTCATTTAATAATTCTTTAACTGAGATCACTCAAGAGTGATTTTTAGATCACTCACCTACCATAATTCTTAAATTGTATCCTCACAAGCCTCCACAATTACCAGGGAAAGATGAGAAGAGGTTTTAACAAGAGAGAATTCACAAACACATCAAGGATCCACCAACATCCTCCTATAGAGGAAATTTTCACAAGGGACCAATGGATGGGGTTCTTTGAGAGGATGAGAGGATACGATGATGATGTGGCCAGAGAATTCGCCCTCTCACTCATACCTCTCACTACAACCAATGCCACTGCTATGGTGAAAGGCTTATCAATAGTAATTACCCCTGAAGTTATAAGGAGAATCAA